>OX578134.1:162473335-162903335 GCA_951213105.1 Amaurobius ferox | reverse complement strand
TCCTCGTCAGATGAAATCTCAAATAATTGTCATATTGTAAAAAACAGTTTTGAAGTAGTTAAGAAATTGAAAACTCTTACTAATATTCGTAGAATTTATACCTTTGATTTCAAAGATTTGTTTAATAATATTAATATAAATGATCTGTATAGAATTATTTTAGGAATTTTTGAAAAATATAATATCAACCTAAAATATTCAAATTTTCTTTTTAAAAAATTACTTAACTTCACTCTTTATGAGAATTATATTCAACATGGTGGTACTATTTTTAAACAACAGGTTGGTATCCCACAAGGGGGGTGTGCCTCATCATTGTTAGCTAATCTGTATTTATTCTTCTATGAAAAAAACATTAATCCAAGCTTGCATAATATGCACATGTTTAGATATATAGATGACATTTTATGTGTATCCCCAAATAATAATATCCCTATAATATTAAACTTTTATCCAAAAAATTTACAATTAAATGCAAGTAATAATGACACTAATGTTGCAAACTTTTTAGATTTAAATTTAAATTTACAAAATTGTAATATGGTTATAAACTTGTATGATAAAAGACAGGATTTTAAATTTAATACATCAAAAATTCAACATTTTGACTCTTGTCTGCATATATCTGTATTTAGAAATATTATAATAAACCAGGCTCTTAGAATCAATAAAATTTGTGATTAATATTATAAATTAGCGCACTTTATGGAATTATTGAGTACAGCGACTAATAATGCATATCCCCCCAATTTTGTTATTAAAATTATCAACTCAGTGTATCAAATTTCACTCGATAACATCCTAGAAAACATTCCCATTTTTAGTGACTAACATACAGGAGAGAGAGAGAGAGAGAAAAAAAAAAAAATAAAAAAATAAAAAAAAAATAAATAAATAAATAAATAAATATATATATATATATATGTTTGTATGTTATATATAGTTATTTATTAATTATATAAATAAATAAAAATGAAAAATAATAAACTAAGTCAAAAACATTAGAAAAATCAAAAAATCGGAAAATAAGATGCATTAACATTAATGTTTTAAATTTTATTTTCGCAAAAAAATGTAACTTTTGTCAGTATTGAAACTACGTTTTGTGCGCCCTTATAATGGTGTATAGTGGCATTCTCGATTATCCAGTTTTCCTATGAATTCTTGTTTAGTAGGAATTTTCATCTATGATTCATATTCATATTCTGTTCTGCATGTTTGGGAAGTTGTATTCTGAATTGCTTGTCCAGTCTTCAGCTTAGACTCACTGGACGGGTTTGGGATTATTTCCGTGAACGTTCGTACTGCCTCCCTTGTAGAATTTTGACTTGTTCATTCCGGTGCTTCTAGATTAAGTTGTTGAGGTTGATCGTGTATACAAGTGGTAGAAGAGGAATGATTCATGCCGCATGGTAATACAACTTTCTTAATGTATCCTTTTTTTCATTTTTTGATGCCTGTAGTCTGAGTTTAAGCATTTATAGTAATGTACTATTGCTTAATCTGAAACAGGCATTTGTCTGGGTTAATTAGAATTAAATACTCAGACCTGAAGAGGAATTTAATTCTGATTAATCATCGAATTTGGGAAGGTTCTGTTCTTTTCTCTTATCGGCATTATGGCCGTGAATTTGCTTCTATGGTGATGTTAATATTACTTGAATTGTATTTTTATTTTTTTTTATTTTTACATAATTCTTATTATTACATTTCAAATATATATATATATATATATATATAATATATATATATATATATATATATATATATATATATATATATATATATATATATATATATATATATATATATATATTATATATATATATATATATATATATATATAATATATATATATATATATATATATATATATATATATATATATATATATATATATATATATATATATATATATATATATATATATATATATATATATATAATATATATATATATATATATATATATATAATATATATATATATATATATATATATATATATAATATATATATATATATATATATATATATATATATATATATATATATATATTATATATATATATATATATATATATATATATATATATATATATATATATATATATATATATATATATATATATATATATAATATATATATATATATATTATATATATATATATATATATATATATATAATATATATATATATATATATATATATATATATATATTATATATATATATATATATATATTATATATATATATATATATATATATAATATATATATATATATATATATATATATATAATATATATATATATATATATATATATATATATATATATATAATATATATATATATATATATATACAATACAAATGTTAAGTAAAATATAACTTTTACTAGAAATATTAAAACGGGATATGCCCATACTATCATAAGGCGCATTGCAGCACATACAATATAAGCACGAATATGGATTCAAATGAATAAGAAATGAAAGAAGTAAAAACGGATGGGGATGCTTACAAGGAAGTCGAACGGCCAAGGGGGATTACGACCCCTTGTTCCCGGTGAAGCACGCTTTTAATCCCAGGAAACGTTCCCGGAACCAGACTCGCCTGAAGCAGTCCTCCATATACCAACGCTGGAAAAGCAAAATCCAATCCACTGAAAAAGCAAATCCAATCCATTGAAAAAGCCAAATTCAATCCATTGAAAAACGCACTTGAAAACCCAGATTACCAACATGAAACGATACCAATAGCAAGACTACTTGGATGCCTAATGTCTAAACAACCTATAACATCCATATCAGCACCGGGAACAAGGGGTCGTAATCCCCCTTGGCCGTTCGACTTCCTTGTAAGCATCCCCATCCGTTTTTACTTCTTTCATTTCTTATTCATTTGAATCCATATATATATATATATATATATATATATATATATATATATATATATATATATATAGAGAGAGAGAGAGAGAGAGAGAGAGAGAGAGAATAAAACTTGTTGTTTTTATCAAAAGATGCCTGTGTTTTCATTCCGACACCTTTACAAATTTTATGATCTATAATTTTGTATTTTACTATTATTATTATTATTATTATTATTATTATTATTATTATTATAATAATAATAATAATAAGGACGCTCGAGGTTTTAACTTCAATTATTGGTATCGTAAAAGTTGCAGTTGCATATAAGTTTTAAGTCAGTTACAATGCAGTTACGGTAATAAGGTTACTGTAACAACTTTCCTATTGAGATAGAGAAAATTTGAAATTTAGTCCCATTGATATTTCGAATTTTTCCAAATCCGCCATTATTTTCCGAATTGTTTCCAGATGGCGATTGATAAATATGGAAGAAGAAAGTTGTTCAGAGAGGTGTGAATAAAAAAATAAGAGAGAGAAAAATAGGCTATAAATAATTATCTCTTTCTTAGACGGCAGAATAAAAACTTATTCATGTATTATAATGGCTATAAATATGCGTCCAATATTTTTATTGCTTTGTGATCCCAAATTTATTATATAAATCCATACAAAAAAATTCTTTTTTTTTTCCAAAGTGACAAATATGTCACCAAATTGATAAAAATGACGCCAAATGGGAAATAATGTTTCGCAAATTCTGATTTCCGTCATATGACGGGCATACCTTCTAGTATATAAGAAATTCTCTTCTCTCCGTTTGTCTGTAACACTTGGTAATGCATGTGGCAAACTTGGCGAATAATTTAGAGAAATATCACCAACGTGGCGATATTTCGCCCCAGATAGATAAAAATATCGTTAAAATTGCAAAAGTGACGCTAAATTAATGAAAACGACACCTAATTGATGAAATAATTATTAAAATACTTTAACATATGGACTATCGCTTACTGAGGATGCTATCAATATTGATAATTCTTTATTTAGAGTTGCGCGACATAGAAGTTAATTTAGTACTTTGAAATAGTTTTACATGTTGTCATCCGGAAAATCGCCCAATGTGCAATTCAACGATAAAAACACAGTACCGTGGATCTTATACATTATTTTTGACTGTAAAAGTAATAAATTCATTGCATTATATAAAGAAAGTCATGTGCTGCCCACATCAGATTTTTTAATTACTTTCTCTAAAAGTTTTGAGTTTTTATTTCATTTAAATGATAATGGAACTATGTTTGGGCGATACAATACCAACTAAAAGAGTTATGAAATGTAGAAAATTTTTGGGTTGTGGATACCCCAAGTAACTAAAATATAATTAAGGACCAAAATCGAACTCTCTAGTCGGTGTTTCAAATAGTTTAATAACTATTAGCATTTTTATGCTCCCATACAGCACACAGCAACTATATTGAGAATGACTCCCTCTAACCTAATGAACTTTGTATAAAATTAGATTTAAAGAAAGCCTATCATTCAGCCTTTTAAAATAGAAACTTTACCATTAAAGAGCAGCTTTATTCGCCCTGTAGCCGCACATTGTAGACTAACAAGCAAAATAGTGAACACATGACTAAACAGCCAGTTGATAAGACAATTAGTGTTAATTTGCTTGATAGACCATATCCTGTCAAAGAATATTCATACTTTCCTTTTCAAAACCTGCCAAGAATATATATATATATATATATATATATATATATATATATATATATATATATATATATATATATATATATATATATATATATATATATATATATATATATTTCAATTTAATTACATATATATATATATATATATATAGAATGTCATATAACAGAATCTACCATAGTTCAAACAGTACAAAAACAGTTATCTAGACCAATAAGCGTAATGCAGATTAAAGCCATCTATTTCCAGCTCAATGTTGATAATTACATTTTTAATAAGATTTAAGGTAGTATATTTCCATAGATGGAATGCTTCAATTGGTATGGAATGAGCCAGTTAGTATATAAATATATCAAAATCAATAAAGACTGGTGAAGAATTTTGGGATGATTGCAGAATGGAATGCAGAATTTAGACCCTTTATTCATAATATCCCTGAGAATATATCATCTTGAACTAAGATCCCCAGTAATAACATGCCTATGAGAAGAGTTGACATAAGGTGAAAAAGTCTTATCACTGAATACACATGATGAAAGATTATCAGAGTTTAATGATCTGGATATTTCATTGTAATTTAATATAGTTCTACCAATTGGTATATATATATATATATATATATATATATATATATAATTAATAGAAAAATGAATTAATAACTAATACCAAATAATTAATGAATGAACATTAAAACAATAAAATAACCAAAATAGTTAAAATACGACACCATCCTGTAAAAAAGAAATGAACAGGACTGGGCTTAATTTGGAGGTTAATTCAGATTTGATTCCTCTTCAGGTCTGAGCATCCAATCTAAATTAATCCCGAACAAATGCTTGTTCCGTACATGGCAATAGTTCGTTATTATGAATGCCATAACCCAGACTACAAGCGTGCAGATTTATAGCAGTTTTCATTCCAGTGTCATTCATTAGGCACTCGGGCATAGTACTTGAGCAAATCAAACAAACCAGGACAAGAGCACCTGCTAGTATTTAATCGCTTCAATTGGGGGATCGTTTTCCATTGAAACGTTGCATTGTATAGACTTGCTCTTTTTTCATACCAGCATCATCATCGCATCCTTACTTTTGCAGCAATCAAGCCGTTCTTACAAAAAGGCTAACGGCTTTATTAGCAGCCGCCCCTCAACTAAACGTTATGAGTTCTTTTGAGCTGTCATCGAAACACATTCTATCCTTTCCTGGGTAGACTAAATACAGATTTCAACCCACCACCTCCGAACAGAGTACAACCCGGGAGATTAACACCCTTCTCACGGTAACCGCAACTAGCGCAGCCGGTTCATTTTTTGGAGAAAAAGATTATATAAAAAGCTCTTACAAGGCTTTAATTCTCTGCCATGTCAGCTGCATGTCATGGAACCACAAACCCCGTTTCGTTCTAAAAAAATCTTTTTGATACTGCGTTGTGGAGGGGTGCATTGTTAGTGAGACTTAAAAAAGAAATTTCTGTTTCGGTCCCAAAATAGATCGCCCCCAGGCTGGCGCGGGCCCTCTATAAACCCACTCCTGTTAAATCCCTGTATATTGTCGAAGCAGTGGGGTGGGTTTGCGTATTTCGATTCGAGCACACCGTCCATCTCCCTCCTGGAATCAGAGTATAACTATCGTTTGGAAGTGGGGAGCCACGCTTAAACCCTCTTGACTAGTGCATCCAACCTGCACAAAGGCACACCGCTTGCCTTCTGTAAACGGAAGCCAGAATCAACAGGGATGCAGAATCACCCGCTGATCGTCTGCTGCTGCCTAAGAGAAGGGAGGAGGGTAATCGGATCCTCAAACATTCGACTGAAGACAGCAATATCCTTGTAGGAGGAATACTGGTTTGCAGAAATGGACAAGCTCTGATACATTTGCTTCGAAAACTTAAAGTATTTACAACTAGACATGCATTTGTAACGACGTACAGAGACATATGCTGTCCATAATATTTATTTTAGAACAAAAAAATTAAATTGGAACAAAAAAGTTTGCATTTTTTTTTCAAATGAATAGGCTTCTTGTGCTTTCAAATGCAAATCTTATCCATTTGTATTTTTATTGTTATTCTGTTTGCTCCGTATGCAAATCCCCAATTTTTAAAATTTTTAACTGATTTTTTTTTTTTTTTTTTTTCCCCAAACTTCGTATGATTATTTCTTATTTTATTGCTGGTCACAGCGTTCATGTTTCGAGTTTGAGTTTCTAGAAGTTCTCTTGAGATAATAAAAACACAATGATTAGTTATCAAAAAGTAACAGGGCAAACTACATTTTCTGAAACCTTATTTTAATAAAATTATATTGGTTACTTAGAAACAAAATTTATGTTTTTATTTTGTAAGATAAAAATATTAGCCAGATATGTTAATAAGACAGACGACTGTAATTTCATTTATATAATCTATATAACAATAAATAATACATAAATGAATTTAATAAATGATCGGTATTTTATTTTGGATTATGTTTTATCGGTTATCGCTTGCTGGCTGAACTTCACTTTTATTTCTTAAATTGGTATGCAAATGAGACCAGGATGTCTTTTCTTCTTTACATAAAGATAATTTTACATTACCAGAATAAATATTATTATTATTTGTTTTTATTTTTTTATAAAATATTAATTAAGTATTTAAATGGGTTGCTGCAGCTGTTGATGACTGAACTTCATATTTTTGAAAATTAGTTTCCGAAAAAGACCAGGATAATCTATACATGTTAAGACAATTATTTACATGTAAAGATCATTTTGTATACCCAGAATAGCGATTACTTTATTGTTTTCCTTGTTTCTTAACTCAATTCTCCTAAACTTAATTTAACTCTTCTAATTTAACTTAATTCTCCTAAAAGGAGAATTAAGTTAAATATTTTTGAAAGGTGTTGCTGCCACTTATGCTGACTAAACTTTACATTTTTGGAAGTTAATTTGCAAACGAAACCAAGATATTTTAATATTTACGTGGGATTATTAAGATATTTTAATATTAATAATTTTGCATTCCCGGAATAAAAAACTTATTAATTAATTCTTATTGTTATTATTTTTAATTCTTATTGTTATCGTTATTATTATTATTATTATTATTATTATTATTATAATGAAATGAAATATTTTGGAAAATGGATTTATTTTTTTAAATATAAGTGTTATTTGAATTTTCATATATTTATAAAACGCTAAATATAGTATATCTGCTAGTACTATAGACTGTGGGGAAAGTAAAAAGAATTAAAAATAAAACCCTTTTCAAAACCGAACGAACACAGAGGTCGAGGAGCGGTCTCCGCTCATCCCATCCACTCGAAGGTCCATCATCCTCTTGAGCCGGATTAGTCGGAAAACTCTCCTCGGGATATTCCCAGCAATAACACCGGGATAGGGTCGGGACGTCTCCCCGGGATGAAACCATTTCAGGACTTTATGAGTTTCTCACCGTTCATTGTCTCACGCGATATCATCAATGGTAACTGAAACGCGGTATTGCAGAAAGGAAAAAAAATCGAGTGTAGCAGCATGGGACTGCCTCCACATACTTCGTTAAAGCTATAGCTTTAAAAATAATTTTAATAATAATAATAATTTTAATAATTCTAGTTAATTTTAATAATAATTTTAATAATAATAACTTTAATTTTAATAATAATAACTTTAATTTTAATAATAATTTTAATAATAATTTAATAATGCTAGTTGTGCGCGAACGATGTTTTTTTATAGGATAAACATATCATTTTTACTCAAAATTTAATTTTTCGAAGCAGTTCTATTATTCAGTTCGCTGGAGATCCCCAGAATGAACGGGGCGATCCCCGGGTTGTGGAGGTCTATTTCCCCACCAGAATTTTTCATAGGCTTATTTGTGAGTGAGAAAGACTATGACCACGTTATTAGCCTATAAAGAGAATATCCATCAATATAAATAAAATTGAAAATATGTTTGTTTGTCTCACTATCACGGGAGAACAGCTATACCGAATTTCATGAAATTCGGATGGGTAGCCTCGATAGGGATACCATTTTACATTTTGCCTCCGTCTGTCCTTCTGTCTGTCTGTCTGTCTGTCTCCGTGTACTTTTAACTCGAGTGTGACCCAATCGTTATTTAAGTTTCCAAACAAACATAACCTAATCATTTGTCGAGTCGTTGACAATAAATGCAATTCAAAATCCAATAAAGCGGTCGGATCATTGTTTGTGTCTCTATCTCTAGAATTATAGAAGCTTTATAAAGGAACGAAATAAAAAAAACCTTTTAATCTCAAGGGCCATAACTGAAAAATCTCTCTTTATTTCTTCTCTTTTTATAAGATGACCAGAATCATAGTATACAAAGAAGCTATTGTTTAATTTTAAAATTATTATTATCTATACAAGTAAAATTATAAACCGTATTTCTGTCTGTCTGTTTATTGCCTGAGCACGGAAAAGCTCGCATTTTCTTTTTTGTGGAAATTATGAAAACATTTCAAAGAGAAAAACTCAATATTATTCAAATATTTAAATTTCCTCACAAATTGAGATTTAAATTTATTTACGCTACATATTTCGTACAAAGAACGGGTATACAACTAATATATTAAAATAGTGCATGTACCTTTATAACTGTGTAAGTATATGTAAGCCAGAAGATTTTTACCTGCTGTAATATAAGGAAATCAACAGCCAATGATGGAGAAATGGTATTGTAACTCATTATAGTTTCCAAAATGCATTTCTTTTTCTCATTCATGCTGCGATTAAAATTCGGCAGGATTTCTATATGTTTCATCATTAAAATGTAATCTACAATAGACGTCATTTGCACTCAAACACACAAAATCATTTGAAAAAGTATAGGCTTGATTGCCTGGCTCAAAAAAGTCTCTTAGAAATTTATCTCGATTGATTTTTCGTATATGGAAAAATTACATTCTTGATCATACAGAGATATATAGAACTTAACGAAAGGAAACGTCACTGAAAATCATCACATCATGACAATCATAACTTGCAGGTTATACACATAACGTGTAAAATATTGATAAAAATTAATTCTTTACCTGTTGGACATAAGTGGGCAATGTAAATTGCAAAAATGTTGAAAGTAAAATAGGAAATAAGACTACGTTAATGAAATAGTCCTCCCATTCATGTTCAAAAAGTTACACTTTTTAAATTTTCATACGACCCCCTTAGACAAATGGGGTCATTCAGAATTTTTTTATTTTTAATGCAACAAGATCATTAAAAAAACTCACATATCTGTATCTTTAAAATTGAGCGAGTTAATTAAAAATTGAACATTGTGGATGGGAGCCATATATCAAATTAGAAATGTAGATGTGTGACATATCACAAAAAAGATAAAACTGGATGATAATACATAGGATACCCAACCGCGTAGTGAGTATCACCGCTTTATATGATCTCTGTCTGTGTAATGCTTTATTTAGATACATTTGTGATAAACAATTTTGACACATATTAACGTATTTTTTATCTAAACAATTCCCATCATCAATTTGTTTATGACTCCTATTTTCACTGATGAAACAGCCTTTCACATAGTACGGAAAAGTGGCATAAGTCACATTTTTTCCTTCATCATAATTCAGTTGATTTTAAAGATACAGATATGCGGGGTTTTTTTAATGATCTTGTCGCATTAAAAATATTTTCTGATTGACCAAATTTGTTTAAGGGATCGTATAAAAATTTAGAAAGTGTAACTTTTTGAAAATTAATGGGAGGACTATTTCATTAACGTAGTCTTATTTCCTACCTTACTTTTAACATTTTCGCAATTTACATGGCCTACTTATCTCCAACAGGTAAAGAATTAAAGCGCTTTTCAATCATTTTGGGATACCATATATATATATATATATATATATATATATATATATATATATATATATATTAAATAATAAAATGTATAATCTCCATGTTTCATGTCTAACAGTTACACACTTAGTCTATAGCCATAACTGTAAACTGTTGTGAGTAGGTAAGAAGCTCAGTCAGTCTCATTTAAACTCCAAGGTATACAAAACATGTGGTAACTCAATTTATGCTATTTTATTCTTATTCTTTTTCATCTTTTAAACATTGCATTGTATTCTCATTTAAATATTACAAGACATCAAGCTGGTATATTTGATTTTATTGTTTGATTATTTTTATATTTATATCTGATCCATTATCTACTTTCTTCTACGTTAGGCCATGTGCAAAATTTCTGTAATACAATTTACAGTTTTGCACACAGAAACGTAGAAGTTTCAGCATTACCGAACCAGGCCCTTGATAACGAACATGGTTTCGGAAATGCTTTTGACTTTTTTCAATTATATTCATTTTCAAAAAATTTATGGGTGCCAGAAAGGTTAAGCTCCGTCTGCAATTTTTTCTATTTGAAACTTTTCCTTATATACACTATTCATGCATTTACACCATGTATGTTTATGCAGGGAACAAGGGGATTAGTACCTTAAGTACCTGCATTACATATATGATTTATAACACCAATCTTTCGTCCTTTCTCAATTGCTTACCTTATATATGGAACAGGTAAAGAAAGGTTTTTCATACCTATTTAGTATCTGTTTTATTTATAATGTTCTATTTATAATTTTCACAAGCTTGTCGTAGAGTCAATTTTGATTTCAAATTTTCACTTCAGATCATTTTATTTTTACATTTGCTCTACAGACCATTTTCAATAAATGATCAAATCTCTGGTATTTATAATACAACTAAATTAAAATTCTTAAAATGCTTGTGTATATATATATATATATATATAATATCCCGGTGGGCAAAATAAAAATGTGCAAATATTACAAAAACAGTAATTTCGGTTGCTCAAAAAACGTGCAAAATTTAAAAAAAAAAAACGCCTCGGCGGGTAAAGAAAAAAAAAGTTTAAAACACTAATAAAACCGTTAAAGCAGATATCTAAAAAGCAAATAAAGCAAAATTGGGCTACGGCTCCAAAAAACAGTGGTATCCATACTTTAAAGGTTTTCGATCGTAATGGTCACTTCTCGGTTAGTTTCTGAACTCTTGGGTTTTTTTCACCGAAAATTTGTCAACTACTTCCACTCTGTCTGGTCTTGTCCATTCCATCGCGGTTTTTCGCGTGGTAAGCATTCAAGCTGAATCACGTGGTGGACTCCCATGAAGATTATTCACGCTGGCGGCCTTCAAACTTGTGAGTTGCCCTTTTTTTGCATGTTTGTGCATTTGTGCGCTATATTTTTCATGATTATGTGGTATTTTATGTTTTTTGTTGAATTTTGTCCTCTTGGGTCGTTTCTCTGTTAATCTCGTTTATTCCGTGTTGGGCACAGATTGCATAAAATTTTAACCACTTGTTTTTATGCAATCATAGAAACAACGGATTTTAGTATATCTGTCTAGAATGTGCGCCTAAAGGCGTTTTTGGCAGATATATTATTCATTGATTTATTTTCCTTGTCCTGGCCTTTCCGTGCTCTACTTTTCCAGCCCTTCCTCGTTATTTTTTACTTTCTGCTATTAAATGCACTTTATTATATTGCCCACGGTTTGATGCTGTGTTTTTACTTATTTGCACTCCTGCATTTTCGTTTTTATTATTTTAATATATATATATATATATATATATATATATATATATATATATATATATATATATGATAAAAATTGTATATGTAAAACCAAAGAAATATTAGACATATTTTGTAACACATATACAAAACCATAACTAAAAAGTAAATAAGCTGCATCTGCACAATAAATTAAATGTATTTTGCAATCGCCTTTCTTTATTACCTTTAGTTTATCTAAATTTTCATACTTGTTATGTATAATTAACACTTTTAGTTTGCTTCAGTATTTAATTCAGTATTTATTGCTTCAGGTCAATTTTAAACGATATGTGAGGCTTTGTTCTTTGGCCATGTATTATTTACCCGTGTGAAAAATATTTTGCTTCTATTTTCGCATTGTAAAACATGCAATATCTTTAAAGTGTATGCCTAGAGAAGACGAACTGATCTTAATAGTTCGTTGTTCAAAAATCAATATTCGTGTTACGTTTACCGATTGAAATGATGGTATGAAATTTCACATTCAAATTATCGCATTCCTCTATCCGGTGCCCAGCTCAAAGGATCAGACGTCTTTCTATAAAAGGATGGGAGGCATAGTCTTTTTTTTTAACAATCATCAAACTATTGCTTTTCGTAATTTGAGTAATACGATTATTCAGATTTTCGATCCGATGGCGTTTTCGGGTGATACAATTTCTGGCAAACTAAATGCAACCAATACCTTTAAGTAACAAGTCACCTAGTATGTACCTTTATGTGAGAAGGGAACAATAATATTCTAGAAGCAACAGCGAAAGTTTTCGTCAAGATTCAAGAGTCAATGTGGAAAAAAAAAGTTATCACCAACAAAAATACTTTATCTTAAAATAATCACAATGATAAATGTGTAATGAAGAACACATTATCCGATTAATAGAAGTCAATATATTTAATCAGATATGGTACTATGAGTCAAAACTATAAATATGCATTTAATTGCGTTTCATAAAATATATCCCATTTTTTAAATTCAACTATAAATGTTTGTACAATAGCTATATAGAACGGCAATATTATAGTTTATTATGCAGCTTTACATAAAAAACTAACTGAAATGTAGCTCAACTCGACTTTCTTGTACCAGAATCCATGTGTTGGTAGCTTATTTAGTAGCAAATTTTACAAGAAAAATTTTGAAAAATCGGTACCATGGGTCCAAATGATTACAATTATAACGTATTACCTTTCATTTTAAAGGGCTTGAAAAAATCTTTTGATTGATAATATACTACCTGTACCCCCCATGGTGTAATTTGCCCCCTAGGGGGCCCTTAACTTGCTCCCCGAGGGGGACTAATGACGTCACGAACAAAAACATTATATCACGGCTATTTGTCACAACAATGATTGAAACTATTAAGTCTCATAATTATTGAGCCATAAATAATCTCTTTTATGCCTGATTATGTCAAAATGTGTCCTGTGGTGCCATGTTAAAAAATATAAAAGTTCGAATCCATTTTGAAATTTTCGCTCGAGTTTAAAAAACTTCTATCTAGTTCTAGAGTTTTTGATAACAAAACAGGATATAAAGTTTCGGGAAAATCCGTTAATATTTATGGTCTTTATCGTGTACACAAAAAATCGACCACAGACAGATGAACATAAATAGTCAAAACGTATTTAGGAGGTATTTAAACATATATTAGTATCAAAATCTCGAATTCGAAAATTTTCGTGAAAACAATACTTTCTGTATGCTATATTACATAGTGTCAAAATGTATTAATAAAAATATATTTTAAAAATAGTAATGATGAATCTAAAATAAAAAACCTGAAAGTAAAACATTGAAATAATTAAAAATGTTGGCAAAATGCTTGTCGTCTGCTCATTAGTTTTGGAATAGAGCGATATAAAAACACTCCTATCTCCTCTGTGATGGGTGAACCGCCCTTCCCTAAACAAATCCGTTGCGGTCAAAAGCGCCCTCGCCTCTTAATCCGGGCACTCGAGAAATCCATCATCCACTCGAGCCTGGCCGTGTGCCTCTCCCGGACAATGTCGGGCACAGTGCCGGTTTAAAAGGGACGATGGTTTCCGGCATTTCTCACGCCGATCTCCCAAGAAGATAGCCTATGAATCACTCTTTTGATGGCGAAGTAGATTGAGCCTTTGAAAAGAAAACAAGACGCTGGATGTCTGAACAGGAAATAGGCATTAAAATGTTTACGATGGAAATGATGTTGCATATTATGTAAATTATTATCAGTGAAGCTGGTGAGCAAAAATAATATTAGAAAGTTATTTTCAAGTCTTGGGGGGGAATGTTATCTATATAAATAAAATTGAAAATCTGTCTGTCTGTCTGTCTGTCTGTCTGTCTGTTTGTCCCATCATCACGGGAGAACGGCTGAACCGACTTTGATGAAATTTTGTGGGTAGCCTAGAAATAGCCCCACTTAAAATTTAGTCTAAGTTTGAAATTTCTACGACCAGTGGTTCTCGAGATATTAGTAAAAAACGAAACTTTCGTTTATCTCATCATCACGAGAGAACGGCTGAACCGAATTTAATGAAATTTTGTGGGTGGCCTTGAAATAGCCCCCCATAAATTTTGCCTAAGTTTCGAGTTTCTAAGGCCAGAGGTTGTCGAGATATTAATGAAAAACGGAACTTTTTTTATAGGAGTTCTACTCTCCAACTCCGTGGTTTATCCAAACGCAAAGGATAAAAATCGTTTGTTTAAAACGTCAAAGGGAATTAAAAATTTATTTTTGAGTTTGATGCAGGATTTTTGCATTAAATAGTCACTATCTGAAAGCATGAATTGTTTGAAACATGAATTTAAATGGAAAAATCTACCTCCATGTTTTGTATTTCACAAACTTTTACTCAACGATTAGAAGTATAAAGATATTAAAATGGTTATTTAATTTCGCATTTTATGAGGAAGATTCTATCTTATATCGTGTTGCTCGGCCAAGGAATGAAATTAAATATGTTTGCTAATGATTATTATTATTTTTTCGATTTGAATATTAAATAAATGGGTATTAAAATATATCTTATAAATGAACGGTTTGATTTTTTTTAATTATATTAATTGCTAACTGCATACACTACTTTCATTTATTTTAGCAAAGAGGTTTTAAGATTATATATTGTGTTTAGCTAATAAACTCATATTTTGTTTACCCAATAAATTCATTTATCCAATTGTTTAAACAGAAAAAGAGTAGAATGGGTATATCTTCTAACAATATTTTAGTGTTTTCATTTAGTATATACAAACTGGATCACGATATTTTATTCAGATCTGCGAATTTAGAGCTACGAATTTGGCTGGATATCGCTAACTTGGCAAATTTCATAAAAGTTACCAAAATGATTGAAATGTCCCCAAATTGATAAAAATGACGTAAATGAATGAAATTTATTTTGTTTTGTTAAAAGAAAATAATGAAATGGTGTTTCGTTAGCATTTGTCTGTCAGTCCAACCACCCTACTTAGTAACACATTTAGCGAATTTTTAAAATGTCACCAAATTGATAAAAATATTTATAAATCCATAAACATATTTTGAAATTGATAAATTGCCCTAAATAAACGAAATTGTGTTTTTTTAGGGGATAATAATTTGATGATGGTTCGTCAATTTATCGCCAAGTGGGACTGTCAGTTCTACAGTCCCACTTGGCGATAAATTTGGCGATTTTTTAAAATGTCACCAAATTGATAAAAATATTTATAAATCCATAAAAATATTTTGAAATTGATAAATTGCCCTAAATAAACGAAGTTGTGTTTTTTTAGGGGATAATATTTTGATGATGGTCCGTCAATTTATCGCCAAGTGGGACTGTCAGTTCTACAGTCCCACTTCGCGATAAATTTGGCGATTTTTTAAAATGTCGCCAAACTTTCATTAGAGATATTCAGACGATATTTTGACCACCAATTTATTTGAAGCAAATCCTAACATGTCGCTTAACAACGGATTTAAATTTAATGTGTTTATGAGGAAGAAGATTTTTATTAAATCTTTTCCGATTTTAATGATGAAGATATGTATATAAAATAAATTTCATTGCCATCGTATTTTTGACTGGATAATATCAATTACGATCTTCATGTTTAAACATTATTATTATTGATGTTTTCGGGGATTATTGATTCAGAGATTATTGATATGTTCAATTTCTTATGGCATTGTTTTATTGCGGCAAAAATTGTTGAAACTCATATATTGTACGTTGTACGAGTAATCTTCTACAAATGCACGGGTATATCTTCTAATCTAAGAGAATATAAGTAGTACATGTATATTGGCATATATTGGAATCAAGCCTTCCGGTATGAAGATGGCAGGGATTATTGATATTTTTAATTTATTAAGTAATCTGTTATATATTGGTAAAAAATTTTCAGACTACATATTATATTACGGGTAATCTTTTACTAACACTAGGACATATCTTCTAATCTATGGCATTATAAGTAGTACGGGTTTATCTTCCCATATAATTTTAGCACTTTCATTTGGGCACATATTGGAATTAATTATTGCCTACTGATTTAAAGATTACGGATTTATTGATATTTTCAATTTATATATGTAATCTACTAATACAGGTTATATCTTCTAATATTCGCGTATATAAGTAGTACGGGTCCCATACAATACGCTATTATTTTGCATATATTGATTCAATTCCATACTTTTTATAAATTTGCTTACAAAAAGGCCAGGATATTTTATTCTTCAGATCTACCCGTGAAGATAATTTTGAATAACGAGAACAGCCATTCCTTAACTTCTTTTTAGGAGCATTATGTTAAATATTTTAACAGAATATTTTGATTAAAAATGCCATTTAGTATACTATAGGAATTTGCACATGATTGTGAATTTTAAGTTTATTTATATTATATACTCCGTACGAAGAACGGGTATGCTGCTAGTGGAAAATAAAATTTATAAAGTTCAATCATTTTATTCAACCTTAGAATCTCGCATTTCTGGGAAATATCCCTGTCTTTGAACCCCTATGCTAAATTATATGTCATATAAAATTGTACGGAAACAAGTCAAAATAATTAATACTTTAGAAATAAAGTCAACCAAAAAATTGGCCATAATTAAAAGTTGGCCATAATTTTAATTTTTTATTTATTACATTTTAATAAAAGCCTTTTAATTATGGCCCATTTTTTTATTGTCTTTATTTTTAAAGTATATTTCATATATTTAATATTTTATAGTATATTAGTTTTACTTAAATCACAACTAATGTCGGAATGAAAAAAAAATATATGTATATAAATAAAAATGAAAATCTGTCTGTCTGTTTGTCCCATCATCACGGGAGAACGGCTGAACCGAATTTGGTGAAATTTTGTGGGTAGCCTAGAAATAGCTCCACTTAAAATTTAGTCTGTGTTTTGAGTTTTTACGGCCAGTGGTTCTCGAGATATTAGTAAAAAACGAAATTTTCGTTTGTCTCATCATCACGGGAAAACGGCTGAACCGAATTTAATGAAATTTTGTGGATAGCCTTGAAATAGCCCCCCATAAATTTTGTCCAAGTTTCGAGTTTTTAAGACCAGGGGTTGTCGAGATATTAATGAAAAACGGAACTTTTTCTTAGGAGATCTACTCTCCAACTCCGTGGTTTATCCAAACAGAAAGGATGAAAATCGTTTGTTTAAAACGCCAAAATGAAATAAAACTTTATTTCCGAGTTTGGTACAGGATTTTTGCATTAATTAGTCACTTTAGGAAAGCATGAATTGTTTGAAACATGAATTTAAATGGAAAAATCTATCTCCATGGTTCATCTTTCACAAATTTTTACTCAACGATGAAAAGTATAAAGAAATCAAATGGCTATTTAATTTCACATTTTATGAGGAAGATTCTATCTTATATCATGTTGTTCGGCAATGGAATGAAATTAAATGTGTTGGTAATTTTATTATTATTGTTTCTCTTTGTATAATAAATAAATGGATGTAAAAATATATTTTATAAATGAACGGTTTGATTGTTATTTTAATTATATATATTGCGGACTGCGTACATCACTTTCATTTATTTAAGCAAAGAGATTTCAAGCTCATATATTGTGTTTAGCTAATAAACTCATATATATTGTGTTTACCCAATAAATTCATTTAGAGAGAGAGAGAGCCGACTGTTGAAGCAGAAAAAGATTATGTATCTTCTAATACAATTTTAGTGTTTTCATTTAGTATATACAAACGGGATCAGGATATTTTATTCTTCAGATCTGCAAATTCAGAGCTACGAATTTAGCGGAATATCTCAAAATAACTTGGTAACTTTTCTTAAACTTTATCAAATTAGTGGAAATGTCTCCAAATTGATAAAAATGGCCCAAATCAATGAAATTAAATTTGTTTTTTTAGAATAGAGTACTGAAATGATGTTTCTGTAGCATTTGTCGGTCAGTCCATCCATCCTACTTAGTAACACATTTAAGGAATTTTTTTAATATCACCAAATTGGTAAAAATATTTTTTAAATCCATAAAAATATCATGAAATTGATAAAATCGCGCTTAATAAATGAAATTAATTGTGTTTTGTTAGGGGATAGTATTGTTGAAGACCCAGACCGTCCGACTCGTCCAGAGGACTTAGGGGATAGTATTGTGATGATGTTTCGTCAATTTGTCGCAAAATGGGACTATCAGTTCTACAGTCCCACTTGGCGATAAATTTGGCGATTTTTTAAGTCATCGCTAAATTGACGAAAATGTCGCCAAACCTTCCATGGAGATTGCATTATTCAGATGATATGATTTCTATCAATTTATTTGAAGCAAATGATATCATATCGCTTAGCAACGAACCCAATATGTTATGCGGCATACGATTTTTATTAAATCTTTTCCAATTTGAATAATAAAAATATGTATATAAAATAAATTTCATTGGCATTGCATTTTTGACTGGATAATATCAATTACGGTCTTCAGATTTAAACATCATTATTATTGGTATTTTCGGGGACTGTTGATTCAGGGATTATTGATATTTTCAAATTATTATGGAATTGTTTTATTATGACGAAAATTGTTGAAACTCATATATAGTACGTTGTACGAGTAATCTTCTACAAATGCATGGGTATATCTTCTAATCTACGAGAATATAAGTAGTACAGGTATATTGGCATATATTTTGATATATATTGGCATATATTGGAATCAATTACGATCTTCTGGTATTAAGATTACGGGGATTTTTGATACTTTCAATTTATTACGTCATCTTTTTTATTTTGGCAAATATTTTTGAGACTCATATTGCAATACGGGTAAGCTTCTACTAACACACTGGCATATTTTCTAATCTGCGACAATATAAGTAGTACGGGGTTGCATATATTGATTCAATTCCTTTTTTTTTTGTAAATTTACTTACAAAAGGGGCCAGGATGTTTTATTCTTCAGATCTGCCCGTGAATATAATTTTGCATAGTGAGAACTGATATTCTTAAACTTCGCTTTATGAGCAATAAATTTAATATTTTAACAGAATTTGCACAAGATTGCGAATTATAAATTTCTTTATATTATATACTCCGTACGAGGAACGGGTATGCTGCTAGTATATATATATATATATATATATATATATATATATATATATACATATATATATATATATATATATATATATATATATATATCTTTTTCAGATTTCGTAACCCAATTTATTATTTTAGAAAACGTTGTATAATTTATTTTTTAAATATGAAATTTGTCAACAAGGTCTAGAGACCCAGATCTTCGAATAAAAGCAATGGCTGCCTGTAAATGTCATTTTTCCTCGCAGATAGCCGATACGCCAGGAAGACATTGCAGACATTCGTAACAATATACAATTTTTTTTAAATATTAATAGCAAAATATCTGAACAATTCCTGCTTATTACGTTAACATGAACAAAATTATTCAAAATATTCAAAATCTGCTAAAGGAAGGGGAGGGGGCTCGAAAATCGGATGGAGGTTTGTAATGATGTATTTCATTTTAATAATGTTGACTTTATTGAGAACTAATAACATTGTTTAGTTAATGAGAGGTTATGATCCCCAACTCTCCCTCCTTCCTTACCAACACCACCGTACGTAATGCTAATTCACTGCGTTAATTGTTTCCTGTGTGAAAAACCAGTTTTGCACAAAACCGGTTAAGCAGTTTTACAGAAAACCGTTTAAGCAGTTTTACAGAAAACCGTTTAAGCAATTTTATAGAAAACCGTTTAAGCAGTTTTACAGAAAACTATTTAAGCAGTTTAAGTAATAACAATCTATCGCTGGGGAAAATTTTAAAAATTCAAATTTTTATTAAATTTAACATCGTTTCTATGAAATTTATTAAGAATAAAATTAATTTTTAAAATGCACTCGAAATTTCTGAAAAATGCACTTCAATTCTGTTGATGTAAAATTTCTGAAAAATAAAAGATTTAATAAGCATGATATTTTTACCAAAGGTTGGAGGAAAAAAAATTATAAATGTTTACTAAATGTTTAAAAAATAAAAGTTTTTAAATTTTAAATACAATCACATGAATTTACACACTTCAAAAATATCACTGCAAAATATCTTAAAAATATTTGTATAGGTAAATTGTGTAATACTATAATTCACAACCTTATGGATGTTCAATGTATGGAAAAACAGTCTTATAGGAAACACATTTCAAACATTCTGGGTAATATCAAATGTTTTTATAAATATCTTCAAAGATTCCCAGGAAAAGAAAAATTATTGATCAAATAAATACAAAATTTCCAAAAAATAAACGGTTTTGTAATATTTTTACAAAATTTCTGGAAAATTTTTTTATATAAATATATGCAAGTTTCCGAAAAATACTTTTTTTTTCATATTTAAATATGCATCATAATTACATGATCTTACACATTTTTCAAAAATGTGGAGACATAATTATTTGTAACAAATATTTATATATGTAACCATGTAATTCCACTGCAAGGCGTTTGTTGTTCTATGCATGGGAAAATAGTTTTACGGGCAACACATTTGAAATATTCTGGGAAATTTCAACTTAGTATAGGCAAAATTTATGAAATATCAAGGTTTTAATAAATTTTTTTATAAAATTCCTAAAAAAATAAAATTTATTTATAAAAATAAATACCACATTTCTGGAAAATGTTTTTAATATAAATATGTACCAAATTTCCGAAAAGTAAGGTTTTAAATATGCATCATAATTGCATGACTTTACGCATTTTTCAAAAATGAGGAGACAAAATTATTTGTAACAAATATTTGTGTATGTAACCATGAATTCCATTTGACAGTGTTTGTTGTCCTATGCATGGGAAAATAGTTTTACAGGCAACACATTTTAAATATTCTGCGAAATTTTAACTTACTGTAGGCAAAATTTCTGAAATATTAAGGTTTTAATAAATATCTTTATCAAATACCTAGAGAAATAAAAATTATTTATAAAATAAATAATAATATTTTTATAAAATGTGTTTTTATACAGGGTGTTCCGTTAATGGGGCGACAAACTCGAGAGTTGTTAGAGTAGACATCAAAAGGAACAAAAATTGAAATGGAATATGATGTCACAAACCACATTTAATCGGTGAAAATGTCGAAAATACGTATGCAGGCTTTGACTCCAGAGAAGAGGGAAGGCGGATGTCAGTTGATCGCTGAATACGTTCGTGGGTTTGCTCACGATATCTGAAATAAGAAGTGTCACGTTTCCTGCAACACGTACTCCCGGAATTGCTGCAGAGTGTACCTATCGCAGTGCAGCGAGATATGTGGTTCATGCATGATGGTGCCCCAGCACATTTTTCCGCTGTTGCGTAACTACTTCGGTACTACATACCCAAGGTGGTGGATTGGACGCGCCGGACCAGTTGCTTGGCCTCCAGGTTTGCCGGATTTCAATCTGTTGGACTTCTTCCTCTGGAGTCACCTTTAATCACTCTTTTATGAGACGCTTGTGGACACACCGGAGAATCTCATAGCGCGGATCGTTATCACGGCGACAGACATCAATAGCACTCCTGGTATCTTTGAGGGGGTCCGGGAATTGTTTTTACGTCGTTGTATATTGTGCAGTGACGTTCGCGGCCAACTTCGAACAACACCTGTAATAATTTCGTTCATATCATTCTCATCGTTCCCTTTCGAGCATTATACTATGTACCACAAGCTGTGCTGTAAAGATGCTGTTAAATAAATATTTTTATAGTTATTATTGTACTTTTTATCGTGACGTCCGAACCTGCATACGAATTTTCACGATTTTCACTGACTAAACGTGGTTTACGACACCATGTTCCATTTCATTTTTTGTCCCTCTTGATGTCTAATATCAACTCTTTAAGTCTGTTGCATCATTAACTGAACACCCTGTATAAATATATACCAAATTTCCTAAAAATAAATTTTTAGTTATTTAAACATGTATCACAATCGCATGATTTTACACATTTTTAAAAAATGTGGAGGCAAAATTATTTGTAACAAATATTTGTATATGTAAGCATGTAATTTCATGTCACAGCGTTTGTTGTTCAATGGCAGAGTTTTACATAGCAACACATACTCTGGTGAATGTCACCAGGTAATATTTTCACCAATAAATATCTTCCTCGTCCAATTACTAGAAAAATAAGAATTGTTTATCAAGTGAATACAAAATCTCCGATGTTTTTAAATATTTAAACAATTATCCGGAATTTACACATATTTTCAAAAATATCAAGGCACAATATATGAATCAAATATCTGTATGCTGTAAATGTACACCAATCTGTATGCTGTAAAATGTACACGACGTTGTCCAAGATTTAAATAAAGGATTAATAGAATACATTCATTTAATTTTTCAAAACGCCCCGCCCTCTTTTTTTAAAATCAGAGATAAAATTAACTACTGTACAAACCGCACATAAAAAAACAGTAATATTAAAAGAAATAAATGCTATCTCAGCTAATCTTCTTCAAAACTTTGCCTTTTCTAGCACGATACTCGTAATGATCATATAAGTGCCCTTTATAAAAAAATTATAATGATATATTTAAAATTCGAGAAGTTATATAACCAATGAATAAAATCTACTCCGTTAGATAAACATATAATTTTCCACCTCTACAAATATCTGCCATTTTATCTTTATCGTCCACCTGGAATAAAACGCAGACAATAACCAACCTCTCTGCAAACCGCACATGAGAAAACGGTAATATTAAAATAATTAAATGCTACTTCTGTGAATCTTCATCATATCTTTACCATTTTCTAGCACAATACTCATAATGATAATATAACACCATATTACAAAATAGAACGATATATTTTAGATTTTCAAAATTATAAAATCGATAAATAAAATCTACGTTATTAGATAAATAGTTGTTTTTCCATTTTAATATATTTTTGTCATTTCCTCTTCATCGTCTTTTCGGATTAAAACTGGTTTTAAAGTAGAAATTTTGACAGATTTTTGGTTTTAAATGTTCATAACTTTTAAACTAATCCAAATTTTAAAAAAAATTTCAACGAGGTAAATCCTCCGAGAACTTGATGTACCACTGCATCAAATTTCGCTGCTATCCAACTCTTAGGTCTTACTCTGCAGACAAAATACAGAAATTCACTGACAAACATGTTTTATTATGTGAAATGTAAGTTGTGTGTAATTCTACTCCACAGCGTTTATACAATTCCTATGCACGGAGAAACAGTTTTCCACCAACGCATTTGAAATATTCTGGGAAATATCAACTTAATGTGGGCAAAATTTATGAAAGATTACGGTTTTTATAAATAACTGCATCAAATTTAGAAAAATGAAAATAATTTATTAAAAGAAATTACCAAATTTCTGAAGAATAAAAAAAGTTTCATAAAATTAATATTTTTACCAAATATAGAAAAAAATACTTACTTATATATAATATTTTAAAATAATTCATTTCAGAAATCGGAATATATATTATTTGTATATCTAAGCTATGTAATGGTGTATTTCGTAACCATGCATGGGGAACCAAATTTATAGGATACATTTTGAATTGTTTCGAAACAATATCAATTTAATTGCAGAACATAATTTCTGGAACACAAAAATCTTTATAACTTTGATATTTTTACTAAATTTTCAGAGAAATAATTAAAAAAAGAAGAGTCTGTAAAATAAAATTTTTGAAATATTTATCACAATTATATGAATGCATGTATTTTCAAAACTATCATAGCAAAATATCTTAAAATATATATTAGTACTATTAGTATATTTCTTTCTTCATACGAAATTCATAATATAAAGGGACTTAAAATTCCCAATTTGTGATCAACTTTTAATACTTGTATTTATTTTTAAAATTTAACAACAATTCTAACAAAAAGGAAAAAGGTGGGTTCTCTCGCTCTGAGATAATAAAGAAACAAACAAAAGCACAACATACATTTCTTTATATAGAGAAATGATAGCTAATATATCCGATGTTGCTTGTAATTTAAAATGTATGCGAATTCCTGCAGTATTCAAAATGGCATTGTTATTCAAAACATTCTATTAAAACATTTAATTGAATTCTCCAATAAAGAAGTATAAGAATCTCTATTCTCTCTATATAAATTTATCTTCACAGGCTGCTTAAAAGAATAAAAGTTCCTAGTTCAGTTGTAAACAAATTTGCAAGAAATGTGAAATTTAGTCATTATATGTGAAAATAAAAGCGCTAAAATAGTATTAGATATACATATATACCCGTACTATTTTCATTCTGTTTCAACCATTAGCTAAACACAATATATGAGGTTGAAAATATTTTGTCAAAATAAAACAGATGGCGTAAGAAATTGAAAATATCAATAATTCCCTTAATCTTTAAACCCAAATACCGTAAATAATATAATCTAGTCAAAAATGCAATATTGTTCATTTATAAAATTTATTTTTATATCCATTTATTTATTAATTAAATTGGAAAAAGCTTTATAAAAATCGTCTGCCGTACAAATACATAATTTAATTGCGTTACTGAACAACATGATATAATTTTTTTTTAATACATTTGAGGTAAAGAATACCGTCTGCATAATGCTATTTCTATAAAAGGTTCGTTTTCTAATAATATCTCAACAATCCCAGGTTCGAGAAACTCGAAATATAAATGAAATGTTAAGTGAGGCTATTCCAAGACTACCCACACAATTTCATGAAATTCAGTGCATCCGTTCTGTGATGATGAGATAAACAGACAGACAGATTTTCAATTTTATAAATTATATTTATAGACGGTTATAGAAACATAATTCTAGAGAAAATATTTTTAAATAAATATATACTAAATTTCTGGAAAAAACATTTTTATACAGTGTCTGCTACCTTATATTTAGCGCTTTCCCACATTTTCTACTTCCTGTCAGAAAAAAGATACATTAAAAATTAATTAAAAATAGAACGACTAATTTAAAATCTATTAGTCATAATCACGTCATTTCTGGAGTAGTTTCATATAGTAATGAAGTAGGGTGTGAGTCAAATTTTCAAGGAGATAAGTGAAAAATCCACAGAAATTTAAAAGATGAAAAAAGATCGCAATAAATTATTTTATTTATGAGCTAAAATTCTGAAAATCGTCTGCGTTCGCGATCAATCGCATTCCTTGTTCAACGCTATGTAAATAACTGGCAAAGTATATAAAAGAAAATGTAAATAAGTAAAAATGATCTCCAGTAATTGCCGAAAGAAAATGTTCATTGCAAAAGGTCTATATTAATGAAATAACTATTATTGTGTGATAGTTCTTGCCACAGCACTGGAATCGGGAATTCCTTAACATACATTATTTTTCCGAAATTGCCCGTTCTAATTCCACCGACTCGAGTCATTTCAGAAATTCACGCCACCTCCATTGACTGTCGTGCACCCGCTAAATTATGCGAATACCGCACATTTGTCACTTACATTGTCCTCCGCAACGAACATTCTGCGGCGAATAACGTCTGCTGATTCGAAAATTCTGCCCCTTTGAATTATTCCAAATTCCCTTTTCCTTCCCTCGAGCTGAAAACCCATTCCGGTGAATACCTGAGCAGGTTCGTCACCTGTTGTGGCCGAAAAGATGCGGGCGGAGAAATCACGTTTATAGTGCATGACCGTGGGCTAGGGACGGACGGCCGGGGCTCAAGACAGGCGTGCAGACAACCCCACAGTTACAGGAGCGTCGCAGAAATCAATTTACTTGTCAAACTAAGTGGGAAATTGCTGCCTGCGTAAATACAGCGATGGAGATGAACGGGTGGGGAAGGAATACACGGAATAATACACACACACGCGAATATTCTCTCCCTGCTCGCCAAATTACTGTGGACGGGGCTTGCGTCGTATCCCTCTGCGCCCCAGGCGGAGAAGCGGGGTGGACCTAAAGTGCCTAGGTGCGAAAGGATGGCCTGCGGGCCGTAGTCGGCCGTCATTACGGTCCCCCGACTTGCTGATGCTGCGTTGCTATGGAAACGGGAGGCTGCGGATGAGGGATGCTCGGACGGGGTGCGGCCGCCCGGAACGGAAAGAGAGATGCTGAAAAAGTGATGGAAAATCAAATGAGAAGAAAAAGGAATGTGGGAAAAAAGTGGTAATAAAGTTGGGCCTCTTTTTTTTCTCTCTTATCCGCCATGTGGAATTCTTTCGAAGAAACTGCAGGTGGAAAAGTCGAAGTTGGAAATAATTTCGAAGCAAGTCGCTCAGCATTTTTTTTTTTATTCGTATTTCGGTATAAAATGTGTTAATGCAGTGACCGTAAGCGGAAGATAATTCAACATTCGATTTTTGTCGGAGATTTTTATTTTGTTGCTGCGTAATTTGAGATGTTGAAGGAAGGGGGGGGGGGGGGATTTACGCGTTCAGTGGAATTTAAATTTAAAATTAAAACTGATTTTTTTTTTTTTTTTTTTTTTTACTTATTTTTCCCTTGCACTTTTTCTATTTATTTTCCTTACGATTGTGTTATTTAAACTAAATGAGTATTTAGAAAATCGAAAAGTGCAAAACAAATCTAATTTGCATATAAATTCTTGATGCATGTAATTAAAACATGTTTCGAACTTTTTTTCAAGTTTATTTTTTTATAACGCATGAAGTGACATGAAATAAACACATGAGTGATTCGAAATTTATCTTTTCATAAGTTATTTATGAAAAGACAATAGCGAATTACTCGACATTTCTCAGGTTGTAATTAAGCATCCGCTATTTAAATAATGCATTTTCAAATAACATCACTCAATTTCCAAACGCACGCTAGCCGCAAAGCCAAAAAAATATAAATAGACGATTCTAGACGGAATCCTTTCTCCAGAACAGGCTTTAAGGTGCGCTGCATGCGCAGTTGCATAGAAGGAACCGCAAAAGAGAGAAATGTCAATACGCGGAGAAACGATGAAATACGCTTGTTGTTTGCTTTAAAACATTACCGAAAATTGAATTACATATTGATTCAAAACATACATGCACACACAGACATCACCTCGAAAATTTCTATTCGAGTTCAGAAGTGTTGAACCTTTGTCCTCGAATTTTCAACCCCATTACAGTACTTTCCCCACACATTTAGCTACATATATAGGGAAAGTAATAATAAATGCATATTGGATATGATTTCAAATAAGCATTCATTTTATGTCTTCTTTTGTGCTCTAAAATAAATTAAATCAGTGCATTATGGGAATATATGAAAAATGAAAACTCATATGAATCTGTAGGAAGAGTCATGTGCTGCCCACATCTTATTTTTTATTCATTTAATTGAATTTAGAATTTAAAATGTATTATTCAAAAACCACTCTTTTAGATTCTAATCCTTTTCAAACTTATTAAGTGTCGATCGACTGAATAGCGCAAAAACTAGCGCAGCGCAACAAACTTTTAAATAATTTATGAAAACTATTCTCGGCGCTCTAGAGGCGTGTTAATCTAAATATAATTAAATAAAACTAAAGCATTCGTCGTCTAAACGACTGGAAATTTTAAAAGCTTGGCGTCTGACTTCTCTGGAAGAAGGTACTGATGAGATTTGCATCCTACGCTAATGATCTTAGGACGGTATATAATTAGACGAGTATAAATCTTAAAATGAGCTTACCGTCGATAAATGCTCTAGGAGACAACATGGAAATTCAATATGTTTATACTTTAAATTTTTATAGATTTAGTTCGAGTAAAGCCGTCTAAGGCTAAAATTATTTTTAAATATACTCGAATGTGTAATTTTTATTTTTTAAGTTCGAGAGTTATTTCTACTTATTAACATGTCAGAAATAAAAATAATCCCTTTACTTTAATTAAAAGTAAAAACAAATTTCCATCTATAAATGTTTGCTGATATTTTTACTTTCCCTGCAATACATGCTAATGTATAGGGAAAGTATTGGAATCATGCTGAAATTCGCAACTCGAGTTTCCGACGGATCTACACGTTTTGGGACCTCTAGAATACGAAAATACTATTTTTAGCGTGACGTCTGTGTGTGTGTCTGTCTGTCTGTCTGTCTCTCTGTGTGTGTGTGTCTGTCTGTCTGTCTGTGTGTCTGTCTGTGCAATGTATGTATCCACTCTAACTCAAAAGCTAATGGATCGAATTTGATAAAATTTGGTAGGTAAGTCACTTGGGTGTTACGCTGGTGCTGATTAGTATTTGGTGCGATTCGGAAAAGGAACCCGCTTTTTTTTGCGAAATGGCCGCAAAAATCTCATGTATACACTCTAGCTAAAATACTAATTGACTAAATTTCGCAAAATTTTGTAGATAAATTACTTTTGGGATAATCTTTTGCTGATTAGATTTTGGTACGATTCGGAAAAGAAGAACCTGCCTTTTTTTACGAAATGGCCCGCAAAAATCACCAAAATCTAAAAAAAAAAAAGACTACGTCTACTCAAATGTATCAATTAAATGCTTGTTTTATGCGTAATTTTTGACAAGGAAAAGAATAAGTACAACTCTATTACTCTAGAACTAACCGTTCTCGAGATATTTGAGATTTTTTACATTTTTGTTACGCCGCCATTGGAAAAATGTCCAATTACTGCACTGGCTTCCAAAAATTAAGCACAGACGGTAAAATCTACAAAAATGGGAAAATAAAGCTTTGATTAACTCAAAATTGTACATGAAGGTAGCAAGTGTATTTATGCATTAAAGAAAACAAGAATTATGTACAAAGATGAAAAAAATATTTACTTTTTGTAAGTTATATGATGACGTCACATTTGGGTCATTAACAAAATGATGTTTAAAGGCAGACAAATTAAACAAACATAAATATGGTATGTCACCACCCCGGACCTTTACACAAACTTTACAACTATTTTCCATGTTTCAGTTATAAAATCAATGACACAACATCATAGATAAAAGGTCATTTAATAAAATCATCCTACAATAAACGTACATAACTTTAAAAATCCAGAGCGCTTTTGGGCGTTACTATACCCTTCATTAGTGCTATACGAAACAATAAACGCGGAATGCCTATATGTAGACCGGATCAGCAGACAAATTTGCATAAATAAACACAAAATAATGGTAGTACAACCAGACTATTAAAATTAATCAATTACAAATACAAATTTAGGGGTTATACCCAACAGATTTAATTTAAACAAGTGGTAAATATTTTATAAAGAAAATACACAATTAAAAATTGCGGCCAAGCACAATTACAATAAAATGACGTCACAGATAACTGTGAAGAGGTTTGACATGCATAGAGTCGAGAACGAATCGCCAGTCGTAACTTAAAATTTTAACAGGACCGAAATTACAAATGGAATCACGGTAGATATAAATAAACAAGGATATCAAAATTACAAATGGAATCACGGTATAGATATAAATAAATAAGTTATTTATTTATATCTACCGTGGTATCCTCGTTTGTTTATATCTACCGTGATATCCTCGTTTATTTATATCTACCGTGATTCCATTTGTAATTTTGATTGCTGTTTCGTATAGCCACTGATGAAGGGTATAATAATGCCAGAAAGCGCTCTGGATTTTTAAAGCTATGTACGTCTTGTAGGATGCTTTTATTAAATGGTCTTTTATCTATGATGTTGTGTCCTTGATTTTATAACTGAATTTAAAATGGATGCGATACCACCTTTATTATTTTCCATGCTTTCAATGAGGTGATCAACCATCGCAGATGCGAGCAAAGGCCATTCCTCCAATAGAGCAATTTTCAACTCTCTGAGACTGGCTGAAGGAGGTAAACGTACAGAGACAGCACGTCCGAGGCTATCCTAAAGGTTTACAATGGGATTAAGGACGGAGGAATACGCCGGCCACTCCATACGAGAAATGCCCCCACTTCCCAGGTATTCGTCAACGATATTAGCTCGATGGGGACGGACATTATCGTCCATAAGGAGCAAATCAGGACCAACTGTTGCAGCTTAGAGCCTCAAAATGGGGTCTAGGACTTCATCCCGATACAGCGCAGCTGTCACAGAACCCCCTTTAAAGATGTGCAACTCTGTGCAATATCCCATTGAAATTCCAGCCCACACCATGACGCTGCCACCTCTAAATGCGTGGTGTTTGGTGATATTCTTGGCCTGATTGCGTGTGCCTCGTTCTCTCCAGACACTTACACGCTTATCATCTGATTCCAGGGCAAATCTGGACTCGTCCGCGAACAGGACGTTGCACAAATCTGAGACAGTCCAATTGACATGTTTGCGACACCACTTTAATCTTGCCCACTTTAATCTCTTTAATCTTGGATTAACTATTTTAGAAATTTTTGATTTTTTTTTTAGAATTTTTTTTCAAAGCTTTGCAACTTGACGCATTAAAAAATGCGTCAAGTTGCCTTGCTTTTCTTTTTAGAACATGCAATTGGAAATATATGCTATTTTAACACATAGGTTTACCAGGACTGAAAATACGGAAAATATCCCTGAAATTTAAAGTAGATAAATTTATTACCAAAATAAGCTAAAAGCGTCGTAGCAGTTATTTTAAGACTCCAAGTTACCCGTCCCTTTCGAAAATGTTTTCAACTTGAGCAGATTACTTTCAGAAGTTTAAAATGAAGCCAGCATGAAAGTTGCCAGATTGAATAAAGATGACGATTCCGGTTTTCGTATTTCCGGTTAAATCTAAATATATTTGCAAGTCAAACTTTTTTTTATCAAAACGCGTCATTAAACGCAAAATTTTTACTTTCCCAACATAACAGAAGAATCGCATATAAAGTATCCCTATCTAGTCTATCAGCCAGAAAATATATATATATATATATATATATATATATATATATATATATATATATATATATATATATATATATATATATATATACACAGGGTGTATATAAACTGATGGTCAGAAATGTAAGGGGTTATAGAACTCACCAAAACAAACAACTTTCACAATTCAATGTGGGGTCGAAAAGCAAAAGCCGCGAGAGGGCGCTTTCTCTGGGAATGGATGGAACGTCGCCGTCAAAATGGAGTGAAGGGAAAAAGAATACAGTGAAGACGAATAATGGAAATTTATTGACAAAATGTTTACAACAAATGCTCAAATGAACAACCATCAACTGCGAGACAGGCGTCACAGCGCGACGGAGTGAATCGCGTACACTTTGGAAGATTCCTAGCATTTCACGAACGTCTGCAGCTGCGACGTTTATTCGGGCGACAAGGTCCTCTGGTGACTCGATGAGCGTCTTGTAAACGGCGCTTTTTAACAGTCTCCAGAGGAAGAAATCCAGGCAGGACAGATCGGAAGATCTGGGAAGCCACGCGATCTGTTCGGAAGAGCAATAATGTCCAGGTAGTTACGCACAATCCTGGTGCAATGTGTTGGAGAACATGGTGGTAATGTGCTGTGGAACCACATAATGTCCTGGTGTAATGTGCTGTGGAACCACATAATCACTTGATGATTTGCTGGTACAACACGTTGTAATTCTGACAGCACCTGCTGGAGGAAGGCGAGGTACTTCTGTGCGCCTACGCGGTCTGGAAACAGATAGGGCCAATTAATGGCTAGTGGATAATCCTTGCACATACATTCACGGAGAACCTTTGCTGGTGGCATCTGGAACGTGTAGCATGCGGATTTACTGTATTCTCCATTTTGACGCGACGTTTCATCCACTCCAGAGAAAGCGCCCTCTCGCGGCTCGCCGGTTGCTTTCCAACCCCACATTGTAATGTGAAAGTTGTTTGTTTTGGTGATTTCTATAATCATACATTTCTGACCATCAGTTTATATACACCCTGTATATATATATCCAACTTTAACGAGTATAGACTTGCACGTTTCATCCCTGAACGCGAATCAAATGTATTTCCCTCTTTCTCTCTCTCTCTCTCTCTCTCTATATATATATATATATATATATATATATATATATACTCACGGACAATAAAAATTGCGCACCAAGAAGAAAACATGGCACATCCTCGAAATGATATAAATAGCTAGAGGGCGGGCTAGTATACAAATGATCCCAGTCTGGTGTGATTGCGCATGACCGTACATCCTTGAGTGACGCTGCAAGCATGAGCCAGCAGCCTTATAAACCGACGTGTAGTCGACGCCCCATTAATGCGAGAAGCTTCAGCCGACGAAAGTACGAATACGGAGTGAAAAGAAGGGTGGAGAGATGCCAGAAACGTCGATATCCGTAACTGATGGACTTGGAGAAAGGCCTGATCATCGGACTGAAGACCGCAGGGTGATCAACGTGTCGGATAGCCCGTCACGTGGATCGTTCGGACTATACCGTCCGACGGTGTTGGAAGCACCGGTCACGGGACACCGCCCAGACGCGGAGGACCGGCTCTGGACGGACCAGGCATACCACGAGTAGATAGGATCGAATGATCATGCGGCAGGCACGTATAGAACCTACGGCGACCCGATTCACAATACAGTCGCACGTAGCAGCTCCTATGTGCCCACGAGCCATATCTAGACGCCTAAAGGAAGCGAATTTGCGATCCCAGCGTCCCTTACGTGTGCTGCCGTTAACACGGGAACATCGGCGGCTCCGGTTGCAGTGGTGTCGGGCCAGAGCAACATGGAACTCCACAGATTGGCGGTGTGTGGTGTCTAGCGATCAGTGCCGCTTCGTTTTGGGGACCGATGATCAACGGTGTGGAGGTCCCCTGCACAGCGCCACAATCCCAACCTCGTTATCGAGCACCACACCAGCCCCACTGCAGGCATCATGGGTTGGGGAGTCACAGCCTACGACAGCCGATCCGCTCCAGTAGTGGTACCTGGAACATTGACGGATCAGCCGTACGTGGATGGGATTCTACGGCCCCATGTGCTCCTATTCGTTGATGTGGTTCCAGGTGCGCAATTTCAGCAGGACAATGCCCGGCCGCACACGGTTCGGGTGGCCCAGGCCTGCCTGAGTTATGTCCAGACACTTCCATGGCCTGCCCGCTCCCCAGACCTGTCCCCTATCGAGCATGTGTGGGACTCGTTGCCGCAATCTTCGGGATTTGAAACGTAACGTTCAACATGTGTGGACTACTCGTCTACCGCAAGACAACATTAGGCGTCTGTTCGACACCATGCCGAACCGTATTGCTACTTGTATAGCAACACGAGGCGGTGTGACGCGTTATTAAGGATAATCGGACTGTGTATCACAGCTCCCTCTGTACGTGTTTTCTCCTGCGCTGTTTTTGTGATCGTGTATAGCATTCATCTGTATCCTTCCATCAATAAAATTTCAGGCCCATCCTATGCTTCCTTCTTAGTGCGCAATTTTTATTGTCCGTGAGTGTATGTATATATATATATATATATATATATATATATATATATATAATTAATGAATCTCTTAAATTTAAGAATTCAGCCTATTTCATATTGAACAATAGTTTTGATTTAGTAAATCACCTTAACAAGCTTTCACACATTCTTGGTTTCCATACCTTTGATTTTAAAGACCTTTTTAATAATATTGATATTAAAGATTTATATAAAGTTATTATCTCTCTTTATCATGATTATCAATCTTCCAATAATGTTCCATTTAATATCAAAAACTTTCCTATGCTCTTGCACTTTGTGTTATACAACAATTATATTATCCAAGGTGATAACATATATTTACAAACATCTGGTGTACCTCAAGGGGCTGTAGTAGTAGTATTCTAGCTAACTTATATCGTTATTATTATGAACGTCATTTTAACTCTAATTCATATATTATATATCGATATTTTGACGACTTAATTTGTATTATCATTGATGATTCCTATCCCATTAATATTGATTTTTACCCCTCTAACCTAGAATTAATCTCTAATGAGCCCAGTGTTAGTCAAACTGTAAATTATTTAGACCTAAATTCAGATACCCTCAATAATCATGTTATCACCAATCTATATGATAAAAAAGATTTTTATTACTTCACTATTATTAAGCAGCTATCATATCGATCTTGTAATTCTATTCTATTGTTTAGAAACATCATTTTAAACCAGCTGTTTAGAATATATCGACTTTCTGATCCTCAGTTTCACTTTCTCCACATCAATAATCTTAAACGCATTTATCAAAATTACCACTATCCGGAAATATTTGTAAATAATATTATTAATAATTTCAAATACACCACGTAATAATTTTACAATTGCATTATTTATTCTTGATTGGATAACTCTTTTTGTGAATTTCACCCGTTCTTATCACCTACTTACCACTAGGCCTGAGTTTGATACTGCTTACTATTTTTGAAAGACTACTTTCTACTTGTCCCGAGCCCTATAGTGCTTACTATTTTTAAAAGTCTTCATACACATTATTTTTCGTTCAAGTGTAATCATTCCGGAGTCCACTAGCTTTGACGAAGAGATATGTAAAATGCTCTGTCGAATGTACTTTTGCGAACGTGTAGACTCCCACGTAGTGACTGTGCCTGTGAGTTAATATTTCTGTTTTTTATATTTCTGGTTTATAATCCACTTGGTTTTTATTATTTTTCCTTCCACTAGCCAGTAGACAGTTCCAATGGTATCCATAGGTAAATACTATCGCCATTGTCAAAAACTGGCTATTCATTCAGTTTTAAATCGAATTGCATGGCTGTCCTAACGAGAATGCAATTTCGAACTAACCGCCGTTTTTTGTGTAATTTCAGTCGATTGTTCCCCATGTCTTGATCTTCAATCTTGAGCTATTTATTATTAACTTTTCTCATTTTTGCCGTGTTTGCTTTTTATTTTATATATATATATATATTTATATATACATATATATATATATATATATATATATATATATATATATATATATATATATATATATATATATATATATGTATATATATATATATATATATATATATATATATATATATTATATATATATATATATATACCTTATTAATTATGATTTTTGTATACTCATCTTCCCCTCACCTCCTTTCCATTGTAGTGATATGTTACCTTCTATTTTTATCCTTAGTCTTGGTCAGTTACTTATTTGCAACAGATATACTGGAGATGGGTTTTTTTTTTACTTTCCGTAGTTTATGCATAGTTTTCGTTTAAAAAATTTTAAATTATATATATTTATATACATATATATATATATATATATATATATATATATATATATATATATATATATACGTATTAAGAAGCCAAACATGATCCTTATAGAACTAATAGAATCCATTAAATGAACAGTCAGGAGTCTTATAACGCTTTGCTGTCTAACCGAATTATAAACATTTTTCCAGCAGTCCGTTTAGCAAACTCGGCAATCGTTCGAATCTGGTTCCATCGGCTCAGCCAGCTGACCGCTCTAGAACAGAAAAGATAAACAGCCAAAACGTACTAATCGCATCAAGACGTTGCCAGACTCACCAGAGAGTTCGGTACATAAAGGGTAGACGTCGGGCCATCGGACATCGAATTAATTTACCCTAAGTGGATTACATGGAGGTCAAAGGGTTAGGACCACCTGCCTCCTCGGAGGCCGACGATTACGATTTTTCTTATCGAATCATCCTCCCGATTCCGTTTGATTGTTTACCCGAACAATACAAAAGAAACGGAGATATAGAAATTCCTAAATGGATTGCAAGTATGTTAGAATGTCTTGGATTTAAAAATATTGTTCGATATTAGATATTGACCCTATTTAAAAAATGATTTATTGTTTTTATTTTCTGATACTTTGTTTATAATAGACAATTCTTTTCGCAAGAGCACGCCCTAGCGAAAAATACAAACAACCTACAGATACGAAATTTGGTATACAGTTACTTTCAAACAAACCGAGAAATACTTTGTAAAGTTCCGTGTAAGGGGGAGTTTCTTTTAACTTAAAGCTTAAAGCTTAAAGTTTTCTTTTAACTCAAATTTCCATCCTGCTGAAAAGCAAACAGTCATTACGCCTAGCTTTCAGGAAATTATACACAGGCACAAATGTCCTTCCGAGAGATTGGTGGTAGGGAAAGGAGGGTACGGTCCCTGTGGATGCCTCCCCCACTGGGTTCCGGTATAAATTGGGTGGCACTTCTCGGCCGTCCAAATAGTTACCTTACACCTTTCTGGTAGGTCGGACGGTCTGGGTCTCAACAACAACAATAGACACAAAGGTAACAAGTAAAGAACATATTTAATTACGAACTACACGGCCTTTTGCCTAAATAAAAAACTTAAAGTATACGAATTGTACATAAGAAAATGTCAGGAAATTACAGAAAACTACATTCACATGCTTTTGGTAAGATTACTCGCAATCTTTCGTACTCGATTTATCAAGAGGAACCTATGATAAAAGCACTATCATGGATTCTATAACAATCGTGTTTGGGTTCTTAACACGAGATTGAGGGGCATTGAATATCTTTGAAGAGGGTTAGATGAAATTTTGGAAATTTTCTGCTACTTAGAAAGAATATATATATATATATATATAAACTCATTTATGTCCGCAGACGATAATTTGTGGCGACAATTTCAATTTAGCTGTCGTAGAATAAATTTTGAAAGAAAAGAAAATGAAGTTGACGCAAGGGCATTATCGAGCTATGATTTTCTATGATTTTAAAGTAGGGATAAATCAAGAAGAATGTCTTCGCCTACAATTGGCATATGAAAATGATGCTCCATCTCGTGCCACTGTATGCAGATGATTTACAGCGTTTAGCAGAGGTCGAAATTCTCTCCTGGATGAAAAACACACAGGAAGACCTTTGTCAGCTGTAGTCCCAGAAAATGTGTCGGCCATTCGAAAAATGTTACTCGATGATAATCGCCATACCTACCAACTGATACAAAAAGAACTTAACATTGGATCCGCAGCTATACATAAAATTATTCATGAAGAACTGCATATGAAAAAATTAGTTTGTCGTTGGGTCTCGCATAATTTAACAGAACACCAAAAAGCGAGAGTGTCAGAATCAGTAAAGAAACCCTAAAATAACTTAATGATGGTGGACACCGCATTATTTCTAAAATCATAACTGATGATGAAATGTACATACCATTTTTTGACGTTCCAACACGTCAAGAAAGTAAAGTATGGATCTTTGAAGATAGCCCCAAACCAACAATGGTGAAAAGACAACAAGCAATGAAAAAAGTAATGTATGCCGTGTTCTTCAGAAGTACAGGTCTGGTCAAAACCATGAAGCTAGAAGGACAGAAGACAGTTACTTCTAACTGGTCACCACTAAGTTTCTTCCAGAAATTCTTCAGGAAATAAATATAGGGGACTCATGCTTCACCATGACAATGTATCTTCTCATTCAGCAAGAATGACAGCCGAATTTCTAAAACAAAGAAACATCAGTGATAAAACATCCACACTATTCTTTGATCTTGCTATGTGTGACTTTGGGTTATTTTTTTATTTAAAAAAAAATTACGTGGGCGTCGTTTTCATTCTGAAGATGAGATTGATGAGGCTATAAAAGAATATTTTTCATCGATTCCAAGAAATGGATGGCTTGAAGCATTTAATCCTTTGAAAATTCGCCTATAAAAGTGCATTGATGTTAGAGAGCAGTACTTTGAACACTCCTAAGAGTTGGTAAGTTTAACTTGTACCACTTAGCAGTATCTCAAAAATTTCAATGTGACCCTCGTATATATATATATATATATATATATATATATATATATATATATATATATATATATATATATATATATATATATATATATATATATATATGGAATCAAATGATTAAGAAATGAAAGAAGAACAAAAGGAGAATGTGGATGCTTACAGGGAAGTCGAACGGCCAAGGAGGATTACGACCCCTTGTTCCCAGTTGAAGCATGCTTTTAAACCCAGGAAACGTTCCCAGAACCAGACTCGTCTGAAGCAATCCTCCACCTGTCAACATTGGAAAAGCAAAATCCAAACCGTTTAAATATGAGATCGGAACTCATTATCTAAATGAAATTTCCTTTTTCAGATTTGTGGATGATGTGCTTATTGGAAATTTTGAAAGTAAATTATCAATTTGACTTCAGCTTTTATCCCGCAAATTTGGAATTGATCGAAACAAAACAAGTGAGGGAAGATATAATAGAATTTTTAGATACAGGCATTTATTACGACAAAAAGGAAAGTATTTGTTTTAAAATGTATGATAGAAGAACGACCTTTAATGTCAACATAAACTATATCATCAACTGGAATACCAACTTGAGCATAGGAGTACTACATAACTTAATACTCAATCATCTTAATAGATTTAAAAGATTTAATACAACCAAGAAGGAACGCATTATATGTGAACGTAATTTGGTACGTGAAGCGACAAAACAACTATATCCGATTCATTTCCTAAAGCATTATTATGAAAAATCATACAAAACGTATAAGAACTTTTATGCAAAATTCTATGAGCTATTATAGTTACATCACGATGTATACAAGAAGCTTAACCGTAACATGTTATATACGGAGTTGCACGTAATGAAAAGTCATTGTTGATATGGATGGTATAGGTTGTACAGACATCCATGTTGTCTTGCTATTCGTATTGTTCCATTTTATCGATCTGGGTTTTCATGTTCGGTTTTCAACGGTTTGGATTTTGCTTTTCCAATGTTGACAGGTGGAGGATTGCTTCAGACAAATCCGGTTCCGGGAACGTTTCCTGGGTTTAAAAGCATGCTTCAACCTGGAACAAGGGGTCGTAATCCCCCTTGGCCGTTCGACTTCCCTGTAAGCATCCCCATTCTCCTTTTGTTCTTCTTTCATTTCTTAATCATTTGATTCCATATTAGTGTCTATATTGTATGTGCTGCAATGCGCCTTATGATAATCTCGGCATTTTTCAGTCGTAAAATTTCTTGTAATAGTTATATTTAACTAAACATTTGTATGGTATATATATATATAGATATATATATATATATATTACCTCCAGCACAATTGCCATGGACGCACGTGAAATTTAATCGCACTATTTATTGTCAATCGGTACAACCGTCTACGACCTTGCAGCCGGGGATCTATCCAAGAACCCCTGCTAAAACATTCCGCGGCACAACCACACAGTTGGACTTCACTTCAAGAACGAAAACTACCAAAAAACTTTGATTCTATCCCAAAATAGAATCCGCACGCTTGGTAATCCAGCGCTGTGATTGGTCACTCACCTAAAAATCTGATATGGTGTCAGTTTACAGTAAAATCATAGCAATGCAAATGAGAGATATAATAATAAATAGGTTATTGGGACTTCACAACTTCGAATACAATTTTACATTCTCTTACTAAAAAAAAAACTTAAAATTTTTACTATTTAAAATTTTTCAAACTCCATATTTAAACGAATAAACAGTGGCAAGACCTCTTGAACTCATTTCGAATACTTTTAAGAAAACATTCCTTTATGTGCAATGGAGGGGAAGGGATGCACTGTAACTGAAAAACGGATGCACCAACCACTATTAAATTATCTGTGTACTTATACTATATGAAAAGCTAGAACAAGATGAATTTTTAGTAATTCGCATGATTATCACATTATTAGAATTTTAACATTTCCATTGCTTAATTTTCTATAATAATTCATGGAATAATGGTGGTAGTATAGCATATGGGGAAATGATCATTTGAACTATGCTATGAATTAATGGTATTAAATTAGTTTATATTAACACAGATAAACCAAATGTATTCATTTGAGTCACTAAACTTTTGTCAACTTTAAATAAATAAATTTTAAGAGAATTCCTATGAAATGTTTTAAAATAATAACTTTGGTAAGAAATTTGAAAAGGATACATATTTTTATTTATTCTGATAATGATGGTACAAAGAGAAATGAAATATGAACATATGATTTTTTTTATAACGTTCTTCTATTCGGGTATTTATTTTACAAGTTTCAAATCAATTAAGATAATTAAATACACGAATAACTAACTACTTGTAAAAATTCCATTTTAGAACAGATCACACGCTAGATAAGTGTCACACACACATAACAGTTCTTGTTAAAACTTTTAAAAAATACTCGAAACTTAGGTAAATGTTAACAAAAAAATACAGTAGTCAGAATGATATTGTTCTAAAATTGGGAAAAATAAATAAATTATTGTTATCAAGTAGAATAGTTCACAGAAAAAAAAATCCTTTTCTGCAACATTGAATGTGTAACATAAAGTGAATTGATCCGTGTGTGTAACATAAAATGTGCAACATAAGGAACTGATATCTATCTGTAACATAAAGTGAAGACACATTACGTTGTTAATATTAAAATGAATTAATAATAATTTTCAAAAGTGTCATTTATTTTCCTAAACGAAGTAAAACAATAAAATAATAATGCAAGATAGAATGAAATATAATTTGTTTAATCATTTTCCTGAATCAGTAATACAAATATCAGAATTTGTGTACAAAAGTCAAACACGTTACTGTGAAATCGTCTAATATATGTTTTTACTTATCTGTCAAAAATATTATTCTATTCGCAACTATTACTTATTTCTCAAGTCTTGCCCATTCGCAGGTGTTCTATTCCAATTTTAAAAGGAGGAATGAAATGTTCTTGGCCTGCATAATTTATTATGTACTATTTAAAATGCGATAGAATTCTCGTAAGAAAACGCGTAAATTATTTTAAGATAAAAGTGTAAATTATAGTAATTTATTAAAAGTAGAAAGTAATTTACTAAAAGAGAAAATATTATATATATATATATATATATATATATATATATATATACAAGTATCCTAATAAAGTCCTTGAACACTCCAATAACGTAATGAAATTCTCATAAGTGTATGCTTTAGGAAGAGTGACCATGCTCGATCGAATAAAAGTGATTGCAACGCCCTAGCGGAGAATTTCATAAGTTTGGATATCGAACTCTGCAACAAAGGCCAAAAAAGCCAATTACAAAGTTGTAGAGGATTATATAATTAAAAGAAATTGACACCAACCAACGAAACACTTATATGGAAGACAATAAATACCTGTCATAAAGTCGCATCATCAGGGACTGCAATGCTTGTCAAAATACACGGTACACTATTCTTTCTCGAATTCAAATGCTCATCGTTGCTGACGGCGGGCATTTTAAACAGTCTGTTCATTAGATTCCTGTGCATATAAGTGATGTTTATTTCAGCATTACTGAATAAGACAGTCATTCTCTAATAGCCCTATTGTGTCAAATAAATGTCTTCCGTAACAGTTTTAGGGGTTTCGTCTATCTCGCTTTGTTGGCAAGTTCCTTATCTTAACTTCTTAAATCCTCTGATAGGGGCTCTGTAATCCATTTTATTCGATCGGGCATGATCACTTTACTATAGATAGGCCTACGTGTACATTCATGAGCCTTTCCTTACAGTACTGTTGGGGTGCTTAAAGACTCATTTCTGTGACTTACACTATTAGTTAATCGTTTATTAATAATTAATGTCAATTTGTACATAAAGAATTAATAAAAACATCAATATCTATTGCTTATTAATCACAGTGTCTAATGTATTGTTACGAACGCGTAAAATACCTTCACTGGAGGCACTTTTGAAACAAAAGGGGGCAAAGGGAAAAAACACCTTTACAGGCAGCTATTCCTATTGCGAAAATGTACACTATTAAATGTACACTAAATGTACACCTTTTCCATATTTGAACATTCAGTGCAGGATTGTTAGATTTTGCGATTTATCTCCAATTTAGTGACTTTTGACAACTTTTGAAAGGTACGAGAACTTTCTCGAAATAATTAACATTCTTGGAGATACCAACCCTTTTTAGAAGTTTCTACGAAGAATACATAAAGGGAGTCGTCACTCAGTTGAAAAGTGGTTGACAGGATACGAGCTACATTGAATTACGAGATACCCCAATGTTTTGAAAATAATATCGGCTGTTTTGAGAAATAAGTAGGGCATTTAATGACTGCTTTAGTGTACCAGAAAGATGTTTAGTGATCTTAAGAGATAGTTGTCGAGCTACTTGCTGTATAGTGTTCCTGTTTACGCTGTGCTTGTGAATAAACGTGTTAGTTACCCGGAAATTGATATTCATTCTTGCATCATGAGAGCACAACCACGATTCTAGAGGATACGTCCTAACAGGAAGTATCCAGCCGGCGAGTCGGCTACCGATGCTGTTTAAGGATTACATCTTGATAGATCGATCTCCATGTCCAGAGATCCGTTTGCTAGTCATTCGGCGAATAGCTACATACACCTAATATACTTCTATACTTACAGATACCCCCCATTCAGTCGCGCACCCCCTTTTCCAAGAACCTGGCTACGCCTATGCTTACACTACACATGGCATCTCCGAGTTAAAATTGAATATTAACACGAATACTCTGGAATACCACAAACTGTTTCAACTTTCCCAATAAATTATCTAATAAACTTTTACCCATATCTAAAATTTTATCTTAATCTAATAAACTTCTACGGAAAAATATATACCTCCAACAGAAATTTCTATCCAATATCTGCAAGTCAGTCTTTCTCTTTCTGCGAGGCTCATTGGCTTTATCGATCTACCGGTCTATGCTGCCAATCACACGCTACTTGTTTATCCAATGACCGTACATGTCTATCATATCCGGCAACAAGCATCCATCCTCAAACAGAGGTATCGATAGGCTGATAAAACATTTACGCTCTCTCCCAGAAAGTTACTTTTTATTTTAGGCCGTCTGCTGCACCCAATAAAAACAGAGAAAGAAATGTTGCAATAGAATTATTTATGATAGAGCTCATTTCATTTAGCTCTAATGAAGTTTTGACACTATACATATCATTATATATATATATGTGTGTGTGTGTGTGTGTAATCACACTGAATCAATTACCTAGCCGTTAGTTTAAAAATTCAATATGAAGAAACTTTAAACATTAAAATATACGACAAAAGTGAATCATATAACTTCAAAGTAAATAAACTTCAAGTTTATTCATCCAATTTATCAAAATCAGTATATAAAAATATTATTAATAATCAGTTATTAAGAATAAAAATGTTAAGCACACCATGTTACTACAAAGAACATCTTATTAAATTCATAAACTCCACTATACAAAATACATACCCGCCAAACTTTATTTTTTCATTTATTAAAACACAATTTAATTTTAAATTTAAAACCTTGCTTCAATTACAGCAACAGGTCAGTCAGTCTCAACCATTTTTGAATAAAAAATTTTAAACAAATTATCATCTCCATGTTTCACTTCCAACAGTTGCACTCATAGTCCATCAACTTAACTGTAACCTGTTTTGAGTTGGAAAAAGCTTAGTCAGTATCAATTGCTCTCCAATGTAAGCAGCACAAGGGGTAACTCAATTTATGTTATTGTATTATTATTATTATTATTATTATTCTTTTTCTCATCTTATACATTACAATGTATTTTCATCTAAATACACAGCCATACGCTGGTATATTTGATTATTTTATTTGATTATTTTTATATTTATATCTGATCCAATTTCTGCTTTCTTCTACGTTGGGTCATGTGCATTATTTCTGTAATACAATTTACAGTAATGCACACAGAAACGTGGAATCAGCATTAACGAACCAGGTATGACCCTTGATAACGTACATGGTTTCGGAAATGCTTTGCTTTTCATTTTTTTCATTTCATTCATTTTTTAAAAAGTTTAGGAGCAAGAAAGGCCTAGCTCTAAGTGCAAAAAAATTTTTTCTGTTTTGCAACTTTTCATCTTATACATTATTCATGTTTTTACACCATGTATGTTTATGCAGGAAACAAGGAGATTAGTACCTTAAGTGCCTGTATTACATATATGATTTATAACAAAAATTTAATCTAAGGGTGTAGTTAAGGGATTATAATTACCAATCCTTACCACATGTAATTCTTTTTCAATTCCTTAACTTATAACAAGGAAAAAGGGGTATTTTATACCAATTTAGTACCTGATTTATTTATAATGTTTTATTTATAATGTTCTCTTTAATATCTTCACAAGCTTGTCGTATAGTCATTATTGATATCAGATATTCACTTCAGACCATCTTATTTTCATTTTTGCTATACAGAACTATTTCAATGTTATCAATCTCTGGTATAAATATTACAAGTAAATTAAATTTCTTAATTCTTCAATTAGATATATATATATATATATATATATATATATATATATATATATATATATATATATATACATATATATATATATATACATATATATATATACATATATATATATATATATACATATATATATATATATTGTTACGAACTTACGAACTTGTGAAAAGCTCTGGAGCCACTTCCCCCCTCTCACTTTCGTCTCTTTCGGAGGCCAGACGAAGAAAACACCCGTACAGGCATTCTTTCCCATGACATGAATCTGGGGTTGCCGAAGTTTGAAGAAGGATTGCAAGATTTGGCGATTAATCGCCAATTTGGCGACTTTCTTCGAGAAATCCCTCGAAATAACCACTATTCTACAAGATATGAGAATTTTCCAAAAGTTTCTATAGAGAATCTGTAAAAGGAATCATCACTCAGTTGGAGAGGAGTTGACATAATACGATTTACATTGCACCGTGAGTTTTGTCAATGTTTTGAAAATAGTAGCGGCTGTTTTGTGAAATGAAACACATGAATGTTTTGAGAATAGTATAGGTTGTTTTATGAAATTAGCGGAGCATTTAAGTACGTATTAATTTGTATATTGTCCCTGTTTACGCTGTCTTTGAGTAAACGTGTTAGTTATCCAGATGTTTAAACTCATACTTGTATCCTGAGCGCACACCCATGATTCCAGATCCCACGATTCGTCGTAAGAATATATATATATATATATATATATATATATATATATATATATATATATATATATATATATATATATATATATATATTACATACACTCATGTCCAAAAGTTAAGCATGTTGCTGTTTATGTGAAAATTTCAGGAAATCTACATCGGAATGGAAGGAAACGCGATATGAGGGTGTAATAGGGCTATAGAAGAAGAAAACAATGCAAAACAAGGATACGAACGACTTTTATTAGTCAAAGAAAAAGGTTGAAAGAAAAAGGGTCACAATACGAGTGCCAACCTCAGTGAAACAGAATGATTAAAATAATGTGATGCTACAGTTTAATACGGTGTGGGAGAACCTCGGGTAGCCACGCATGCTGCACAACGACTTCCCATACTTTCGACGAGGATTTGAATGAGTTGTGTGCCCAAAGAGTTCCAAGCCTCGCGGAGAGCAGTTTTCAATCCCGAAACGGAGCTTGGTGGGTACCGGAGGGCTGCAAGATGTCTCCCGAGCATATCCCACACATGCTCTATTGGATTTAGATCAGGAGAGTTGACAGGCCACTGCATGTGCTGGATATCTTCAATTTGAAGGAAGTCATTGACCATGGCCGTATGGTGAGGAGGCGCTTTATAATCCATGAATATGAAATCAGAGCCAACAGCACCTTGAAACAATTGAACGGTAGGCTCATGGACTTCGTCTCTGTATTTTTGACTGGTAACAGACCCCGTGACAAAGATGTGGAGATCTATGCGGCCGTCCATCATGATGCTTGTACAGAGCATGACTCCCCCAAACGGAAAACGATGCTTTCCGTAATGTTTCCCGGGTAAAAACGCGTTCCACGTTCTCTCCAGATCGTGGTACGACAAGAATCAGTTTGCAGGCTAAACCTGGACTCGTCACTGAACATGACATTGTCCCACTGTTGTCCATTCCACTGCCGATGTTCCAAACTCCAATTTACACGCGCGCGTTTCTGTGCAGATGTCAAGGGGATGCAAACTGCCGGTCGTCTGGCATAGAGACCAACGTGTCTGAGTCTCTTGTCAACAATGTGTCTCGAAACAGTGACTCCTGTGACGGCTGTCAGGGCTGAGCCCAGTTGTCTGGCAGAACGGTTCCTCTGACGCCGCGCAGTTATCACCAAATATCGGTCTTGCCGAGCAGTTGTTACCCTTGGTCGTTGGGTAACATCTCCAGCGGTTTGGAACCTCTGCTACAGTTTGGGGATCACACACTGAGGGACATTCAGAATTCGAGACGCTTAGGTTTAGGATCGACTGGATTCCAGCATTCCAATAGTTCGTCCCTTCAAAACCATGTCCAGTTTGCATCTTTGTGACATTTTTCTTCCTTTGTTAACAACGCTCCATACCACAGCAATTGCGAAATTTTGTCTCAACTGGCCAAGCCAATCGAGGCCGTTTTATACTCGTTCCGACGTGCGCCGGTGCTTTGCGCATGTCGACGTTGACTGAACTGTTTTGCATATGCACAATGATTTGCCTTCGTCCCACGATTCTTTACAACTGATTATGAACCGTTGTATCCATATTAACTCCGAATTTTTCGCATTTTATGAATTATGCTTAACTTTTGGACATGAGTGTATATATATATATATGTGTGTGTGTGTGTGTTGCGAAACGTATTCTCTAAAATCGTGTGTGTACACGCAGGATACAGGAACGAGTCCAAGTTTCTGCATAACTTACATTTATTCACAAGCACAAAATAAACAAGAACAGTAATCAAACAGCACTTAAATACTCCAGTCATTTCACAACATAACTGATATTATTCTCCAAATGTTGACGAAATCCATTTCACAAAACAGCGTGTACTATTCTCAAAACATTGACAAAAATCACAGTCCAGTGTAGCTCGTGTTACGTCCATTCATCAACTCCCCTGCAACAAAAGGGCGAGTCCTTTTCATAGTCTCTAGAAGCTTCGGGGAAATCTCTATATCTCAAAGAATAATCGTTCTATCGAGAAGTTTCTGGAACATTCCTGATGTCGCCAAATTGGCGATAAATCGCCAAATATGGCATCCCCATCTTCTAACTGGGAAATCCTGGCAACCCTGGACTTACGCCATCCTCAAGTCATGTTGACATCATGCACTGTATTCTCTTCGCCTGATCTTCGAGACAGACGAAAGAGGAGGCGCCAAACGGAACATTGCGCGTTCGCAACAATATATATATATATATATATATATACATATATATATATATATATATATATACAGGGTGTTTGTAGAAAAGTCCTATAACTTTGTAAGGAAAGGTCTATGAATGTTAAGTGACCTTCTATCTTTAGTAAAGTAACCATATCCCATCAAAACAAAAGGTTTGGAGCACCCTTGACTGAGAATTTTAAAAGTTGGTATAAGGAACTCGGCAATAAAATGAGATAAACTAAAAAGTTAATTACAAAGTTGTAGAACATTTTCTAATGAGAAAGAACAATAAAACTGTTAGAAAATTCATTTCTTTGACACAATTTGGTTATTGGGGAATGGTTAACCTAATCAGCAATGATACAATAAACAAAAATAGGATGTGGGCAGCACATGACTTTCCTTATATAATACAATTCTTTCATAGCCAAAAGATTCACAGCACAATGTTTGAAGCTTTGAATTGTACATATGGCGGTTTTTCGGATGACAACATGTCAAACTATTTCAAAGTAGCCAATTAACTTATATTTCAAGCAACTCTAAACTGGCAATTATCATTACTGATATTATCCACAATAAACAATACCGTTCATATATTAAAATATTTTAACAATTTATTCATCCATTAGGCGTCGTTTTCGTTAATTTGGCATCATTTTCGCAATTTTGACGATATGTTCGCCAATCCGGGACAAAACATCGCCAAAATGGTAATATTTTGCCAAATTAGCCTCCAAATTGATCGCCAAACGTTACAAGCAAACGGAGAGAAGCGCTTTTAATAACTACTGGCGAATTGTTAGGCGTAAAAATGCAAAACTAGTACCCAAAGTATCTTCTCTCGTGGATGGAACGAACTAGATCCACGAGAATAATGTTAACAAAATTATTACATATTATTACATATGAAAAATGAGCATATTTCACTATAGTTAATACTTTTTCAATTTTATGTGATTTTTATATACATTTATTTGAAAACTATACAATATCTCAAGACCGGTTCATGCAAACGTTCTAAAGTTTCTGCCATTCATTTTGTAATGAAAAATCACATACGAAATGATTATTTATGTAGCATTATTGAAGGTTCTCATTTTTTGACGATTTTTTCAAAATTTCATTCGAAAATTTGGGGGCTCTTCCAAACAATCGATTGCGCTTGAAAACAATAGAGTTCCAGTATTCACGGATTATAACATTTATACCAAATTCCGCTTGAAACGCTCCATTCATTCGTGAGATATAGTATCCACAGACTCATGGACACAGACATCGCCTCAAAAATGATCTATTCGAGTTCGGGATGCTTGAAACGTGTTCTTCCGTCGAAAACTCGGATTTAAATTTTCGACCCAGTCACAATACTATCCTTATACATTATATTATGTATATAGGAAAAGTAACACGTGAACAGAAATCTTGCAAATTTTACAAAAGATATTTGAAAATTCTGTGTTGTTGGTCCAAATGATCCGAATTATAGCACATTAGCCTTCGTTTCAAAAGGCTTGAAAAACGTCTGCGATTGATACCAAGTTTAACTAATAATGAGCTAATGATGTTAGGAACACAAACACAAACGTTGTATTGCGCTAACTTTTCACTACAGTGACTGAAACGGTGAAGTTTCGTGATCATTGAGTCGTAAATAATCCCTTTTACTGCATGATTATATCACATTTTGTTCTATGTTGCCATGTTAATAAAACATAAAATTTCGAAGTTTTCACCAGATTTTTCGTTGACAAAGCTGGATAAAATGTTTCGTGAAAATCCATTAATATTTGTGGCAGCTATCGTGTGCGCCAGAAATCGAACGCAGACAGACGAGCAGTCTAAAAATAGCCGAAACGTGTTCAAGATGTCCAAAAACATATATTTGCATCAAAATCTCGAAATCAAAAATTTTCTTGAAATTTTTCGATCGTTCGAATTCCATTCGAACTACGCTCCTGCGAGAATGTTGAATTGAATTCTACAAAAGTAGATTCATGCACTAATATTATAGCCTATTCTTCTATAACAATCTATACATTCTATAAGATTCTATGAAGCCTCAAACTCTTTTTACTTTTATAAAGACATAAAAAAAATGCTTCACAACAATTATCCCACTTAGCAGTATTTCTATATCTAGCCTTTGCATAATAGAAATCAATTCTCATAATAGAAATTAATTCGTATAATGGAATAATAACGATAATAGAAATTTTAATCATATAATATTTTGTAAACAACAAACATTACATTTATGGAATATTCTGAACTCTTTATAAAGTTTCATAGTTATAAAGTTTCACTACAAAATTTTCATGACGTTGAAGGAATGTATAACTTCCCGAAACTTCACGGGATAAGAATAAAAAAAAAACTTTTAACTGAAACAGAAAATACGAATGCGGGGGGGTGTTTGTGAACATAGAGTCTAGAGACCATCATCACAGTCTTATAAAATTTAATTACAAACTTCTTAACTAGACTTTATTACATCTTAGTATGAGGCCATTACTCTTCATATTTACATTTTGAATTATCCTTTTTCTTGATTAGATAAAACTATCTAATCGGTCGACAGTTTTAAACACACCTTATAACCATTCTGATCGTAAACATGGGCTATGTTCAGGAGGCAAGCCCAGTCGGACAGTTGAGTCAGCATTAACTAATCGAACCCGAAATGATCCATTTTGTGACGTTTTAATCGCCCAATCGCCTCGGTCGTAAATTCTGAACACGACCTTGACATGAGTAGTTTGTCTTATTTCCTATGTGTTTTCCATAACACTACGAGGATATGAATTAAGAAGGAACTGCAACGTGTGCCACAATCTTTCAAACCCAATTTCCCAGAGACTGTCAAGATTGTATAAAGAACTGAAAGCAACCAGTGACGTAATCGTCCCATCTAAGCGAAACACTCAATCAGACCGGTTGGTGGTTTTGAATCCAACCTACTTGGTTTGCTGTTGTATCGTATCGCATCAAAATGGAATGTGGTTAGAAGTATTTTTGTCCTGTTTTGCTTTTTAAAGTGTTCGTAAGAGTATATTACTTTCAAGTTTAAACTCCATTTTGTTCTTCAGAGGTAAGAGGAAAAAAAGAGTGTGATTGGAATTTTAAAATGTCTTCCATGTTTCTAAATTCTTACACTTTTAAGCTTTCTTTACGGGTGGATGATATCGACTGAATATGTCCAGAATCAAATAGGTAATCATTAAAACAATGTTTTTATAATTTTTTTTCTGTGTTCTGCGTAGCTGTGAAGAACTAAAACTTTAAGTGACTAAATTATTATATTTAGCTGCTGTGGTTTAGTGGCATCTAGTATACTTTAAATCTCGACTTAAATTTCGTAGCTTGCATGCTCTTGAAATCTACTAAATGTAAACTGAAGCGGTTTTACTATACACACCGATATAAATAAGTATTTCTTCAAGATCTTAACAACCTTCAAAATCACAGTCTTTCATATAATTTTAAATTTATTTTTCAAATGTATCATTAAATTTAAAATGCTTGTGTTTTCAATTTAAAATGTTCTCAATGTGCATAGAACGTCATAAATAAACGAAAGTTCATGAATTATATATTTCTTTACTGCTTAAAATTTAAAAATATTAAGGGTTTCTAACACCCCATCTATCTACCGACATCCGACATTCACTGGGCAGTTAAATGATCATTCGGCTCAAGTTTCTTAATCTCATATGAATTAAAAATAATCTTACTTTACTCACAGATTAACAAATTTCAATATTGTGGGAAAACGGTAACGCACATTAGATATTTATTATGACTCGATCGCACTATCTGTCAATAGATTTTTTGTTCTTATCAATTCAAATAAACGTGCCAAATTTCATGAATATCGCTTGATTCTTTTCAGAATATCACACTCCTTACTGAAAAGTAAAATTTATAATATCTCGAGAACAGTTCATGATAATTACTGGACAGTAGTGTTCATTTATTTCTAGTTAGAAATAGTTGCAAAGCTCTCCTTCGTTTGATAATGTTGAACATATGTAATTTTTTTTATATATATTGCGAGAATGATGCATATTAACTAAAATTGAAGGACCCTTTCTAAAATAAACCTCTAACGAATCAATAAGTTCTGGAGTTTATCAAATGAAATAATTGAAGCTAATTTGCACACAGACATACAGACGGACACATGCGCAGATATCCATTATAAATGGTTGATTCGTATTGATGGATGCACAAAACATATAAAAACATAATTATTCAATTTATTATATTTATTACGAAATTATTTATAGCTCGGAAATAAATCTTTAACCTTTTGCTTACTGGTGGGGCTTCGTCAATCCCAAACGAAGAACCTCTTAAAAAGACTATTTGATATACCCTATCCCAAACAGTGCGATCCCCCTTTGCAGACTGCCTGCAAAAGGGGATCGAACTGTTTGGGATAGGGTATGTCAAATACCTGTCTTTTTGAGAGGTTCTTCGTTTGCGATCGACCCTAACCCACCCGTAAGCAAAAGGTTAACGTTCCCAACAGTGTATATTATAAAGAAAAAGTATTGCATTAGGATCCAAATCTCGGTTTTTAATGAATTTGTATTTGGTATCGCTGAATAGGAATAAACAATTTATTTTTCAATAATGACTGTGTGTACCTCTGAGACGGATATCTTTCGAACGAATTTAGCCAAATAGGATGACATTTGGTATGGTTATCTCAATCGGTAAATCTCGCGAGTACATTGATTTTGGGGGAGATCAGGCCAGGAAAATGTCCCTCATTTTTCAAACTTTTCGTAAATTGAAAGGATATAAAAATTTATTTAAACATTTGTTATAAAAATAACCGATTTATAAGTAATTTTTAATTTAAAGCTAATGACATTGACAGCAGATAGACATGTGCCTTTATCGAAATATTCTTTTTCTTTTCATCTAAAATGAAATTAGGATCATTTTGAAATGAGTGAATGCTTCATAACTATACTTTTAACTAAGCACAAATATACATCAGTAGTTATCACAAACCGTTCTGGAGATATTAGAAATTTTACTTTTCTACATGAAGTTCGATATCTGTAAATAATCAAGTAATTTCCACAGAATGTAATATGCTTAGTTGGTAAAAGCCTATTGAGTTTCAGGGAAATCAAATCATACAGAAACTCTAGCGAACTCCAATAGTATGGAAAACAGCACAAATTAATCTGTAGGAAAAGTAGTGTGATTGTTTTTACTTTTTCGTATCATCATTTCTATTATACAAAAGTAATAATGTGTAAATTTGTCTCCCCCGAGTCAGCCAGTTCAACTATGAGGTAAAAACTTCTATTACTGATTCGTTGCATTCTCGCTATTTGGAATAAAAGTTTTGGTAATGCCACACAATAAATTATAATTGGATTATAGTCATCATCGTGTATCTTCTTAAAATATAACTGGACTAAAAGCTCCGCATGTTTGGAATTGATAAGCTAAATCCGAGGGAATGAAGCGACAGGTCTCGAATTCAATGGTCTCAAACGATAATCGCATATTGTGCTTGCTAGATTTTCATGTAGTTTACTACTACTACTGTAGTTTCAATGTAACGATACAAATGGTCGCCTCCTTAAAAGTTTGGTCATGCTGGTGTGACTACTACAGCACTTATTCACATGAAAGAGGCTCTTTTCTGCCTCCGAAACCAACTGATACCTATATTTGTTTTATGCTGTATTATTAAGTGCTTACATTAAGAAATGAACTATTTTAAAATGTTGTTCAGTAAACCAAATAGTTCTATTTTAAATTGGAACATGGTTATTTGGCAATGACCTATTATGTGTCTTAATGCTTAAATCAACAACTCATTTTTGAATCAACAACTCATTTTTGAATCAACAACTCATTTTTGAATCAACAACTCATTTATCATCACCACTCGCCCAGTACCTGCAATCGATCGGATATTAGATATCCCCCCCCCCTTTTTTTTCTTTTTCAAGATTTAATGCATTAATTTAATCGAGGGTTCTCTGGTTGAAACCCTATTGACTTAAGCAAAAAAAAGAGAAAACTTTCTTTAAACCAAAAATTAACATTTTAAATCAGATTTTTTTTGTTGTTTAACTCAGCCAACCCTACACCCCACCCATAATGTCTTTACTTGTTATTGGTTTCAAAGTAAATACTTCTACTTCTTTCGAAGTAAATACTTTAGAATTTTCCTGGTGAAATTGTAAACATTTTAAGAAGTTCATCTTATCGCATGCTCCGTGCTGACGAGGACAGTGGCCCACAGGTGGTGATGGATGAATCAGTTGAGAACATCTTGCTTTTATGAAACGACCTGTTACAGCGCAGGTCCCTTAAATGTGAGTTGACTTCACATTTGAAGGGCACAGGATGCGGGTACATATGCTTACCATCAAAATTATTTAGGTAGTGTTTCGTATTTAATGAGTATACTAGAAACATTTTAATTATTTGCAAATTTTTCTGCAGCCAGCGTCATACCTATGGGTCGTATCGGTGAGATCTGTTTAAAGTAGCCGTCTCTTTAAAAGCCCCAAGATTTATTAAAAAAGGTATGTTCATTTCATTTGTATTGTTTCTGTAAACTGCTTTTAACACTTTCCAATATAGTTATAAATTGGCATAATAATAATTATATAATTAATAGTTATAAATTGGCATATAGTTATAATTGGCATATAATTTTATAAATTGGCATCACGTCTGATTTCAATTAGCAGAAACAACAAGCACACAACTATAATACAAGGTCTTTATTTCACTTCCTATAAGACGTACAAAATTTAAAAAAGGCCAGAGCGCTTTCGAGCGTAAATACGCTCTTCATCAGTGACTACATGGAAATAGAAATGATCGTTCATATATAGACCAGAGAAGGTGACAAATTTGCATAAATACAATTATCAATAAACTTACGTTTATCTAAGGAGAATCCAAAAATACAAAACATTTTGAACAGATTCAAAATCGAGCATAAATCACGAAAAGTAAAGTAAAAATTTCTTACAATTTTATTACAGAAATTTCAAATTCAAATTTTTTTTTAAAAAATAGGGGGCAGTCAGGCCCAATCCCCGAGAGGATGACGTCAAAGATAACTATGAAGAGACTTGAATTGCATGGAGTCGAGAATGAGTCGCCAAGCATAACTTAAAATCTGAACGGGGTCAAAATTACAAATCGACTCGCGGTAAATATAAATAAAGAGGGATTCAAAAAGGAGAATATTACGAGGGTTATTACAACGCATAGGAAGGAAATTTCTTTCAAAAATGGGCCGGAAATTTTCTTTAACAACAAAATGAGCAAGGGCTGTAGAAAGTTTACAACATTTGACATCCCTAGCATGTTCTGCCAAACGGATACCAATAGTACATTTTGTACTACCAATATAAAATTTAAAGTTACCATCAATGGACAACAGGGGAACCACATACACCCCAGCAAAGCTTTTAAAGTCATCCTTAGCACACAGCTTATAAGACCGAATCCGGTTAAATAAAGAAGAAACATTAGAGTGAGCAGACCTGAAACCAAACTCAGAGCAGAACTAAATAAAGGGGCGGAAAATCCTAGGCTGGTACGGAAAACTAGATTTATGATTTAAACGATGTTTTAAAGCAATAAATTTAGTATCAATTTGAGAAAATTTACGGCGAATATGGTAAAAAACCTTTGTATAAATTCAAAAGAATTTATACATTTAATCGCGCTTTTAACGTTTGTTCTTCTGTTTCTACTTTAAGTGACGAAATTTATTTTATTTTCAATCTTGGCCATGAGGCTGCTTATTCCTTTGAATTTATACATAAGGTTTTCTTCCCATGTTCGCCGTAAATTTTCTCAAATTGATACTAAACTTATTACTTTAAAAGATCGTTTGAATCATAAATCTAGTTTCCCGTACCATCCTAGGATTTTCCGCCCCTTTATTCAGTTCTGCTCTGAGTTTGGTTTCAGGCCTGCTCAGTCTGTTTCTTCTGTATTTAACCGGATTCGGTCGGATAAGCTGGGTGCTAAGGATGACTTTAAAAGCTTTGCTGGGGTGTATGTGGTTCCCCTGTTGTCCATTGATGGTAACTTAGCATCAAAGCAGTACAAAACGTACTATTGGTATCCGTTTGGCAGAACATGCTAGGGATGTTAAAGGTGGTAAACTTTCTACGGCCCTTGCTCATTTTGTTGTTAAAAAAAATTTTCGGCCTATTTTTGAAAGAAGTTTCTTTCTTATGCGTTGCAATAACCCTCGTAATATCCTCCTTTTTGAATCCCTCTTTATTTATATTTACCGCGAGTCGATTTGTAATGTTGACCCCTTTCAGATTTTAAGTTATGCTTGCCGACTTATTCTCGACTCCATGCAATTCAAGTCTCTTCATAGTTATCTTTGACGTCATCCTCTCGGGGATTGGGCCTGACTGCCCCCCTATTTTTTAAAAAAAATTTTGAATTTGAAATTTCTGTAATAAAATTGTAAGAATTTTTTACTGTACTTTTCGTGATTTATGCTCGATTTTGAATTTGTTCAAAATGTTTTATATGTTTGGATTCTCCTTAGATAAACGTAAGTTTATTGATAATTGTATTTATGCAAATTTGTCACCTTTTCTGGTCTATATATGAACGATCATTTCTATTTCCATGTAGCCACTGATGAAGAGCGTATTTACGCTCAAAAGCGCTCTGGCCTCTTTAAAATTTTGTACATCTTATAAGAAGTGAAATAAAGATCTTCTATTATAGTTGTGTGCTTGTTGTTTCTGCTAGTTGAAAAGTGTTTATGACTTGGGTCATTCTGTCTGTCCGTTCGCACAACTGCCGTAAAAATGACTTTATCGAAATGAAATTTTAGTATGTTATTGAGACGATTCGTGGGACATATGGGAATGTAAATGAATAATATCACCCAATTATTTTTCGATTGAACCTGGGTTGAAAAAGTGAAATATATTGAACCCTATGGGACCTCATTTTTCAAACATTTTTAAGCAAAGTTAAAATTCGCAAATTGATTTGAAAATTTTAGGAAATATTCAAATTATCCAATAAAATATATAAAAAAAATTATAGCAAAATATGTTTGGTAGTTTTTAAATAAAAATTAAAATAATAATTACACCCATATTATATGAAGGGATCACGTGACCCACTTCAAAATAAAATATGGCATATCTTTTTTACCCGTGTCAAAATCGTGATTTTTAAAGTTCTTTTAAATTTATATTTAATGTGCATCCGGCCTAAAACCGCTTTATTTTTGCGTATTTTCTGTGGATCTCTATTCTGTACCAACGCAATTACACTATTTTTGAGTTTAAATGAGCATCCAACTTTGATTATTTCTACAACGAAGCCTAATTTTAACGTGTGGAGAATGTAAACAAATCAAGCTATGGTATGAGTTGCATTAGAATAGCTGAATTTTTTAACGCAAAATTATTTAGCTCTGGAGTCTGGAATATAGGTAATACGAATGAAATATTCATTGATTTTACACAGAAGCAGACTATTTTACAGAATTGCCTTTTTCGATGAAGTTTATGCATGAAGTTAGAAGGTACTTTTACCTCTATGGTTTTAAGTAAAATGAATTTTTGTAGTACTGTGATCATTTAAAAAATATCATCGTTGAATGTATCGCATTTTGGAGATGTTTTAAAAAAATTGCATTTCAGTTGGAAAGTATATCATAATCAATGCTTTATGCATGATGGATCTTTCTTGTTCACTCTGCATCTGAGATGTCTCCGATATCTACCGCCAAAAAAAACAAAAAAAAAACATCCTATTAAAGGGCACAGCCTGCATAGATTTGCGTGATACATTTATTTTAAACTATAAAATATATCCAGCGTTGGCCGGAATTTAAGATAACTGCACGTAGGTCATACTTGATCCCCTTCCGAAAATCTTCATAACTATACACAAGCATGATCTAACGAACACATAAAGACAAGTACATTTCAGCTGATTAAAAGAGTGGCGTTTAATTAACAACCGTATATAATAACTCGAAAATTACGCTTTTTTAACCAAGGTGCGATCAAGTCCTGATTAAGTCAAAGTGGGGCTCTGGGCCAGGTGTTAATTCGCCCCCCCTCATACACTCACGGACACATGCAAAACATCAACACATAACAAATTTGGGAGCTCAGGATCATATAGCCCCAAAGGCTTTTTTAGTACATGTAGAAAACTTCAAAACTTTTTACTTCAAAGATCAAAAACTGGATGTTTAATATTTAATAAATAATTGTATAATATTTAGGATGTATAATATTTAAAACTATGAACATTTTTTATAATTTAAAATAACAATGAATATTATATAATTTAAATTAATTAGAAAATTGCTTCTGCTTGCGTTTTTTTTTTATCATATACAAAATTTAGGGGCCCCCTTAAAATTTGGGGCCGCGGTCCCTAAAGCCCGTGCGTTAATCAGGCCCGCGGTGCGATGCATGCATAATAAGTTGAACTCCTTACTCGTGCCTAGAATTCAAACCCGGTGCTTATAGCTTTAAAGTCCAGAACGCAAATTTTCTGGCCACAGATGGCCTTTCGATTCGCGTAAAACTCACGTTGAGAGAAAAGGAAAAATTACGACTCTAATGCTTTGTCTGCATTTTGCGATTTCAAAAGAGAGTAGTCTAAAGTCTTTCGGGATGAAAACGGGGTTGCACAAAGTGAGATCTTGAATACTTTACTATTTGGCGCATCGGGGTCATTAGGGTAGAGGGATTTATGGTGGAGGGAGAGATTTGATTTTTCATCCAATGGTAATAATTAGTGTGTAATGACTTAAAGGTTATACGTTGTTTCAGGCGGATAATTTTTTTCTTTCATCCCGTGTCCCTAACTCAACCAAAACAGCATGAGCGCCCATAGGGAGGGAAAGGGCACTTGCCCTAGGCCCCCTGAATGTTTAAGGTCACAAAGATGGACACCAATCTAGTGGATGTTGTACATTTTATCCTTGAGTTTGCCTCACCTACGTCAGTGGTTCCCTCCCCACCTTCCCCCTGGAAAAGATTTGGGCGCCCATGCAGAACAGGCTAGGTGATTGATTAGTTATAAAAGGCTGAATTTCATAATATGGACTATCGGTCATAAATCACGTAGATTAGATTTTGCTAATGTAGAGTTTCTTTAAGAAATCGTGCGAAAGGGTTTTTTTTATTTTGAACATATTTGTGATTCATGAGAGAAAAACACGAACTGTTCATATATATTAAAAATATATCGAGGGCAATTTAACAGTGTATACTTTCATTCCATGTAGCCATGCTCTTTTTCAATACCATCAGTCCTCGCAATGCTCTTTTTCAACTAAGTATCCAATCTATTTCTGTATACCAAGAACCAATTTTCGTCAAACAAAACACAACTGCCGATATTTCTGCTAGATGTTTGCTTTCTGTGGGCACCGCAAGGTAGTCAGTCTTTTTTTTATAGTCTGTTTGCCAAAAAACGTTACAGAATCAGAAGAAAGCAAATCTTTTAATATTTATTTGAACCACTGGGTTGGGAAATCAAATCTTTGAAATCCTGACTGCTTGAAAGGAAATATAATTTAATACAATAGCTATAACAGGGATATTTTAAAAATTGTTTTATTTATGTATAATGTGACGGATATTCGCCCAAACTTTGGCTGCCAAATAATGATGAAAAAATTAACTGGATTATGACTCCGCTCAACTTTTCCTTACCAGAATCCATTTTTAAATTGCTTGTGTTTTTTCAAATTTTACAAGAAATTTTTTAAAAATTCAATATCGTTGTTCCAAATGATTACAATTATAGCATGTTACGCTTTACTTGAAACTAAAGATTTTGAAAAAATTTTTTGATTGATACCATTCTTGTCCGTGTATCCCTCGGGGAGGGGGTGTAACTTGCCCCCATCCCCACCCCGAGGGGGCTAATAATGACGTCACGAACACAAAAATCGTATCGCGGCTATTTTTCACAACAATGATTGAAACTATTAAGAGACTAGTTCTAGACTTTTTTTATAACAAAGCCAAATATAAAGTTTCGTGAAAATCTATTATGGCAGCTCTATTATGGCAAAATCTATTATGGCTTTCGTGAAAATCTATTTGTAGCAGCTATCGTGTACACAAGAAATCGACCACAAACATGCAGACAGACAAACGGATATCATTTAAAAATAGTCAAAACGTATTCAGGAGGTCCTAAAACATATTGGCATCAAAATCATCGTATTCGAAAATTTGCGTGAAAACAATCCTTTCTCTATACATAGTAAGGGAAAGTAAAAATGAGTGATCCAACGATTGATCACTAATCTGAAGCACCCCATTTCTACCAAAATTCTGCACGCCTTTCTACTAGAATTGTTTTTTTTCTTTTAATACAGCTTAAAGGGCTTCTGAAATCAGAAGATATAATACATATTGGGTTCTGTATTGAGGTCGGCAAGTATTTTGACTTATATCACGTCTACAACACAACTAAATGATGATGAGTAAACCCTCTGTGTAAAGTTCTGGAAAAAGAACGCGATTCGTGATATTAACCCATCCGCAAAATTAGAGAAGTTTCCGGAACTCGCCAAAAGTTGGCAAACTGGCTATATTTCGCCAAAGTCAAGTGACCCAGACCCTCAAATGACATCCATGATTTTCTGTTACGCATTCTTAACAATATTCGCTACATATTTCTACCTCTGTTTCCTCTTCATCACATTTCTTTCAAAACTTACTTCACCCCGTGCCCTCAGATGTTTCACATCAAAAGCTACAGCTTTAAATATCTAATGTGGTTTCAGATTAATCTCTTCCCCGTTACCTTTTCCTCTAGAATTTAGAACAAAAAGTTTGAAATATCAATATTTTAACATATACGGCACGTCAACGTTTAAACAAATTAAAAGAACTGTAAAAATTTACGCAACTAAGGCCACAAAGATACCGGTAAAAGAAAAACCTTAGCTCTTTCAGATATCAAATGCCCTTCATCAAAGGCATCAAGCAGATTCAACAAGAATTGTAGAAATACGTCCAATAATAAGTACAAGGGAAAAAATTAAATATAATGCAAAGACAACTCAAGATAATGTCCTCCTCGCCTCGCAAGATAACACTTATAAATTTTATACTGGTTAATCCTGAAAGGACTGTTAGCATTCTCATGACGTTAAAAACCAAAAACTTTCAACAGCAGTATCTTAAAGCATTCCCAATCAAAATTTTATCTCCCCTCCCACCTCTTTATCGCAGAATTCTTTTGACCCGATGTGATAACTCCCGAAACATTCTGGCATTTGAATTTATGTTTATTCATCTCCATCGCGATTTTATTTGCAATTCCGACCCGATCCAAAGTCTTTAGTTTTGCTTGGCGTCAAATACTTGTTTCTATAAAGATATAACCACTATCTCCGTACCTAACCAATTTAAAAATTGCTCTCGCTCCCTGTTCGGCATAGTCTCTTTTGTATTATTTATATTTCGATTTTCTTCCTGTACTTTATATGTAAGTATCTATGCAAATGTCATTGGATCTATTTTTGCCTCTTGGCTAACTGTAATACGCAAATTGAATTCGTATTTGTCTGTGTATAAATTTCTAATGTACTTGTGCTGTATTTGAGGCCTCTAATGTGGGGCTTTTGACGCCCGAAAGATCTAAGGTTTTTTTAATTTGCATTTTTGTGTTTAATTGTGCAAATAAAAACTTAAAGAAACAATTCCCGGATCAATGACAATAATGTAGTGTGTGCAGGAAATTGGCAGTTTGAACTACGCTATGAATATATAGGGTTTTTGAAGACACTCCTATTGCAGATAACAGCATCCATGGACCGGTTTCATACACTTGTGAGCATGGAATAGCCATTATCTACAATGACAGCAAGAAACTTACTATAAACCACAATTTTTGCTAACTTCTATAGGAACTGACAATTTCAGTTCTTTTTTATCTTATCAATCCTTCAGATTCTTATACAATTTAACTGGGTCTACCCAAAGCAGCAAAGGCCAAGTCCATAATCACAAAACCCGACTGTAAGAGGTGTTCTCAAACATTTGGAAGAGGAAAATAGGGATTTTAATTATAGATTTTATAGGAAAAAATAGGCGAAGCCGTGAAATATAAAAATATATTAATTAAAAACTGCGCTTTCGATGCCATTTCAAGTATTAATTGCATATATCATTGCGATAAAACTTAATTTAATGAATATAAATAACGAAATAAATAAAATCAGTTTAAATCTAGGGAAAGTTCCATCCGCATCGAATTTTTTTTTAAACTGGCATATATCTGGTATTGTCAATTTACTCATTTTAAAATGGACCTGTATACACTCGTGAACATTCAAAGCAAATGGTAAAATTCAATAATCGTAATGCGATGAATAAAGCCTTCCAGCTGAAAACTGATTTTTATTATTCAAGACCATGTGTAATTACTGGGTTATTCAAGGAATTAGAAACTGCCCGTGAGCTAAAACTCTTAGTTTTCGCTAGCAATCTGCGACGGAAGCAAATACACACACACTATTCTTCATAAGTTTAATTGATCCTGCTCTTAATTGCTGTCCCAATAGCAAGATAGTTAATGAATTATTTAAAATTTATTTCAGGCTTCTTTAGGTGAACGTGATTTATATTCAATGGTTTTTTTTATATCCCCATTCCCTTAAAACTAAAGTAAAAGTACTATTGAGTTTCATTAACTGTTTAATTAAGAGATTTTATGCGAATTGGCAGAAAATCGTTATTTTTTTCTTTTTATCAATTAAACATCCAAAAGAATATATGCGGACTCCACTGAATGAAAATACATATTTCAGCACGGCAAAACGAAGAAAAAAAATTGCTGTTGGCGAATACATATTTAATCTCATCAGTCGGTCTGAAAGCAGCCATTCAGTATTGTAAACATTTTAAAAACATCGGTTCCCATTTTTGTTGACTCACCATTTTCTTCAGGAATAATTAATAACCCGCGATCAAACTTTTTCGGAGGCCTTTCCGATCAAATTGGAAGAAACGTTTTGACAGCGCAAACAAGGCAAAAGACTTATAATAGAAGAATACACTTATGAAGGCACACTAAAAAAAAACGTCGACGTGATTCGTAAAATGGGAGAAATTCCAAAAAGGTTCGAGTGGAGAGGAGAGGAGAATGTCGTCTGTGCCTCGTAACGCATTTAAATCGTGTACCTAGCCCAAGGCTGGAATAGCGTCTTATAATGGGATACAAATCTTCTAACTGGAAACATCCTTTTTCTGCTTTCTTAAATTCCTTTTATTTTTATCGCTTTTTTCTTTATCCGGCGTTGCTTCCTTTTTACTTCATTTGCTTAAGTCGGTTGGAACATCTTAAGAAGCGAGTCCGTTGCCATCCCCGAAACGAAAATATAAATCAGACGATTTTGTGCTCCAGAGATGCAAGCCATTTTTTCTTCTCCGCTTTCATCGCATTGCCGTTCTTTTATGTCATTTAGCATATACGCTCTCTCAAATCTCAATGTATGTTTTTTACTCGAGTTAAGTTGTCTTTTCACCTCGCTCCTTAAGATCTTGTCGAGGACTAAGGAACGTTGGCAGTCAGAAAAATTTCCTTAGGGTACGAAACTCTCGTCTATTCCGAATCGAACGTTTCCCGCCTCCTTTATTCTCGTTTTGTTCCTTTCCCGATCGGATTCCCTCCCTCCTTCTTCCCGGTAAATTTTTAATAAGTCGCCATCCATAATGGATACCTGTTTGTTTGGCTCCGTGATTACATTATGGGATGCCACGACGTTCAGCCTACATCACCCTGAGGCGAGTTAGAGGGGGCTTAAAAAGATCAAAAATTCTAAATTTTTCTCAACTACTTTACCTGCATTTTATTCCCCTTTTTACCTGTCGACAAAGCGTTAACAAGAAACGATATCTAAGAGGGTCTCGGAAGAACTGAAGTTTAGAAAATCTCAAACTTGAAAATATTGGATTTTATAATGATATAAATATTGTATTTTATTATGATCAGGAAATTTAAACTATTAAAATATCTTTGTTGTACTAATTTTTTATTTTCCGAAACAGTTAAAATGCATTTAATGGCAAATGAATGTCATCACATGTATAATGAATCATAAAAGGTGTTAACATCTGAAACAAGAATCGACTAGTATTTTAGCGTCTCAAAAAGTGCTTTTTAAGCTTTAATGATTCTGGCCCATTATAAAGCGGTAAAAAAATCCCCACTTATCCTTAGTGCTATCACTTTTCAGTTGAAAACTTCATCAGTTACAAACGTCATTTACACCAGCATAGATATTTTCTAGACAATTTTTCCAAATTCCAATAGTTTTAGTTCACTACAGACCAAAAATGTATTACACATTGGTAAATTAATACAAAAGGTCCCCATATACATTGGACAGGTGCTTTTATTTTACGCTTCAACAACTCTAACATACGAAATCAAGCGTACCCCTGCATTCTAAATTTGAAACACAAATATTTACTTCAACTTTGACTTTACAATTTTAAACTCTTTCGCGGCCCACTTAAAGCACCAATGTCTCTCGCTAGTAGGCTGCTGACCGAATTTTGACAAACCCTTTGAATACAGTGAAGGCATTGAGTCTAATTAATGACAAGATGCTTTTGAATTACAACAAATTCCCGATTTTCCAAGCTTATGAAAACTCGGAAACGGTCCAAGCTCGGTTAACACTGAAAAAGACTTTGTATACTGCTCCGTACAATTTAGCTCTGACATTTACTACAATAACACTAAACAAGGTCTAAAGAAAGTGGCTTATAAAGCCCTGGAAACAATTGTAGTCCCCAACTGACATATACCTGCTTTTGAACAAGGAAGTTATGTAAGTTCTTGATTTACGACGATGTTCCACTACTCCTCTCTAGGATCTCCCCATCCCCGCCATTAAGGACATATGTACCATAAGATGTACAATAAATGCATATATGATCATGTGTTTCTTTGTTTAGTACATATTGTACATACCATGTGTACTCTCATCCTAACGTTCGATTAAACCTTCCGTATGCAAATTTCTTGAACCTCCTCCTGGACACATACCATTTTCCTCTTCACTTTCCAGTTTATCCTCACGCGGTAAATTTCTAATTATGTCATGGGTCATCTTCTGTTGCTCATTCTTATTCATCCAATTTTGAAGGCTGTCTGCCGTAATAGGCTTTGAAACTGAAATATTATTTACTAGCTCTATGTGCGGAAGAAAGTCTTTATTCTTCTTCCACTTTTTCACTGAAATAAATTTTCAGGACTTCACACAAGAGTTTGTGGTTCAACTTCACCTAAAAACGTGACAAGTCTGTGAAAAAAAGAGCTTGAAAAAAAGATTGAATAATCAATAAGTATAATACAATGTGTGCGAAAGATAAGGAAAACTTGAGTAACGTATAAAAACACAATAATGCAGCATATAGCTGTTTCCAGGATATTTAAGCTGGATCCCCTTCGAAGAGGAATTCCTCTTTTGGTCTTCGGGTTTGTTGGTTCTCTTGCACTGGCGAAGCGTATCCTCAAAAGAACTGTAAGCCGCATTAATGCGCTATTTGTGCTTTTATACGTTGCTCAAGTTTTTCTTTACTTGGATAACACGCAACTTCGGATAGTGGGGGGATACACTAATGTAATTATTACATTCGCGGATGAAGTAGCACATAACTGATTGTAATTTTTAGGAAGTATTACATTAAACTTGTATAAGAAAAGAAGAATAAAAACCTGAGTTGGATAAAACACTGAATTTCAGATTTGACAAAATATGTATGGGGAATGTCCTGTCTGAAAACACAAAACATTCCCTATCTGATAAACTTTTAAATAGTTTAAATTCACCAAATATTGACACTTCTATGTCTTTGCTCATCACCTTCCTCATCTCATAACATAATCAGTAGAATTTAGATACGGATTAAGCTTGTAAGCCTTTTATAATTGGCATGACAAGTTTATAAGTATTAGAGTTCAATAAAGTCTCCTATAACGAAGTTTCGCCTTTGCTTTAATTATTAGCTCTCGAGATTTTCAAGTGTTAACGAATACTGTTCCTACAAATTCTTTTAAGTTAGGTTTTGGGAATCAAAAGTCCAGACAAAGTTTTAGCGCCTAGTTTAATTATACTTTTCACTGATTGGTTTCACATTATTTAAATATTTCAATCAGTTCTATAGCCATAAATACAACTAAAACAGCCACAAGATGACTTCTTGAAAGTCTAGACTAATTGGAATAATATCGAAGAATGTTTCGAATATAAGTCAAAGAATGTTTCTTAACAATCTTCATCTGGTGTTGCTCGTGGGAACTTTTCTTACTGACGAAAATTGCTTAATTCATAAATTTGATCCAAGAAACGATCGCTTTCTTTCTGTTTTATGTTTTCGCCCTCGCCATTCAATTGTAAAGGCACGGAGGTGACCTCCTAAATTTAGAATTTAGAAGACACACAAGCACCAGCACCACTTACAAACCCGTGATCGAATAGGCCACAAATAACCACAAAGGTTCACCCCCACCCCTGTCCCGAGAAGTAAATCTCCAAGATGACCTGCCCGAAACACAGGAAAACCAACACTTAAAAACTTCACCAGGAAAAATGCTAAATAAAAACAATTCAATAAACAAATAAACACACCAAAATTTTGAAGTTAAAAGAAAATAATTATTTATTAAAAACTTTAATTTTATGGAGTATTAAAAACATAAGCTGAATCCTTATCAGCAACGGTACCACTGGACACAGGCACGGGCCATCTTTAAACCAATGCCAAAAGCTTCAAACAGTAATGATTCAATATTAAATCGGTGACAAACTAAATAATTATAATTTCAAAAATACGTATGATATGGTCAAAACACAGGGGCGAGCACTCGAAGAGCATTAAAATAGGATTTACGGATTTAAAATATAAATTAATAGATTATAATTAAATATTATTTTTAAGAAGATATAAGACCAGGCTTATTTCGTCAAACCAGCAAGTGCTGCCAATCATGCTCGGCTCGCAGTTCTTTTAGGAGTCAACTTCGGGTGATACAAAAATAGTCTAAGACGCCAGGGTATATTTCGCAAACAGAAATCAAAGTCTTACCTTGAGCCACGAAGAAAAAAAGACAACAGTGGAGAATCCTAGCGACAAAATCGTCACCTCGTATAAAACGGCACATCAGAGGGGTCTACAGGAGACTCTTGGCTCGGACAGACTCGGCGCTCATTGTCACGTATCCGGCTTCGTCTCAATCGACCCGGCATGGCCTCGGGTCATACTTCGGTCGTTACCAGGGCTCCATTAGGAACGGAATCGGACCCGACATGGGCCTCAGATCATTCCCACAGGAGTAACGATTCGCGTCCTCTATCCGGTGAGCCTCGTATCATCCAGGCGACACTTCCCAAACGACTGAAAACAGCCATCCGCGAACCCCAAAGAGCCGGCCGATTAAGGCAAGCTCCCGGAATCCGAGATGAACGAAGAAAATGGCAGAAACAAGGACCCGGACAGCAGCGTAATATTCGACTGCGAGAAAGGAAGTGCGCCATCAAAATGGATCGACCCGCTTTTATGTTCAAGCCACACGGACCGTCAAGACAGCTTCCAAACAAATCTTCCCGTCAAAAAACATTTCCCACGCATCAACACCAGATGCCTGTCAGTCCAGACACTAAAAGGGAATTTCTCTTTTTCCGTCGCGATGAAAACAACCTCTGCCCATTCTTCACAGCAGAAACGTATATCGGATTAAACTAAACCTTTACTTTCCTGTTGCATCAGTCAAAACGATGACCTCGAATTTAACGGAACAAATAACTCTCCGAAAGTTCGCCCGTTTGAAATAATACTTTAAAAAGGTTTCAGATTGCGGTTTAAGAAGTATAAATGTTCTAAAATATCAATTACATAAAATGACAAGGGGAGGGGGGGGGGGGGTTCAAATCAGAATTAAAATAGTAAAAGAGGTGTATATAAAATTAGATGATCAGAAATACATTATATGAATTTATACATTTTACACAAAAGTAATGCGAGTTCGAATCTCGACATTACAGTCACCGTCTAGGAGGATGACTATGAACGTTCATAACTCGCAAATGCCCTATCGGATTTTAACGAGCGATACCTCCATAGAAAGTTCTCGCTCAAGAAGTTTGCTTTTCTGAATTTATTATTCTCTGTCCAATAGTTTGTGCATCCGAAATATTGTATTCCAAATTTTCCCTCTATATTGTACTAATAAACATCTCATTCACCAACAAATCAGCATTCAGTAAAAGAAAGAAATTTACCGGTAAAACACAAAAGATATTAGACGTAAAAAGGCTGATCGCATTGTAAAGGACTGATTTACGTGTTCTTACAAAACTATAACTGGGAAAGTTGTTTAATTTCAATGTTTTGATAATATGAAATATATTTTTTTTTTCGAAAAACAATAACATTTTTGTTCGAACGAACTTAAATTTCGAACGAACTTTTTCTCCACTTTGCTTACTTTCACTCGAAAAATCTTCTAAACTATAAAAAAAAACAGATATAAATAGTCAAAGGCAAAAATATTCTGTAGAAAATCCAGTTTCTAGATCAATGGTTTGTTTTTATAAAATTTTTATAGTTTTCGAGCCAGTCTTGTCAAGTTGAAGATTGAAAAATCCCCCCTCTTAAAATCAGCAATACTTATATCTCGAAAACTAAAAGTGCTAGTTATGAACAATAAGCGTGTCATTTATAACTCTTTGACATCTCTATAAGAATTTGGATTTTGTAACGCGTTATAGTTTTCGAAATAGATATGTTTTAATATTTTGAACTATTTTAGAAAAGGGATTCTGTTGTGTGGACTTGATATTCACTATTGGCATAGGAACATTCCATTGTTTCAATTATGCATCTATTTGCCATAATATATGTTGTATAAGAAATAAATGAGACTGAAACAACAAATAATATTATATGAACTTTGTTGGAGTTTTATTTCACACGCCGCTATTCGCGCAAAATCGCTTCGGCTCCATCGGACTGGAGTCACCGCCACTATTTTTATCTCAAAATATTGACTGTAGAAAAATGAAAAATCTTGTTATAATAAAAGCAAACACGGCTTTATCTTTCTGTTCCATGTTTTACGTGTACATTTGATTTCGCCTTTCAAGCTCTCGTTTCTTGTCAACAAGTTTTTTCTTTTCAGTGAACGCAGAGAATGTATACGTAAATCGGAGAAATGCGATATCGTGAAAAGAGTTGACATTTTTAAACAATTGATTCAATAGAAATGGAGACCGGGAAAAACAAATTTTCAGTTCTTTAAAAAATAAATGCAAAACTGACATCGGGTTGTACGCGGCGAATCAAAAATTCTATTTTGATCGGAATTTATGATTGGATTGATATCCGCTTCACAAATATACGATTCGATTCCAGACGAGATACCTAAAAATGCCATTCGGAAACAATACACTATTAATTTTATCGCAAGCAGCCCAACATGTATATAAACTGCTCCACGTATAGTCGTTTTGAAGAGCTGGAAAAATAAATTTTCCATGCCTCTGCGATGGAATTGTGTATCATTGGATGTCGATTTTAGGACGTATATGCATTTATTCTACGCATTCTAAGTTTTCATCCTATTTCCAAGTTATTTCTTTTCGTTCTCGGAAAATATTATAGTATAAAAAATAGATTATAATCCCGAACATTTGTGCATAGGATATTTTGACGTATACTGAAAATGTAAGACATTCTAAACACATAGCTACAGCTCCGAGTGTTTGGCCGTCTGTAAAAATAGGTTTATCTACGCAAAGTTAGGGCAGCTGAAAGAGACTTCAGAATTCTGTCTGTATCGCAAAATTCATTCACATTAAAGATAGCGTTTTCTTAATAGAGTTTCGAATTCATATATAAGGAGTGTGGCACAGCCCAGTGGTTAAAGCACGGAGATTGCACTCAGATGAACCGAATTCTGTTCCCATGTTTACGCGAAGTACGGACACGTTAAATATGTGGATCCGTAAGTCCTACCGAGAAATTGGTTGTTGGAGAAGGAGGGTACTGTTCCTATGGATGCCACCCACGCTAGGTTCTGGTCTAAATTGGGTGGCACTGGCTCTGCCATCCAAACAGACACCTTACACCTTCCGATTGATCGGACAGTTTGGCTCGAAGAAGAAAAGAAACTAAATACAAATTTATTAATACATAAAACAAGACACAACATGAAAACACAACGTAAACTTTTGTTACAATGGGGGTCTAGCAAGTCCACTTAGGTCGTTAAAATAAATTGTAATAAGGACGGTACAGTAACAGGTGCAATACAATAATTAACAAAAACTATACTTAAAATAATGACTTAAAATAGTGAAAAAATATTTCCATAATCCATATATGAATATAAATAAACTTCTTCCGTTGAAAATGTGACAGACTTGAAATATATGGTCGTAAGATTTCAAGCATCCTTGAACTCGAATCGAACGTTTTTCAGATGTATGTGTGTGATATCTTACGACCGTATGAAGCATTATGAATATTATTTGATTTTAAACGCATTTGAATGATCGGAAGAAATCATCTCCTAATTTTTGAATGAATTTTTAAAAAATGGCATTAAAAAATCAGTACTTTCAATAATGAGGAAGGAAAATTATTTCAGACTTAATTTTTATTAAAACAGATTTATACAAACTTTAGAATACTAGCACGAGCTGTTCTCCAGATATTGAATGTTTTTCAAATAAACTCATCAAACAAAATTATATAAAATTAAAAAGTAGTGTAAAGTAAAATATGTTTACTTTCTATATGCAATATTATTCTCGTGAATCTAGATCATTCCATTGACGGGAGAAGGCACTTTTTGTAATAGTTTTTACTTCCCCTGCAATACATGGTAATGTATAGGGAAAGTATTGGAATCATACCGAAAATCGCAACTCGAGTTTTCGACGGATCTACATATTTCGGGATCTCTAGAATACGATAAAACCATTTTTAGCGTGATATCTATGTGTGTGCGTCTGTCTGTGCAGATTTTGTATCCACTGTAATGGACCGAATTTTATAAAATTGGGTAGGTAAGTCACTTGGGTGAAACCCTGCTGCTGATTAGTTTTTGGTAGGATTCGTAAAAACAGAACCCGCCTTTTTTTGCGAAATGGCCCGTAAAAATGCCATGCATCCACTCTAACTAAAATACTAATTGACCAAATTTCATAAAATTTGATAAATGAATTACTTGTGGGATACTCTGGTGCTGATTAGAGTTTGGTACGATTCGGAAAAGGTTAACCTGCCTTTTTTTACGAAATGGCCCACAAAAATTTCATGTATCCACCCTAGCTAAAATACTAATTGACCAAATTTCACAAAATTTGGTAGATAAGTTACTTGTAGGAAACTCTAGTGCTGATTAGATTTTGGTACGATTTGGAAAAGAACAACCTGCCGTTTTTTTAAAAAATGGCCCTCTAAAATCGTCAAAATCTAAAATAAAAGACTACAAATGCTAAAATGCATGAATTAAAAGCTTGTTTTATACTTAATTTTTGATGAGGAAAAGAATAAGACCAACTCCATTACTTTAGGACTAGCCGTTCTCAAGTTATTTGAGATTTCTTGCATTTTTGTTACGCCAATTTCGGAAAAAAGTTCAATTACTAAATAAAAACAAAAATTGAATTAAAAAATGCAAATTTAGTCTTATATTTGTGCAATTAAACTCAATCTAAGGAATTAATTAAGAAATAAAGAAAATATGAATTTGAGTCTGCAGGGAAAGTCATGTGCTGCCCACATCAGATTTTTTATATTTTGACGCCCAAGAATTAAACAAGTCATTTATTTCATGCAATCGATATTAATTAAATGTTAATTGCATTTTGATGAAGATTTTGCACGTGAGTATAAGTCATTCATTTAGACTAGTAAGTCCCCATTTCAACTTATTTCAACTGTTTAATTCAATGCCAAAATCATTGTGCTAGGGATCATGTAAACTTTTATTTCATTGTAAAAGAAGTAAATCATTGCATTATGTATAGAGGAAATCATGTGCTGACTTTTTTTTTATCAACTTACTCGGAAATGGGATGAAATTACTCAGGGTGGGATAATTCCATCCCAGTGCTTCGTGTCTATAACTTACCCAGGATGTCTTGAAATGAAATACTCACAATTCAAACGGCAAAAGCACCATTCGAGCGCAATGTCAAGAATCGAGATGGTTACACGACATCTAGAAGATGACTTTTTACATCTGCAACATTCCTTTCTTTTTCCCTTTCTGCTTGCCTCCCATCTCAAGGGAATCCTATCTGACAGAAAGAAAGAACTCAACTGCGTTAAGGAAAGAAAGTAATGTATGAGACGGTGTACGACTTTCTCTACATACTTTGCTCAAATTGCCTTTTAAACGATTCAACAGCTTAACCTTAAAAGAAGTCAATTATACGATTGAATTCATCTAAAAAAATCTGATGTAGGCAGCACATAACTTTTCTTACATAATGCAATGAATTTACTACTTTTACAGTAAAAAAAAATAGGCTATTCTAGTAGTAGTTACTTATATTCTTTCTAAGATATTGAATTTTTGTCAATTAGTCGTCATTTTCATACATTTAGCGTCATTTTTATCCATTTAGCGAGATTTTTGTTAATTTGGCAACATTTAAAAAGTCGCCAAATTGGCGCCATTCCGCCAAAATATCGCCAAGCGTTATGGGTGGAGAAATAAGTTATTTTTATAGCAGATAAATGACTATTGGTGTTCCAATATAAAAGTATTACTCAAAGTAGCTTTTCTCATGAATGGAACGAGTTAGATCCACGAGAATGATGTCACCCAATTTATCGCATGATATTACATATGAAAAGTGAACATCTTTTCCAACAGTTAATATTTTTTTTTAATTTATGGGATTTTTTTATAAATTTATTTGAAAAATGTGCAATATCTCGAGAACGGTTCGTGCTAGCTTTCTAAAGTTTATGTCAATCATTTTCTAGGGAAAATTTACATAAAGAAATGTCTGTTTGCGCGACTTTATTAAAAGTTTTGATTTTTGATGATTTTTTCAAAATTTCACTCGAAAATTTAAGGGGGTTCTGCACAGTCGATTGTATTTAAAAACAATAGGCTTCCAGTATTCACGGATTGTAATTTTTGTACCAAATTTCATTCGAATCGCTCCATTCGTTTGTGATATATCGTCTCCACCGACTCAATCACACACACACACACAGAGACATCACCTCAAAAATGTTCGATTCGTGATCAGGGATGCTTGAAACGTGCGCTCCCGTCGAAAACTCGAATTCAAATTTTCGACCCCGTCACAATTTCCTTATACATTATACTATGTATATAAGGGAAGTAAAAATGAGATATGGGAATCGTAGCTATTTCCCTACAGACGCTGCTCAATTTTTCTGATAAATAGGTATTTCTTTTCGCTCACTGACCCATATTCAAAACCCGTACCACAAAATTGAAATTTTGACTCTTTTGTTGGCATCCATTTTGTTGGCAAATTATTTATTTACTCTTGCGTGTAAAATCCAGATGAATCGTTCTTGAAATTTAATTAATATCGCGTGAAAAGTGGATTTAGGCGAATATCTTAGCGCCAAAGCTACAAGCTATTAGAAAATATGTCTTTTCTGGTGAACTAACTGAACGTGCTTAACTGCAAGTGAATGATGTCAATAGATTAATTACGTAATATCGCATTTGTTCAGCATGCCCATTTAACCAAATCAAATTTCCTATGACTTTTTTCGATACATTTAAAAAATATTAGTAACTCGAGAACGGAGCATGACAGCGTTCCAAAAATGTCGTCCAACTCATTTTCTAATGAAAGGTTATAAATAAAAATGATTGTTTTTATATAACATTTAACTATACTAGTTCAACTTCAATGAAATTTTATTTAAACAAGTCTAAAATGCAATACATTCCTCGGTAATATTTTTAAACTTATCACAATACCACATTAATTTATTATATTTGAAAACTTAAACCTTCATCAAAAAAAATGAACTTCATTCAAATGACGGCATTGAAATATAAATTGCCTGGTTTAAACATATCTAAAATGCGATACATTCCTCGGTAATATTTTTAAAACTATCATAATACTACGATAATTTATTATATTTGAAAACTTCATCGAAAACAACTAAAATTCATTCAAATGACGTCATAGAAAAAATAGCACGCCTGGATCTCTCTATAAAAACAACATTTCATTCATCACATTTTCCCATTCATGTCATTCATCACAATACTATAATAATTTACTTTATTTAAAAATTAAGACCATGGAGCTACAAGTAATTAAACTCTATACTCTTAAAACTTCATCGAAAAAAATCGTCCTTCTCTTTGTAAAATCCATGAATATTTCATTCATATCAGCTATGCAGACTCCATGGGCTAAATAATTTTGTATTAAAGAAATACAGCAATTCTAATACAACTCATCCTACATGTTTTGCTGTTTACATTTTACATAAGTGAAAAATAGGCTTCGTTGTAGACATAATCAAATTTGGATGATTATTTAAACTCAAATATATTGTAATTGCTTTGTTTCAGTATGTAGATGCACAGAATTTAAACAAAAATAAAGTGGTTTTAGGACGGATACAACACTCAATATGAATTAAAAAGAACTTAAAAAATCACGATTTTGAGACAAGATGGATGCCATATATAATTTTGAAGTGGGTCATGTGATCTTTTCATATCATGGTCACGTGATCGCTTCATATAAGAGATGTAATTATTATTTTAGTTTTTATTTAAAAAACTACTGAATATATTTTGCTGAATTTTTTTTTATATATTTTATGGAACAATTTGAATATCACCTAAAATTTTCGAAGCAATTTGTGAATTTTAAATCCGCTTAAAAAATGTTTGAAAAATTAGGCCCCATAGGGCTCAATGCGTATTTCATATTTTCAACCCGGGTTCAATCCAAAACTAATTGGGTGATATTATTCATTTATATTCCCATAGGTCCTACAGACCGTCTGAACAACATACTAAAATTTTATTTTAAGTCATTTTTACGGCAGTTATCGTGCTAACGGATAGACAGACAGAATAAACAAAGTCATAAACACTTTTCAACTTTGTTGTAAAGTGTTAAAAACAATAAAAAAAAGTGACAGTCTTCCAAATCTGTACAACCTCGATTGGAATCAAGAAAATTCCAACAATCGAACGGAATTTTGTTAAAATGGCGGGTTTCACTCAAGAGATATAGCGTGTTCACACACGCACACACTGCTAAACAGACACTACCCGCTTTTCTTGTAGCTGCTAACTGCAAGATTACTTTTGCGCGAAATATAAGTTAATTGGGTACTTCGAAATAGATTCACATGTTGTCATCCAAAGCGTCCAATTTTATAAACAATTCAACGTCAAGCAGTTTGTGCCGGAAATCTTGGACATCATTGTTTTGTTGTTGAAGAAGTGATAGAAGCATTGCGTTATGTAGTGTGCTGCCCACATCCTGTTTTTAACACTTTACAACATAGTTGAAAAGTGTTTAAGACTTTGTTCGTTCTGTCTGTCTGTCTGTCCGTTAGCACGATAACTGCCGTAAAAATGACTTTATCAAAATGAAATTTTAGTATGTTTTTCAGACGGCCTGTGGGACCTATGGGAATATAAATGAATAATATCACCCAATTAGTTTTGGATTGAACCCGGGTTGAAAAAATGAAATATATTGAACTCTATGGGACCTAATTTTTCAAACATCTTTTAAGCGAATTTAAAATTCCCAAATTGCTTCGAAATTTTTAGGAAATATTCAAATTATCCCGTAAAATATATAAAATAAATTTCAGTAAAATGTGTCAGGTAGTTTTTTAAATAAAAATTATTTAATATAGGGAGAATAACAAATTCAATTAAATTATGACTCTTGCTATATCCTCCAGAAAGGAAAAAGAGATATATTATGTAATAAATATCTTTCCAAGAGTTTAATTATTTTATGTATGAGAGGTTTCACATTTTAAAATAAATATAGTAGATAACAATTTTTTAATTTTATATAACTCTTCATGATATACTTATTTGATGGCATTTTTAATGCACTTTCCTACGTCCTAGAGAGTTGCCAAAGGTGGCTTAGCGAAAACGCGAAAAACTAAAATGTCTCAAGAACGGCTAGTTCTAGAGTAATGGGGTTAGTCTTATTCTTTATGGTGTCAAAAATCACGTATAAAATAAGCATTTAATTGATATAATTGAGCACACGTCTTTTATTTTTAGATTTAACGATTTTTGAGGGCCATTTCGCAAAAACTGCCCGTTCTTTTTTCCCGAATCGTACCAGAATAACCTACAAGTAATTTATATACCAAATTTTGTTAAATTTGGTCCATAAGGTTTTAGCTAGAGTGGATAAAGGCAATTTCTGCCTTTATCCACTACAATTTTTGCCTTTATCCAGGCAATTTTTGCTTTATATGCCGGCCATTTCGCAAAGAAGGCAGATTCTTTTATTACGAATCGCCTATTGAACATCAGGGTTTCCCACAAAAAACTTACCTACCAAATTTTATGAAATTCGGTCCATTAGTTTTTCAGTTAGAGTTTATGCAATATTCTCACAGACACACAGAAACACACACACAGATATACATCCTTACACACACAGACGTCTCCCTAAAAATAATTTTTTCGTGTTCTAGAAGTCCCAAAACGTGTAGATCCTTCGAAAATTCGAGTTTCGATCTTTGGCACGATTCCAATACTTTGAATACATACACACACATATATTATCTGTGTATCTGTGTATTATCTGCGTATCTAAATTCCGTGCCTACGCAATTACAATAGTTGTGATTTTAAATGATCCCTAAACTTTTATTATTTCTACAACGAAGCCTAATTTTAACTTATGCAGAATGCAAATATCTCAAGCGATTGTAAGGTGAGTTATGTAAGAATTGCTGAATTTTTTCACACAAAATTATTTAGCTCTGGAGTCTGGAATACAAGTTATATGAATGAAATTTCCATTGATTTTACGTAAAGAATCAGACAATTTATATTTCGATGAAGTTTTAAATATTTAAGTATAATAAATTACTGTAGTACTGTGGTAATGTAAAAGATATCACCACTGAATGTATCACATTTTAGAGATTTTTAAATGAAATTACATTTCAGTTAGAAAGTGTTTCATAATCAATGCTTATACATGATTGATCTTTCTTGTTTGTAATAATTTTGAATTTTGACATCCAATCATTTGCCGATAGCTATTTGTTCCACTGGATATTCGTTAGATGTGGTTTGCATTATGATGAACTGCGTATGAATAAGTCATTCGGTTTAGACTCATAAATGGCCCAAAATGCCCCATTTCAATGGACGCAGTGTTAAGTCAATGCCAAAATCATTGGATCTTGTATATGGTGTAAAAGAAGTAAATGCATTGCATTATGTTGGGAAAGTGATATGCTGACCACATTAATTTTTTTTTAATATATAGCAATAGAGAAATAGTTCTTATTTAATGTATTTGAAATGATTTTAAATGTATTATTCATGCGTTTTGATCGCCCACAAAATCAGTAGGGGTTCCTGCATTCATAAATTGCAATAATTGCATTCCAAGTTCAAACGATTCGTAGACAAATACACAGACATCACCTGAAAACGTGCAATTCGTATTCTATGGCGTGCCTATACACACCAAACACTTTTATGATCTTGATGCTAATTTTGCATCCTTACAATACTCCCACTGTATCAGGGGTTCTTGGCCTTTTTACTTTCCTTATATACATAATGTATAAGGAAAGTATTGTGACGGGGTCGAAAATTCGAATTCGAGTTTTCGACGGCAGAGCACGTTTCAAGCATCCCTGATCACGAATCAAACATTTTTGAAGTGATGTCTGTGTGTGTGTGTGTGTGTCAGTGGGTCTGTGGAGACGATAACTGACGAACGAATGGACCGATTTGAACCAAATTTGGTACAAAAATCACAATCTGCAAACACTGGAAGCCTATTGCTTTTATACGCAATCGAATGTTCAGAACCCCCCTAAATTTTCGAATGAAATTTTGAAAAAATCGTCAAAAAATCAAAACCACTAATAAAGTTACGCAAATAGACATTTCTTATGTAATTTTTCATTAGAAAACGATTGACATAAATTTTAGAACGCTAACATGAACCGTTCTCGAGATATTGCACATTTTTAAAAAAAAATATCAAAAAGTCATATAAAATAAAAAAAAATATTTCCTATTGGTAAACATGTTCACTTTTCATATGTAATACCATGCGATAAACTGGGTGACATCATTCTCGTGGATCTAGCTCGTTCCATTCATGAAAAAAGATACTCTGAGTAATACTTTTGTAATTGAACACTAATAGTCATTTATCTGCTGTAAGAATAACTTATTTCTTAGTGCATAACGCTTGGCGAGATTTTGGCTACGAATTTGGCGGAATGTCGCCAACTTGGCGACTTTTTAAAATATTCATATGCATAATGTATAAGGAAAGTATTGTGAAGGGGTCGAAAATTCGAATTCGAGTTTTCGACTGGAGAGCACGTTTCAAGCACCCCTGATCACGAATCAAACATTTTTGAAGTGATGTCTGTGTGTGTGTTGAAGGCCCAGACCACACGACCAACCCAGGGGTTTATGGTAACAAAATGTGTAACCGGGTCTGTGTGTATGTGTGAAAGTATGTGTGTGTGTGTGTGTGTCAGTGAGTCTGTGGAGACGATAACTGACGAACGAATGGACCGATTTGAACCAAATTTGGTACAAAAATCACAATCTGTAAACACTGGAAGCCTATTGCTTTTATACGCAATCGAATGTTCAGAACCCCCCTAAATTTTCGAATGAAATTTTGAAAAAATCGTCAAAAAATCAAAACCACTAATAAAGTTACGCAAATAGACATTTCTTATGTAATTTTTCATTAGAAAACGATTGACATAAATTTTAGAACGCTAACACGAACCGTTCTCGAGATATTGTACATTTTTCAAAAAAAATATCAAAAAGTCATATAAAATAAAAAAAATATTTCCTATTGGTAAACATGTTCACTTTTCATGTATAATACCATGCGATAAACTGGGTGACATCATTCTCGTGGATCTAGCTCGTTCCATTCATGAAAAAAGATACTCTGAGTAATACTTTTGTAATTGAACACTAATAGTCATTTATCTGCTGTAAGAATAACTTATTTCTTAGTGCATAACGCTTGGCGAGATTTTGGCTACGAATTTGGCGGAATGTCGCCAACTTGGCGACTTTTTGAAATATTGCCAAATTAACGAAAATCTCGCCAAATAGATAAAAATGACGCTAAATCAATGAAAATGACGACTAATTGTCGAAAATTCAATGTTTTGGAAAGAATATTAGTATCTATTGTAAGAAAAACCTATTTTTTTACTGTAAAAGTAGTAAATTCATTACATTATATAAGGAAAGTCATGTGTTGCCCACATCAGATTTTATACATAATGTATAGGGAAAGTATTGTGACGAGGTCGAAAATTCGAATTCGAGTTTTCGACGGGAGGGCACGTCTCAAACATGCCTGATCACGAATCAAGCATTTTTGAAGTGATGTCTGTCTGTGTGTGTGTGTGTGTATGTATGTGTGAAAGTATGTGTGTGTGTGTGTGTGTCAGTGAGTCTGTGGAGACGATAACTGACGAACGAATGGACCAATTTGAACGAAATTTGGTACAAAAATTACAATCCGTAAACACTGGAAGTCTATTGTTTTTATACGCAATCGAATGTTCAGAACTCCCCTAAATTTTCGAGTGAAATTTTGAAAAAATCGTCAAAAAATCAAAACCTCTAATAAAGTTACGCAAATAGACCTTTCTTATGTAATTTTTCATTAGAAAACGATTGACATAAATTTTAGAACGCTAACATGAACCGTTCTCGAGATATTTCACATTTTTCAAAAAAATTATCAAAAAGTCATATAAAATAAAATATAAATATTTCCTATTGAGAAACATGTTCACTTTTCATATGTAATACCATGCAATAAATTGGGTGACATTATTCTCGTGGATCTAACTCGTTCTATTCACGAGAAAAAATACTTTGAGTAATGCTTTTGTATTTGAACACCAATAGTCATTTATCCGCTGTAAGAATAACTTCTTTATCCGTCCATAACGCTTGGCGAGATTTTGGCGAATAATTTAGTGGAATATCGCCAACTTGGCGACATTTTTAAATGTTGCCAAATTAACGAAAATCTCGCCAAATGGATAAAAATGACGCTAAATCAATGAAAATGACTACTAATTGAAGAAAATTCAATATCTTGGAAATAATATAAGTATCTACTATAAGAATAACATTTTTTTTTAAACTGAAAAGTAGTAAATTCATTGCATTATATAAGGAAAGTCATGTGTTGCCCACATCAGATTTTTTTTTTCATGACCCAAAATCAACTCTTTTACTTGACTATGCGACCCATGAATCTTGTCCGAGCAATCAGGCAATACTTACCTACATTCGCGTATAACTTTCTTTTTACTTTCCCTACAATACATGATAAAGTACAGGGAACGTATTGGAACTGTGTCGAAAATCGCAACTCGAATTTTCGACGGATCTCCATGTTTTGGGATATCTAGAACACGAAGAAAATATTTTTAGCGTGTTGTTTGTGTGTGTGCCAACTCTGTCTCAACTAATTGACTCAATTTCATAAAAATTTTATAAGTTACTTGTGGTTTATCCTGATGCTGATTAGATTTTGGTACAATTCGGGAAAAAAGAACCTGCCTTTTTTGCGAAATGGTCCGCAAAAATCGTCGGATAATAAAAAATTACATATACTCAAATGTGTCCATTAAATGTTTGTTTTATATGTAATTTTTAACGATGAAAAGAATAAGACTAACTCTATTACTCTAGGCCTAGCCGTTCTAGAGATATTTCAGTTTATTTGAAATTTTAATACATCGCCTTTGAAAATACTTCCAGTTATCAAATGAAAACGAAAATTGAATTAATAGTGCCAATTCAGCGTCATTTCAAATAATGTTGAGTGTTATTTTGCGCCATTAAACTTAATTTAATGAATTATTAAAGAAATAAATAGAAAATGTATTTGAATCTGTAGGGAAATTCATATGCTGTCTACATTAGATTCCCCCCCCCCCCCCCTATGGCTAAGCAGCACACAGGTTAAGAACCCCCCAATCTATATGCACATACCGTGCATTGCAGCGAAAATAACAACGAAAGTGGTTACATGACATCTATGGATAAATATCTTCATCTGTTAACGCATCCAGTTCTAAGTTTTCCTTTATTTCTCCTACGTATTCGCTCCAAGAAAGGCCCTCTGTCCGAAAGGAAAGGAACATAAACGAGTGTTCGAGAAATAAAAAGAAAGAAAAAACACGGAGGGCGGTGCAGTGAAATAAAGAGTCCACCCCGAGGCTAAGCGGCGGCCTGGCAAGGGCGCAATTTGCTGCGGAGGCTAACTCGGAGGTCATTTTGTTCCTTAAGCGTCTAAACGTTCGAAGCGTAAGTCATGCTTTAGACTTAGATTAATGAAAGAATCATTGAAGACTTAATGAATATTTAAAAGATAGCTTTCGCTCTATAGTGGAGCTCAATGTGTTAGTACAAAAGAAAAAAAAAAGGGATGTGGGCAGTACATGACTTTCCCTGCAAACTCATATTCATGTTCTCTTTATTTCTTCAATAATTCATTAAATTGAGTTTAATGGCGCAAAATAACAGCCATAATTACTTTAACTTACACTGAATTTGCACTTTTAATTCAATTTTCGTTTTCTTTCAGTAACTGGACTTGTTTTCAAAGGTGGCGTAGCGAAAATGCGAAAAAATTAAAGTATCTCGAGAAAGGTAAGTACTAGAGTAATGGGGTTCGTCTTATTCTTTTTGCCGTCAAAAATTAAGTATAAAATAAGCATTTAATGGATATATTTGAGCATACGTAGTCTTTTATATTCAGATTCAACGATTTTTGCGGACCATTTCGCCAAAAAAGGCAGGTTCTTTTTTTCCGAATGGTACCAACATCTATTCAGCACCAGGTTAATCTACAAGTGACTTATCTACCAAATTTTGTGAAATTTGGTCTATTAGTTTTTCAGCTACAGGCAATTTTTGCTGGCCATTTCGCAAAAAAAAAGGCAGGCTGTTTTATCCCAAATTATACCAAAATCTAATCAGCACCAGGGTTACACACAAGTGACTTACTAAATTTTATGAAATGTGGTACGTTAAATTTTGAGTTAGAGTGTATACATGCATTGCACAGACAAACAAACAGACGTTACTCTAAAAATAGGTTTTTCGTATTCTACAGTTCCCAAAACGTGTAGATCCGTCGAAAACTCGAATTGCGATTTTCGGCATGATTCCAATACTTTCCCTATACATTACCATGTATTGCAGGGAAAGTAATGAGTAACTGGTAAAATGTGCCGCTATTCAATTTAAAAAATCTAATGTGGCCAACACATGACTTTCCCTACAGACTCATAATAACCTTCTCTTTATTTCTTCTGTAATTCATTAAATGAGGTTTAATTGAGCAAAATAACACCCATAATTGTTTTAAATGACACTGAATTTGCACTTTTAATTCAGTTTTCGTTTTTATTTGGTAACTGGACTTATTTCCAAAGGTGAAGAAGCTAAAATGTGAACAAAATTAAAATATCTCGAGAACGGCTAGTCCTAGTGTAATGGGATTGGATTTATTCTTTTCATCGTCAAAAATGACGTATAAAACAAACATGTAATTGATACATTTGAGCATACATAGTTTTTTTTAGATTTTAACGATTTTTGAGGACCATTGCAAAAAACGACAAGTTCTTTTTCCGAAACATAGCAAAATCTAATCAGCACCAGAGAAACCCACAAGTGACTTATCTAACACATTTTGTAAAATTTGGTTTATTAGTTTTTCAGCTAGAGTGGATTCAGGCAATTTTTACGGACCATTTCGCAAAAAAGTTTTCGTATTCTAAAAGTGTCAAAACGTGTAGATCCGTCGAAAACTCGAATTGCAATTTTCGACATGATTCCAAGACTTTCCCTATATATTACCATGTATTGCAGGGAAAGTAATAATGAACCGTGAGCTCATTCCACGATGACTCATATTATTTTCTGCGCCAATTGTTACATAAGGTGCTCTCCAGAAAAATGTCTCGCAGTAAAATGCTGTGAATCCCTGCTCTATACAATAATATGGGGAAATTAGAATCTCCATACAGATTTCGTTACCAAGGTATTTTTACCTTCCCATACTTTGGAATGTAGTATACGGAAAGCATTGTTTTCACGAAAAGTTTCAAATTCGAAATTTTGATGCCGATATGTTTTAAGATCTCCTGATTATTTTTGGAATGATGTCTCTGTCTGTCTGTCTGTCTTGGATAGATTTCTTATATATACGATAGTGGCCACAAACATGAATGGATTTTCACGAAACTTTATATCCGGCTTTATTATTAAAAAATAGAGAGCTAGATAGAATGTTTACTAATTCGAGCGAAATTCCGAAATGGATTCGAAATTTTATATATTTTTTTAACATGGCAGCAGAGCACAAAGTTTGACGTAATCATGCATGAAAGGGATTACTCATGGCTCAATGATTACGAGACTTAATAGCTTCAATCATTGTTATTAAAAATAGGCGCGATCCATTTTTCTTTGTGACGTCATTCGTCCCTCTCGGGGGGCGAGTGACCCCCCGAGTACATTATCAAGTATGGTATCAATCGAAACATTTTTTCAAGCCCTTTCTTCAACAGCCGATAATGGTCATCATTTGGAATTACTGTATTGATTTTTCAAAAATTTTCTTATAAAATTTGAAAAAAAAAAATACTACTGAAAATAGATTTTGGCATGATAAGGTCCAGTTGAGTGACACTGCAGTTAATTTTAATAATATTTCATAAAACTTCTTTAAAAATATATTTTCTCAAGTTAGCAGCATCTTAGTGATGCCGATGCATTGAATGCATCTGACTTACCTATGCTAGTATAAATAATTTTAATATCCTTAACATCCATAGCTTACTTCAAATGATCACTTCCCCTATATATTATATAGATAACCATCATTATTCAGGATAGGATCATTGTTTTCCTTAGGAAAGAACGCTTTGAAAACTGTAACATTCGAATCATTCAAGTTCTGATCACAAAAACAACCAAATGTGTCCGTGAGGTCTTAAACCGTGCTGATTCATCCAAATCTCAAATTCTGTAAAAATTTTTGGAAAACAATCCTTTCTATATACAGTAATATAAGAAAGTAAAAACTATCTAAAGATCAAAATAGTAAAAATTGCATCTATTGGAACTTAGTTTAAAAATGAATTTTAAAGCATCTTTCAAAATTTATATTTTAAATGGAAAATATTATAATTTATATATAAAAGCTCAGCCCTTTGGACATATCAAATGGTCAAACAAATGGGTCCAGTTCTAACCAGCAAAATTTGTATACGACTCTGCAAAAGCTAACAAAGAATTAACTAACTACATTTTACGCAAAAATGAAAGTTATCAACAAATATTTTTTCAAATTGAAATTTTTATGTGACCGAGGGAAATATAGCACAAGTGTGACTAAAGGAAATATAACACATATGCGACCGAAAGAAATATATTACAAGTGACCGAAAGAAAATATGCATACAAAAAACTGTTTTTAGAAACAATTTACATCATACATAACTTGAACTTAAAGCCGAAATCTACAAATAAAATTTAATATAAAATAGTAAAATAAAACATAAAATTTTAAATGGTGGTAACAGTCTAAACAAACTTTACTTTCCCTGCAATGCATTGTAATATATAGAGAAAGTATTGGAAACACAAAAAATCGCAATTCGAGTTTTAGACGGATCTACACGTTTTGGGACCTCTAGAACACGAAAAAACTATTTTTAGCGTGACGCCTGTGTGTGTGTGTGTGTGTGTGTGTGTGTGTGTGTGTGTGTGTGCGCGCGCGCGCGCGCATGCAATGTATGTATCCACTCTAACTCAGAAACTAATGGACCGAATTTCATAAAATTTGGTAAGTAAAAAGTCCCTTATGGGTGATTTTGGTGCTAATTAGAGTGTAGTACAATTCGGGATAAAAAAAAAATGTGTCTTTTGCGAAATGGTCTCTACAAAAATTGCCTGTATCCACTGTAACTGAATTGACCAAATTTCACAAAATTTGGAGGATAAGTCACTTGTGAGATACCCTGGGGTTGATTAGATTTTAGTACGATCTGGAGTAAAAGAACCTACTTTATTTTGCAAAATGGCCCAAAAAAATCGTCAAAATCTAAAATAAAATACTATAGGCTCAAATGCATTAATTAAATGCTTTTTTATATGCAATTTTTGATAATGAAAAGAATAAAATCCACCTCATTAATCTAGGACAAGCCGTTCTCGAGATATTTTAGTGTTTCACATTTTCTTTTCGTCGGTTTTGAGAATAAATCCAGTTATCAAATGAAAACGAAAGCTGAATTAAAAGTGTGAATTCAGTGTAACTTCAATCAATTATGCGAGTTATTTAATGCAATTAAACTCAATTTAATGAATTATTGAAGAAATAAGGAATATGAGTCTGCAGAGAAAGTCATGGGCTAAGCACATCAAATTTTTTCATATGTTGTAAAAATACATTCTGATATTTCTAACCTTTATAGCAAAGTTTTTATGCCCACACCGATTAGAAAAAAACCTAAAGGAATCTAATGGATCGACTGTGTGGACAGGGACTTCGAGCAATGCTTCTCCCATTTTTAATACTCAAAGGGGGAGGGGGTCCCTTAGAAGGATCTTCTGAAGAAAGTCAAAGCCCACAGTGGACTTTCCAGTCACTGGATGATGATAGTTTTAATCTGCAGTTTATCGTACAGCATTTAAATGATTAAACTTCAGAGTCTACACTTCGATAATAAGAGCTTGCAATTTCGCTCCAGTATCTCAATGGTAGAGCGTCGGCTGGCCAGTTCGAAGATCCAGGGTTCGATTCCCGTTTGGGACAGCAAGGTTTCTTACAAAACTTTAGGAGTTTAGAATTAATAATAATTTAAAAGTAAGAATACACTCAAGCTTAAAAAAATGCTTTTTTTAAAAACCTCAATTCAAAGTTGAAATATTTGTTCACACATACTAAAGGATCTTACTATTAATAATAATAATTCGAGAAATAATGCGAATTTTTAGTAGAACTGTCTGTATATTGTTCAAAAATGCCCAGACACGCCAAATTAGTTTAAAAGTTAATTTTCTTTTACAATTAAAAAGGTCCTTAATCCAGGGTTACACAATGACACACTAGTTGATCTACATGCAGATTTTTAATATATAAGTAAGTCGAATGAAGCCTCTTGTCTCGGATTTTCTATATCGACCTACCCGAGCGTATAGCATCCCGATTGAACAGCGATCCATTGCAGGCTTCTGATCACTAACGAAGAACCTTCTAACACTTGTCAAAATATAGAAAGGGCTCTCTGAAAATGAATTGCTTAAAATATTTCATCATGAGCTAGACTAAGAACCTCCTCACTTAAATTTTAAATACTTTTTAATTAACATCAGCATAGCAGTGCACCCATTGTTACACCTCATTATCCGAAGCTTTGAAAAGTTCACCCTTCCCTATTGTTCGGCGTAAATATTACCAAATATTTACCCAATTTAACTTAACGATTCCACCATCTGTAGCACATCCTGTAAATATCGAAGTTAAAATAGGATTCTTTCATCGATAATTATTTCGATGTTCCGTACCTCAAAGCTTGATTGTAGAACTTGATCCCTTCGGGGCATAATATGTGTAACTCAGCCAAGAGTTCTTTCACAAACGAGATGATATAAATACTTTACAAGTATTATAACGTCACGTTTTTGTCTTTCTAGTTTCAGATAAAATTATGAACTATACCTGAATTTTTTTTAAAAATACATAAACCTAACTCAAATTCAAGAAAAATGACAGGAACGCTTCAAATGGATTGAAATGAAATGAGAACAAATGTAAGAGGCTGAAAATTAAAATCTAGTAAAAATATTCCAGTAAAGTTTAAAAAAATAGGGCATTTTAAGACTAAGAGTAACACAATATTTTTTTTTTAATTTTTACAGTCACTGGTGAGTAGGGACTGTGAAAACCAGTTTTTTAGTTGTGAAAGAAAAAGTAATAAACAAATAATTATAAAACTTTTTCATCATTATTGAAACTGATAGGTCATCTTGAACCAATTACTGGCAAATAACAAACGCTCCAAGTTGATTGAAAAAGAGGAAGAGGAATTATAAAATGTAGGGGGGTGCAAATACGAAAAAAAAATATATTAACATCTTCGAGGGGGATATAATAGAATTCCGCACATACACTGTTGTTGAGACCCAGACCGTCCGACCTACCAGAAAGGTGTAAGCAGGGGCGGCATTTCAGTATTCGATTTGGGGGTGCAAGATTTGTATGTATGAAAATCCACAATATGGAATAAATAAAATGTTTGTTAACACGGGGAGGGGGGAATCACAAAATTGAATTGATGTTGAGAAAAATAATTGTTGTTAATATAATTTTTTTACATAATTGTGTTAACATAATTTTTCTAAATACAAATATCTATATTTATTTACATTTTATTGAAGTTTTAAACGCCGGTTCTTGGAGTCTGGAAGAAGAGAAAATTTTGTTACAATATCATCATAACCCAGTGGTATATCTTGTTCGATAACTAAAGATGAAGCTCTTTCTTGTCCCATTGTGCAACGAAAAAAATTTTTCAACCTCCTAAGACACTAAAAAGACCTTTCACAACTGGCTGAGCTGATTGGCACAGTCAAAAACAATTTAATTAATAATGTTATGACATGAAACACATTTTTTTAAATTCCGCTCTTTAAAATAATCCAGGCTAATTTTAAAGTTGGGATGGACTATGTTTTCGTTTTCACCATTGAATAAAACAGTCGCAATTCCTCTTTCTGGAAGTCATATACTTTGCATATGGTTGAAACATTTTCTTTTGCTTTTTCGACATCTGATCCGGATAATACTGAACGAAGGGCAAACAAAACAGATATATTGTTCTCATTAAATCTTGTCTCAATTTCATTGGATACTGAATATATAATATCATATTGAATATTGATTCTGTGGTATGATTTAACATCATCATCATGGGGATTTTTTTTCACCGCTTTCGCATTCGCTTGGATTTTTTTACGCCTTTTAAGTTTTGGTCCAGAATAAGAATTTTTTTCGCAAAGTTCTGTCACAAAACTCCACACTTGATTGAAATATGCATCAGTGCGAAAAGAACTAACAGTTTCAATGGTAGCTTTAGCCAAAGCTTGCATAGCCTGAAAATTAAGATCAGATGAATGAAGATGCTTTGAGAGAGTATTGCATTGATCAAAAACACTGTTCAATACAAACAAAGTGAACAAAAATTCGAAAGATGTCATGCATGTTAAAAGGGCTTCGGCTCTTCCACCACTGAGAGAATCGTTTTCAGATAATTCTTCCAGTGTTAAAATCACCACTTCAAAATTCTTTTATGGCTTTAACTCTAGAAGACCACCTCGTATCACTTAGTGATTTTAGAGTTGAAGAGCCTCCAAAAAAAGTATTTGTTGATGAGCGATTTTTTTCGAAAATAGCATGTCTTTTATATGATGTTTCTATGAAAGAATATAATGCATTGAGCTGCTGAAATGCATTTCCAGCGGAAGGAATGGATGAGCATGAGCTAACTACACATAAATTTAATCGGACACTTGAAATTTTCAAGTGAAAAGGATAACATCACCCCAATCTTTTCAAGTTGAAAAGAATTCGTTACAGCCGGAAATGGGAACTTCACTGTGAAGGTTGGCGATTTTGAAGCTCCATGGCGTGAGAAAACTGACCAGTGGGCAGTCGATAAAAAATGGGAGAAGGTGATAGACGACGAGGAAAAATTTGGGGGCGCGAACGCGCCCCCTATTTGCCTCCCCTGGGTGTAAGGTAACTAGCACATACACTGTAAAACATTTGCAAACATGTTACTGAAAGTTTCAGGAGAATCAGCTAGGGAAGTAAAGTTCCTGATAGTTATATATATATATATATATATATATATATAGTATCCCAAAAACATTGACCTCGGCTTTTATTCCTTAAATATTGATCTTAGACATATATAATAAATTATAAAGTTGCGCAAAAAAGGGTACAGAATTTTATGAAATCGATTTTAAATGTTCAAGGGAATTAAATTTTAAGAAATACAAAATTTAAATTTTTATCCTCCCTTTATACTATCCTCAAGGTGCAAATTATAAACTGTTATAACTTTACATTCCTGGGTTCGTTCTTTCGATGCGGAAACTTATAAGGTATGGAAAATGTGTTGTTCGCCGAGATGAATATTGAAGACACACGCCAGTTCCTCAGTTGAACAACGTGACAGAGGTTATGAAAAACGTGCTAGTGACTTTAAACCAATATAAATTATTTTAATGATAAATATAATAATTACTTATTATAATGAATAAAATATTTGAATAAGTATTGAAGTTTCAAATTAATTTTATATTTATGTATCGAATTTTTGAATGTCATCTCCGTCTGTCTGTGGCTCTGAATGGAAACATGGAATGAGCACCTACCTAACCTTTCACACCTGCCCGTGACGTAAAAAGGGGCATCGACGAGATCGGCACCCCGTCCGCAATCGGGCATATCATTGTCATCCCCCTCTGCGGCATCAAACCACACAAACCTAATGTGGTCTTAAAACCACTCCATTATGCGTCTGCAGTGAATCATGACAAAAGCAACCTCTTCATTACCATTTCTATGGAGGTCGGCGTGTGAGCCCTTATGCCCGCCACCTGATTAACATATATTTTGCAACACTGGGGAGAAGCGAGCCAAACAGAATTGTAAAAGCGAGTATTTCTATAGAAGGGGGCTAATTGGTGTTAGGTAACAACTGTCATGTTCTCCGCGAGGTATCCATGTGGCAGAAGAGTTTGGGGAAGATGGTCAATAAAAATGCAAAGTATCATTTTTGATATTCATGAAACAGAAAGACCCCCCCCCCCCCCCCCCCATGTGCGGCCAGAGCTCGTAACTATGCAAAATTATCTATGCCATAGCCTTCTATATGTGAGTGATAGTACGAAATAGAATTCCTTTTCAATCTTTGCTGTTTTCCAACTGTATTTAGATGATTTTTAACTAAGCCATTAACAACCAGCATTCTCAGGCGAGGAGAATGGCATAACCTTCTATGTTCGAATTATAGTACGAAACAGGATTCCTTTTCAGTCTTTGCTGTTTTCCAACTGTATGTAGGTAATTTCTAATTAAGCCATTAACAACCAGCATTCTCAGGTGAGAACAGCGGGAACTCTGTTCGAGGGAGGATATCAGCATTTTGTACATAAAGAACAATTCCATTAAAAATCTTTAGAGTAACTCTTTATGTGGTTTTAGCGCCAATAAGTTGTTCTAAGTGTTCGTTAGCCAACTACTGATCTGTGCATTACTTTGATATACGCGCGTTTTATTCCCCTTTCATCATAAAAGGAATTTCTAAATTTTAAAGAATAAATAACGAAGTGTTGATTACGTAGTATATTGTCGATCTATTTGCCCTTAGTGCTAATAAATGTGCAGATATGAAGGAAAACACAGCTCGTGAAATAATCTATCAAAATTTTGTAACCAATAGAATATCTGTTATTATGAGATATGTCTGGACGTTAATGGGTTAACACACGTTTATAATTTCTATTTCTAATAGATAAAAATCAAAATCTTGAATTCAGTTTCGTCAATATCTAACTCTTCGAGTTTCAGAACTTCTGACAGACGTTAGTTTAATCCTCTGTTCGATAGTCATTACAGACTGACTTAAGAGTTTGCCACCCAAACAATATATATATATATATATATATATATATATTACATTAACTAATATATTAGTATATTTGCTGCCCTTTACTAATATATGTACCGCACATGGACGCCCATAGGGAAGAGTAAGAAGGGGCAGTTGCGTTCCCCTGAACGCACATGGTCACAAAAGTGGACATCACTCTAGTCAATGTTGTATATCTTACCGCACTTTGTGGTTTCCCCCCTCGTGGAAAAAGCTTTATGGGCGTCCATGGTACCGCAACCATATGCTGTTAGCATTTATGTCTCGCTGTATAGTAATATATTGGCCCCACAATATGATAATCGAATTTCAGTCCTTATAAACGGATTCGTTTGCTGCAACGATGATTAGAGAATTTTTTCTTCAGTGAAAATACATTTGATATCAACAATAAACGGAATAGTTAGTATGAATTTTGTAAGCTTTCTAAGTCTGAAAATATTGCTGGTAGTGGTACACGATGGAACTTTGCAATGCGTGTCAAAATTTCATGAAGTGCCTTAAATTTTCTCGACTAACTGCAAACGCTGCATCCTTATAAAGTCGAGAAAATAGAACAAGTAACAACTGCAAGATCCTACAAGAATTGAAAGCACAAGTAAATTTCGGCTGGTAATTCTTAACAAAATTACCCGCATCCTGAGATGTGCGATGCTGGGCCGCCAACCATTTTTCTTTCATTCTAAACTTCCGTGGTGGAAGAAAACGTTTGATGAAAAGCGTTCCTCTTTGTCAACATTTTCGTTTCCATCTCATGTTCCTCCAACTTTCCGTGAGAAATTTCTCCAACTTTTCTGCCGCTCTGCTCACGATCGCGTGTTTCGATCTCGCAACTTTACAGCTCAGTTAGTTTGGAGTTCTCGCTCTGGAAAAAAAAGTCTCGCGCCCCACCTTTTACCTTCACTGAGCCACTGCAGTAACTACCAGAGCGTGGGTTAATGCAACTCGGCGAGCATGATTCACTTTGTTATCTGCGCCCCTCTTCGAACTTTTTTAACTCCTGCGCCTTCCCTTCCTTTTCAATTTATAGTTTCCAAAACCCTCGATTTTTACCCGGTGTTGCTCTTTCACGGAATGCTGTCGCAGAGAAAAGCCTGCCCGCGGGCAAGTTCGGTCCGTCCCGCTGTTTGTCTTGCTGCAAGTGCTCTCGTTTGATTAACAATGATTCACCGCGCCTTAATGCTTAATCACGGGGGGGGGGGGGGGCGCCCTGGTATATGCGCCCCGGGGCAAGACGGGGCTCCATCTAATGACTCCAAAAAGGAGGTCCTTTAAGGGAACCCAGAGGAATGGAACGAAGTGCGGTAAGTCACGTATCACATGGGTGCGCGCAGTCAGCTAGGTGGATGGGTTGGGGCCGTCTAATTAGCTTTTCACGGACTTGAAAAACTGGGGACAGTTTACTAATTTTTTTTTATTATTTAGAATTAAGCTTAAGGATGTTGGTGCATTTGTAGACGGAACTGACAAAGCGAGGGAGAGGTCGGGGCCGTTTTAGGGAATCACAATTTTTAGAGTATCTCAGCAATGTATAGGCACCGATTCGCAAAACTGTTCTTCGATGATTTCCTTTTCTGTTAGGAAGCACAAAACTGTCTAAAATAATTAACCTTTTAACAAGAGATTCAGGTCGTAAACGTGGTCATTTAACCCAAAAGTGATTTCCCATGAACTGTAAGGTCCACCTGTGAGCCAGCCGAACGGGACTATAAAAACTATATAAATTAAATGGAAAATTTCAATCAGCTGCCTCTTAGATTAAATTGGTTGAAATTGTTTCTTAAAATAAAAACTGGGGTTAACAAATTCGATCGAGTTTGCCGTCTAAATCCTTTCGCGTACCTCTAGATTATGGGAAACACCAATTTAAAAGATTAGCGGCATTATTAATGCGTCCGTATTTTGATAATGCGATATTTCTGTGAGCATTTAATTTCTGTTTCATCCTATTCTTTGCATCCAAACAATGACATCACTCTCCAAGATCGTATTTGCTATAAAGCTAACATTTCGGGTCCCTAAAGACCCAACACATTTTTAAAAGATATTTTTTTCGGATAAATAAATTTAGGGTTACATGAGGTTTTTTTTTTTTTCCTTCTACATATTTTGTTATTTTAGATATTAACTTCTGACTATCAACTATTCGCATTTTAAGTAAAATCTCATACATTCGAATTTCACCATAATTTGAACGAACTTTCTGTTCCTCGTTAAAAGATGGTCTTTTACCCACTCTTCTCTAATCAATACAAAATATGAATAATCTTCTAACAGAATAATAAGTAATTTTGTACTTCAACTCGAACTTGTACCCGCCTTTGCCCAGATCCAGCAACTTAAATAATACAGATACGCATTTGATATGCCCTAAATAAACGCGCTGCAATCGGCCGGCATATAAAATAGAAACACTTGAAATCGCAATAAAGAAAAAATGTCTTTATTGCGACTTTAAAAAATCGCGTCTGTCGAACCGGAAGTTCAGCTAACCCAATTCCGTGGCTGTTCGATTTTCCGCTACAGGCAACACACACACACACACACATATACACACAGACATCTTTTATTGTGTTAAATAGCATGTCGTAGGGATTAGACCTTAACGATTCCGCCGTTTCTGCTTCTCGAGTTCAAATGAAATAGATTGTACTTTAAATCTAACATTCATAAGGATCGAATAATAGTGAAAGAATGCCAGGCTTAATGTCCCAACAACAGATTCAAATAACAGCCTTCTTCGTCAGGAGCCTTGCGTAAAGTTGGGTTTTTGTGTATCTTGGCAAAAAAAGCTGCCTTTTTACTTCTTTTTTCTTTTCGACCCAGACCGCCTGACCTACCAGAAGATATAAGGTATATGTTTAGACGGTCGGGACAGTGTCACTCAATTGCAACCGGAAACCAGTGAAAGTGACATCCACAAGGCCCGTACTCTTCTTCCTCTGCCACCAACCTCCCGGAAGGACTTTCAGACTCGCAGATTTAACATGCCCATACTCCACGTAGATAGGGATAGTTAGGGCAGCACTGGGAATCAAACTCAGGTCCTCCGAATGCAATACCCGTGCTCATCCTTTCCTGTGTTTTGCCTTCTTTTGAGTTAGACCGTCTGACCTACCAGAAGGTGTAAGGTATCTGTTTGAACGGCCAGGAAAGTGCCAGCCAATTGAGACCGGAGCCCAGTGGAGGTAACATCTACAGGAGCCTTACCCTCCTTACCCTATCACCGACCTCTTGGGAGGGCTTAAGGGCCCACATACTTAACTCCGCGTGAACACGGGGACAGTTTGGGCAGAGCCGTTAATCGAACTCGGGTCGTCCGAGTGCAATCCCCATGCGCTAATCACTGGGCTATCCCACCCTATCTTTTGCCTTCAAAATAGGTCGACACTATTAATTTTGCGTTTTATGTTAATTTTAATGAAGTTATTAAATGAAGTTAACGAAGTTTATAATGAAGTTTTAATGAATAATAATCTGTTGCCGCCACAGATGTGCATGACACCACCATTAAATGGAATTTGGGACATTAGGAAAGCAATAACCCTTAAATAAGGGATTTGTACGAATCCCTAAAACTGTTAATCCGCCAACCGCGTTTAGTGAGCAGAAAACCGGCAACAACGCGTTCTAAGCTTTGAAAAGCCCCAAATCAAACTGTTTTCGCAGGTTGTGCGTACTTGTGTCTTCCATGCAACATAAATACCGTACAATTTCCCTTAAAAAATCCCTGCCTGGGAAAAGGCTATCCCTGCCTTTCTTCACCTTACACTGATCTAAAAAGCTCGGCCAAGAAGGAGCATCTGAAGGCAGGATTCATACTCTACCATGAAAAACGACATTTGTCCCAATGTAACATTATTTATTTATTTATTCAAGAACATTTATATTTAAACTTTTCTTCAGACACCCGAAGAAAAGCATGTTTTCGGCTCCAATCAAACACCTCGCAACAATGGAAACATTGTTCGTACATTAATATATCGCCCGCACACTCCACTGCTTCTGAATGGCGTGATACTGGTGCAGAGATGTTGCCACCTTTCCCGTAACAATATGCTAGAGAGGCACAGCACGATTCTTTTGGCAGGAGACCTTTTTAAAACGACGTCTGGGAGCTCGGTTAGAGCCATGCGCTGAATACTTTACAAAAAAAAAAAAAAATCACGCCTAAATTTTTACAATAGCGATCGAACGCTGAGGAGGGAATTCATTTTTTATGTTTTCAAAAGTGAAAAAAAAATATATATATTAAAGAATGTTCTTTGTTCAGTGCTCTTTTGTTGCTCAGTGAGTGGATATCTTCGGCATTCACCATTGTCTCTGTCGTTGATACGGTTTTCTTCTCATTTACCAAGTGAGATTGAAACATTAAAGTTTGGATGGATAGTTGGACGCTTTTCAGGTGTGAATGACTGCGGGCGAGATTATCTTTTATCCCTTGTTTTGAGAGTATACAATGGGTTTATATGGCTGAAATTAGCTAATTGAAAAGTGGTGTGTACATAAGATTGATTTTGGACAGAATTTGAAGCTACTCCAATGTTCTTGGGATGTAAGTTTTGCTTCTTTACGATGGGAACAAACATATTTACAGGAACAAACATATCATGGAAAAGTCAAAGTTTATTTTATTATTTCTTTCAAATCTGAGAATTTTATGCATTTTTTGACACGAATCAATGTTTTCTAATGGATGTTCAAAGATTTGGAAAGTTTTCTTTGAAGTCATAGTAAATATTTTTATTAAATTGTAATATTAATTGAAATACTTACATTATATATTTAGTCTTTCTCTTTATTTCTCTATCTTTTTGTCTCTCTCTATATATATATCTTTATAATAAAATTTTGTTCGATTATATCAATTTATAAACAAAGGCCATTTTCCTCAGCGAAATTGAACTATAGAAAAAACGATTTTTTTCCTCTTTTTCACACTAAAGACAAATTATTGCGTGTTTTTTCACACTAAAGAAAAATTATTGCGTGTATGCATATTTTTTGACAACTATTTTAGCAGAAATACGCATTTAAAGGCCTTCACGTTTCGAATACTTTCGAAACAGCGTGTGTCTATGAATACACACACTCACAGAACCAGTTTATAAGGCGTGTTCTCAAAGTTAGGATCTTGAACGCTGTTATTTGTGTGCTAGTGCATATTGCTATCACACTTGATACTCAAAACTCATTAAGAGTGGACTTATCTACATTCTGAGATGGAGGTAAAGGTTCTTCGGCACTACATAAGCAAATGTCTTGGCTTAGCTTTGTGCGCATTGCTAAAATGCACGTATCAAAATAAAATTTACATTGGGATTATGAAAAAAAAGTACATTAATTGAAAACGAAATACAAAATAGAGCCAAAAAGTTGAAAACATAAAAAATACTACTTGCAACCTTAAAATGATTATTTGTGCACAAAGGTACAGATTTTTACTTTATCATACTATGTAAAATAGTATAGAGAACGTATTGTTTTCACGAAAGGTTTCGAATTCCGAGATTTTGATGTTAATATATGTTATGAGACCTCATGAACACATTTGATTATTTTTGGAGTGGCGTCTGTCTGGGATAAATTCCTTGTGTACACGACACATATTAATGGATTTTCACAAAACTTTATATCCGACTTTGCTATCAAAAAACCTAAAACTAGATAGAATGTGTTTAAATTCGAGCAAAAAACTTCAACATTTATTTGGAACATTATATTTTTTTAACATGGCAGCATAGAACAAAATTTGACATAATCTTTCATAAAAGGGTTTATTTATAGCTCAATGATCACGAGACTTGATTGCTTCAATCATTGTCGTACAATTTTTTTTGTTCGTGACGTCATTAGTATCCTCGGGGGCAAGTTACTCCCCCCCCCCCGGGCTACATGGTCAACTATGGTATCAATCAAAATATTTTTTAATGACGGGTAACACGCTGTAATTGTAATAATTTGGACCCACGATACCGACTTTTCAAAAAATTTCTTGTAAAATTTGAAAAAAAAAATGATTCTGGTATAAGAAAGTCGAGTTGAGACACTCTAGTTAATTTAATTTTTGAAAATTTTTAAAAATAAGCATTATAATGATAATTAAAATTTAATATAAATTTAACCAAAAAGAAAGAAGCAAGTAATAGAAAAGAAGTTTGATTGCTACCGCGAGCGAGTGGAACTTCCAATTACAATGGCGAATTTCAGACGCTCAATTCACAAAATATTAAATTGGATTTCCCATGAATTTGCGAAACTGACTGGCTGATTGGGTGGTCTATCAGAATTATCGAGCGCTTGGCTAGAATCTTGGTTAGAGTATCATTCGATTCGTCGCAGCTTCGAAACCAAGGGGAAAAATTTTTGAAATTTTGAATGAAGGGTGACGATATAAAGGCACCACTTGGCCTCTCGGACGTAATAAAAACACATCCTGATACTCTTTCGTTGCCAATCGAAAAAATAAAATCATTTTGTCTCGCACGGAAATAACATTCGATGTATTTTCTCATTTAGCATGTTACCAGAATTATAAGATGTGTGCCATTTTTATTTTCTCATACTATATTCTGATACCTATATATATATATACAAGGTAGGATCAAAAAGTTCGGAGACTGTGATGATATCTCCAATCCTGATTGGAGGAGAGGGGAACTATTTTACCGTGGCATAGAGGCACATGTGACGCGAGATGTGAAAAGGAAGAAGCAGGTCCGCAGTGCAGGGTTTCTCCCGGAGATGCAATATTTCTGTCGGCGATTTCCCCAAGCACTGGCAGAATTTGATATTCGGACGTTGTTCTTTAAACGCCCTATCCGTTTTCGACAAACGCGAACGACTACAGTTCACTGACGCGCATTGTCTAGAAAAACCCTGCACTGCGGACCTACTTCTTCCTTATCACATCGCGCGTCACATGTGCCTCTACGCAACGATAAAATAGTTCCCCTCTCCTGCAATCAGGGTTAGAGACATCAGCACAGTCTCCGAACTTTTTGATCTTTTATATATATATATATATATATATATATATATATATATATATATATATATATATATAAAGACCTCCTAAATACGTTTGAACTATTTTTAGAGTGATGTCCGACTGATTATGGTCAATTTCTCGTTTGCACTATAGCTGCCGCAAATATTAAAAGATTTTCACAATACTTTACATTCGACTTTGCTATCGAAAAATGTAGAACTAGATAGAATTTTTTGAAATTCGAGCAAAATTTTATAATATTTTTTTTTTATCATGACAGCATAGGACAAAATTAGACATAATTATGCATAAAAGAAGTCATTTATTATGGCTCAATGATCACGAAACTTAATCGCTTCAATCAGTATCGCAAAAAATAACCGCGATACAATTTTTGTATTCGTAACGTCATTAGCCCCTTCGAGGAGTCGAAAGATTTTTATCAAGCCCTTTAAAATGAAAGGTAATATGCTATAATTGTGATCATTTAGACCCATGACACAGATTTTACATTTGTGTGTGTGTGTGTGCAAACTTTGAAAAAGAAAAATCACAAGTTACTTAAAAATGGTGTGAGTGTGTGCAAACTTTGAAAAAGAAAAAATCCCAAGTTACTTAAAAATGATGTGTGTGTGCAAACTTTGAAAAAGAAAAATCACAAGTTACTTAAAAATGGTGTGAGTGTGTGCAAACTTTGAAAAAGAAAAAATCCCAAGTTACTTAAAAATGATGTGTGTGTGCAAACTTTGAAAAAGAAAAATGACAAGTTACTTAAAAATGGTGTGAGTGTGTGCAAACTTTGAAAAAGAAAAAATCCCAAGTTACTTAAAAATGATGTGTGTGTGCAAACTTTGAAAAAGAAAAATCACAAGTTACTTAAAAATCGATTCTAGTATGAGAAAGTCGAGTTGATCCACACTGTAGTTAATTATGCTTACATTTGAACGGGTTTTTGATATTCAGAAAAAATTTGTATAGGTGTCACATTTAATGACCGTACGAAACGCAGATAGAAATGGCCTATAGTTACTGATATTAATAACAAAGTTTTTCCATTTGTTTTAAATATCTGTAATAACGTTCAGATTCATGACATAAAGTTTCGCTTCGGATTTAAAATTAATTGGAACATTTACTTTCTGAAGTATTCACAAAAAGAGTTCAGAAATTCCGAATTCTATTAAAGATGTCCGTTATATTCAAATTACAAACTATTCTCATTAAAATTTTTAAAAAAAGTGGCTATCTGCATTTCTATAATACCTAGATGCCATAAATTAGGATGCAACTACTTTCGGCGATCTGATAAACAAAATTCTTTACTTACAGGGTCTTTTATGTAATTCGCCGCATCAGTTCTACGAAGATAACTCCCAAACGTTCCGAAGTTACCCCGGGGCTACACAAAAAAGAATAAAAAGAAACTGGAAGAGACAAAATAAGGGAGAAGAGAAAGAAAAAAATAGGACCCCAATTTCTCTAGATATGGATTTACGGAGACCACAAAAACCTATGCCCTAGAAAACAGGAGGTGAGAAAAAGTTGTGGGCGCGCATGATTAGGTGTGGGTATCAGCGAGGGCGTAATGATGTCCTTCGGGGCTGTGCAGAGATAGGCTAACGACTGGGGCAGAAAATGTCTGGATATATAAATATCGTGAAGTAAGGTTAATTTGCCTCCTATTCATCCGAGAAGTTTGAAAATTTTGAGCGAACGATTATGAAGTGCTCGTTTGAACGGTGGAGCTTATCAGAAAAAAAACCGAATCGCGCTTTAATTAAAAGAAACGTCAATTCGAATTGAATTAAACCAGTACTCCATTATACATGGTGTCCCGGAACGACTTTTATTTCCGGAAAGGAGCTAACTAGTATAACATGAAACTTCGGATAACTAGGACTCGAAAAAATCAGACTTTACTGCACTGTTTCTTTCAGGCATCATACCTCCGGGGGAGCGTAGCACCAGTGGAGACGAGCCCCCCCCCCCCTCCCCCCGGGAGGCATTGTATGTTAACCTAGTTTCTATTTATGTGACACAGCATTTAGATATATTTATATAAGGAAAATATTACATTTTAGGGGGGGGGGGGCAAACTTGCTACACTTAAAATTTTATTCGCCCCCCGGCCAAAAAGTCCTGAAAGAAACACTATTGCTCTACTGTACATCTGAAATAAAATTTTACTTATATGTTCTGTTTGACATCGAAATAGTCATATCAGTCACAAAATCCGACAATAGGGAACGTTTTAAGCTTGGAATTGCACTCTCGGTGCAGAGGCCAACATCGAACTCTGTTTCCAGCTTGTTATTGCTTCTCGGCACCCCTTGATGTTCGGTATCGCCTGAGAACAGCACTCCCAGTAAAAGAACTTACTATGTGCTGTATTGCTGGTTGTGCTGACCGTAAACGCGATTTCAAGTATTTTGTCTATCTATATAATAAAAGGCAATGTCTGTGTGTCTGTCTGTCTTATACACTATACGTTTCGCGACCGCGCGTCGGAGAGCTACGAAATTTGGCAATCGGAGACCCTGGGGGGTGGGAAGGGGACACGTGAAAACCGATTTTTAAAATTTTAATTATTTTTTTTGTTATTTAATATTTTATGCGATTTCGACCGTTTTTTGACATTTTTGCCCTTTTTTCTCCACGATCCAGACGTCGTAGAAAAAAACAAATCACACCATCGGAAAGGGCAGACAATTGCGAGTAAAAATATATCAATTTAAAATCTGAATTTCGATTTCTAATATTTTTTAAAGATTTTAAAACAAAACTCACTTTTTGCTCAAGAAAACGATTTTTGGTTTTTAAATTCTCGCATAGTAAAAAGTACTCATAATTTCGACTAATAATTTACATTTTTAGAAAGGTCAAACATCTGGCATTCTTACAAGTCCAATCTGGTCAGGAAATATTCCGTATTGCCCACAGGATCGGGATTTTAAAAGTTTCCGAATTTCAATTTCTCGGCGTTCCGCTTCGTTTCTCCCCCGCTGAAAGAGGGAAGGTGGTGGGTGGGGACGTCAAGGTGGAGGTGACGTCACGGTTCTGAATAGAGCTCCTTTGCTCTATATAAATTATTATATTTATATTTTAAATGATGGGACGATATGGATTTTTTAAATGTATATTTTAACTTTTGGATATTTTAAATGGATATTTTAAATGATGGAACAATGAAACAATGGAATGAGGATGATGGAATTAAGCATATGGTCATTTTAAATTGCAAATTAGCGCGCGGGAAGTTAGCGGTAGGCCCGGGTTCGATACCCGCCACTGCCAAAACTGCCGCCGTGTTTACGTGGAATACGATCACGTTAAATATGTGGGTCCGTAAGTTCTTCCGAGAGGTTTGTGGTAAGGGAAGGAGGATACGGCCCCTGTGGATGCCTCCCCCACTGGGTTCCCGTCTAAATTGGATGAATATATAGAAAGTTATGGAGATTGTCGCGGAGGGCGCGGCAGCCCAGTGGTTAGCACGCGGGAATTTCACTCGGTAGGCCCGGGTTCGATTCCCGCCACTGCCAAAACTTCAGCCGTGTTCACGCGGAGTACGATCACGTTAAACATGTGGGATCGTAAGTCCTTCAGAGAGGTTGGTGGTAGGGGAAGGAGGGTACGGTCTCTGTGGATGCCTCCCCACTGAGTTCCTGTCTGAATTGGGTGGCATTTCCTGGCCATCCAAACAGTTACCTTACACCTTTCTGGTATGGATATTTTAAATGGATATTTTAATTTATAGATATTAATGGAACGAGGATGATGGAATTAAGCGCGTATCATATGGTCATTATAAAATTTAAATTAGCGCGCGAGAATTGCACTCGGTAGGCCCGGGTTCGATTTCCGCCACTGACACGGAGTACGATCACGTTAAACATATGGGTTCGTATGTTTTTCCGAGAGGTTGGTGGTAGGGGAAGGAGGGTACGTTCCCTGTGGATGGCTCCCCCACTGGGTTCCGGTCTAAATTGGGGGCACATTCTGGCCGTCCAACCAGTTACCTTACACCTTTCTGGTAGGTCGCGCCAACGACTTTGCCACGGCTGGAATTGCCACGATCAGCATTTTCAAGGGTTGCGAACAGGCTGGTCGCCAAAGGCGGCTAGTAGTCTGAAATAAAATGATATTTTTATTTTCAGTATAAGTTTGCCGACCTGATATAAGATTGCTTATTTTGCAGGTATTTACTACATGATGGCTGTCAATGTCATAGTACTGGACTAGAGCACGTTCTTCCAGCAGAACATCAACAAAACTTTTTCATCCTACAAGACAGCTGGGATTTTTGACCTACGGGAAATGTACGTGAATATTTGCACAATACATACAACTACTGAAACAAAGTAGGTAAATATTTATTTTAATAACGACAATTTTAACCTTTTGCTTACGGATGGGACAGCGTCCATCCCAAACGAAGAACCTCCCAAAAAGCCAGGTATTTGACATACCCTATCCCAAACAGTTCGATCCCCCTTTGCAGGCATTGGCGTCCATGGGCGCCAATGTCTGCAAAGGAGGATAAGCAAAAGGTTAAAAGCAATTTTTTCCCTTTTAAATCGAAAGGTTCGAACGAACGAGACCGATCTTGATACTGACATTCGAAAGTGTTTCTGCAAAAACACATTTTCATACGATTTGCGTAGTGATGTCTTCAAGTCATTCGTCACGACTTCGAAAATTTGAAATCGGATTATTAATTTCTTTTGCATAATTTTTCTAATTTTCTCTAATAACACTTTCTAAGAAAAACACAAAAGGTAAAATCATTATCTTTTCAAATTCTTTCCATTAACGGATTGAGTTCCTCGAACTTTTTGTCCACCCCAAAAAAAATTCCGATTTTCATTACCCCTTGTTACAGACAAACTAAGCCAAAAGCGAACCCGTAATAAAGCCCATTTTAATTACGAATGATTATTTTAACGTCGCGTCGCCGACAGGCTATTTGCTCAGCATTTTGTCCCGGCTGCTGGCAACACGGGAATTCTTGGAGACTTTTCGTTTGAATAACAGTGTTCTAATCCCCGAACTAGTAAAAAAATGGCATTTATCTTTTTTCTCTCCATTTCAGTTTTAAATTGATTCTTATAAAATAACGGAAGACTGTTTTTTAATTAAACTGAAAAGAATGAAAAGGGGAAGGACAGCTACTTACAGGAGTTGAAGCCATTATTAGAGAACAGAAGAAAATTGTCTCACTTATCGCTATTTTTTATGGGATGCGCTTTGTAGAAATTTTAGGATAATAAATTTTTGATGTGATGTGCGAAATGTGTTAATTAGAACATTCTTAAATGCTTAAGCCCTTAACGTTTCAAGGATTTGCTTAAGTTACGACACCTAGTACTGTTACTGATTGTCCATGTTCTATACATAATTTGTAAAGGTTTACTTCAATAATTGCACAAACTTTGTAAACGTCATTTGGGGTGAATCATCGGTGTAGTGGAATTATGAACCAGCGTCGTAGCCAAAGACTAAATTGAAGAGGGGCTGGAATGAAACACAAAGGGGGCTGGCTCACCAAAAACACAATCATTAGCATTTATAAACTATAATAGTTATTATTATATATTTCTATCCAAATGAACTATTAACAAATAATTGCATATTTATGTTTGTAAGCTAAGAGCTGATTATTAATATCCATATAGCTACTATGCACCAATATTAATATATAAAAATTATAATTGATTTTAATATAAGCATTAACTAGTAGTTGTTGTTGTTGTTGTTGTTGAAACCCAGACCGTCCGACCTACCAGAAAGGTGTAAGGTAACTGTTTGGACGGTCGGGAAGTGCCACCCAATTTAGACCGGAACCCAGTGGGGGAGGCATCCACAGGGACCGTACCCTCCTTCCCCTACCACCAACCTCTCGGAAGGACTTTCGGACCCACATGTTTAACGTGATCGTACTCCGCATGAACACGGCGGCAGTTTTGGCAGTGGCTGGAATCGAACCCGGGCCTACCGAGTGCAACTCCAGCGCGCTAACCAATGGGCTACCGCGCCCCAAGCATTAACTAGTAGTAAAGTTGTTAATTAATCAAAGAAAATTTCTGAAAGTTAATACTAATTAATAATTAATATTAACTCTTAACTACTTATCAGTTGAATTTAACTTTACAGGGTGTCCCAAAAAGATTGAAACGTGCTTTAATTCTTTACCTGTTGGAGATAAATGGACAATGTAAATTGCAAAAATGTTGAAAGTAAGGTAGAAAATAAGACTACGTTAACACTTTTTAAATTTTTATACGATCCCCTTAGACAAATTTGGTCAATCAGGAAATTTTTATTTTTAATGCAACAAGATCATTAAAAAAACAGCATATCTGTATCTTTAAAATCAATTGAATTATGATAAAGGAATCTGACTTATGCCACTTTTCCGTATCATGTAAAAGGCTGCTTCATCAATGAAAATAGGGATCATAAACAAATTGACGATGGAAATTGTTTAGATCAGAAATACGTTAATATGTGTCAAAAATTTTTTATCACAAATACATCTAAATAAAGCATTACAACAGACAGAGATCATATACAGCAGTGGTACTCACTATGTGGTTGGAGCGCATAATTAAAATATGCATACATTGATAGAAGACCACTGATATAAAGGGACAAATTTCGTTACAAATACAAGAAATATAATTCACAAAGCATTCTCAAAATGTTTTCCTTCAACTCCAATACGTAACTGAGTTCTTCTAATAATTCTAATAATGCTTCTGCAAATATTTTGGGAGTTCTTCACCACTAATATTGTTGCAAACATCAATTATCTTTTGTTTAAGGTCAATTGCGTTTAGTGGGCGAGTATTATAAACTAGTGTTCGAAGACGACCCCATAAGTAAAAATCGAGAGGACTTAAATCAGTGGGATCTGGGGGGGTCATTCTGTAGCTCCTATTTTCCCGGCTGGGGAAATAGTTGCTAAGAGCCTATATAGGCATGCCCCATGGCCTTGGGATGACCGGTTGCTTTCAAACCAATCCACTGTTTATCAAAGTTTTCGTTGAGCCAGTTTGTCACAATAGCCTGGTGTGCAAGCACGCCATCTTGTTGATAATACATGCTTTTTAGGAGCGATAATGTTATCGTCTCCATTAAATTCGTTACAGTACCTTTTAAAATAAGCTGCATGTATTTTTCAGCTGTAAGACTCCCTTCATAAAACACATGGCCAATCAGTTTTCCATTCCAAATTCTGCCCCATACAGACACAGAAAACTTTCTCTGGTGATATATTTCACGGACAAAAAATGGTTTCGTATTATTCCAATAATGATCGTTGTGAGTATTGATTGTTCCATCTTCCGCAAACAAACATTCATCAGTCCACAGAATGGTCTTAACAAAATTCGAATTGATGTCTTGTTGGATTAACAACCAGTTGCAGAATGCTACACGCCGGTCAAAATCGCAGGGATGAAGTGCTAGAAGTCCATGAATACAAAATGGATGACAATGGTATTTTCCGAATGCTCTAGCAATTGACATCCTAGATAGTCCCAAAGTTTCGCTTGCTTTTCGAATGCTTATTCGTGGGTTGAAAGAAAAAATATGCGATGATGTCAGTTTCTTGGTCCTCGGTGTACAAACGATTTCTTCCAGGGCCAAGTCTTGGATGAAATGAACCGGTAGTTCTTAATCGCCTCATCAACCGATAAAGAAATGTACGTGAAATTTCAGGCAAGTTTGGATGGATATGGCCGTCCAAAATCCCGATCAGTTTCTGCAGTATTTTTATTACACAGAGCATAAATCCTTGTTAATTCGAAAAGCTCATTATTTGTTAAAAATACCATAATGTAATGCATAACCAGTTAAGTGTTCTTAATTCGTCAATTCAGAACTAAACATGCTGACGATTGATTCACTGAATGATTTCTAATCTTCTTTATTTTGGTATAATATTAAAAAAAGTTTAGTCGTATTGAATAGAAATAATACTGGGAATAAATACGTAAATTAAAAAATAAATCGTCTGCATTTCATTCTTCAGTTTTTTAAAATTATTTTACTATAAACATCTGAAACGGCTAAATTAGAGTTAAAGGAAAGAAAATATTGTCAGAGTTCTATTCTTCGTTTTGAAAAATTATGTTAAATTTCAAAATAAAATACTTGCATTTGTTTACTTATTTATTTTAATTGTTTCAAATAAAAAATGGCATATCTCAATGTGAATAGTACTTAAAAATCTGTGATTGCATCTTGAGCCAAAAATATCTCCTATGTATTATCATCCAGTTTTATCTTCTTTGTGATATGTCACAAATTTACATTTCTAATTTGATATATGGTCCCCCATTCACAATATTCAATTAAATATAACTCTCTCAATTTTAAAGATACAAATATGCGGGTTTTTTTAATGATCTTGTTGCATTAAAAATAAAAATTTTCTGCTTGACCAAATTTGTCTAAGGGAGTCGTATAAAAATTTAAAAAGTGTAACTTTTTGAAAATTAATGGGAGGACTATTTCATTAACGTAGTCTTATTTCATACCTACTTTCAACATTTTTGTAATTTACATTGCCCACTTATCTCCAGCAGGTAAAAAATTAAAGAGTGTTTCAATCTTTTTGGGACACCCTGTATAATGTATAACAGTGAACCTCGCAACAATACAAAAGTATCCTAAATACTATTGTCATAATTTTAAAATATTATTAAATTAAATATGTAAATTGATCATCAATATAACCACATATTCAACTAAATTTTAAAACAAAAATCTTTAAAAAGAAGCAATTTATAAAATAAATCTCAAGAAAAAATTTTATGCAAAATTTGAATGGTATTTCAGATGAAATTTCATATCACTACTAAAAATTTAATATTTTTATTAGCGGAGCTGAGTATACCTCTTGGGGGGGGGGGGGGGCTAAGCCCCCTCTGGTCCCTGCCTGACTACGGCCCTGTTATGAACTATAACAATACAGAACCTTTTATTTCTATAAATAGTAGAATCAGCGTATAACTTAGTCGCTAATGACTGGAAAATTGTTTACTACATTCGGTGTTCTCAGTAACTGATACAAAGTAAGTGTTACAGTAATAAATGATTTAAAAGACAGAGGTAAAAGGAAAGAATTTAAAAAGAAATCACCTTGGGAAAATGCCAAAATTGTTTGAGACAATATTTCAGGTGGGGATGGGGTAAGATAGATAAGTCCCACCGCTCTTCAAGCTCCGCTCATAGCAAGAAGTTCGTATTACCTTAAATAAAATTTATTTAAACTGTTGCAGAGGAAAATTATGAGTGCGATACAAATTAGATCTCAAACCAAATAGAATATTCCTACGTTTTGACATGTATTTTACCTTTCAATTGATGAGTTTAGTAAAGCATTTAATTGCTGTTTTACTGTACTTGACAGTTGTTTATTGATCTAAGATAGTTACCCGAGCTATTCGCTGTATAGTGTTCCTTATCAGTGCTTATATTGTCCCTTGCTGTTACATTTATCAGTGCTTTTAAATGAAACCATCAGTTATCCAGAAATTTGGATTTTTTTTTTGTATCTTGAGAGTACAGTACATCAACAATTCGCTGTAACAAATTGGAGCGACTAGTTGAATTCCCTGCATACATAGTATAATAATGTATAAGAAAAGTATTGAGATAGGATCGAAAATTGGAATTAAAAATTTTCGACGGAGAGCAAGTTTCGGGCATCTCTGAACTCGAATCGATCGTTTATGGTGATGTGGGTGTGTCTGTAGAGACGAATACAGAGTTTCGAACGAAACTGGGTACAAAAATTACAATTAGTAAGTACTGGAAACTTGGCGATTTTAAACGCAGTCGAATGTTCGGAAAACGCCCAAATTTTCAGATGGAATTTTGAAAAATCATCAAAAAATTAGAATTTTCAATAATATTGCGTAAATAGTCATTTCTTATATACTTTTTTCATTAGAAAACAATTGACACAAATTTTAGAACGCTAATATGAACCGTTCTTGAGATGTACTTCTTAAAATAAATGTAGCAAAAAAGTCATATAGGCAAAAAAACATTAACTATTGTAAAATATGTTCATTTTTCATATATGTAATATTATGCGATACATTTGTTAACATCATTCTCATGGATCTAGTTCGTTCCATTCATAAAAGAATATACTTATGTAATAGATTTTGCATTTTAACGCCTAACAATTCTCCAACAAGCATTTATATACAAGAAATGCTTTTATCTCCGTGTGTCTGTAACGCTTGGTGATATTTCGCCCCAGATTAACAAAGACATCGTTAAATGACACGACGAAATTAACACCAAATTCATGAATTAAATATTTTAACATACGGACTATAATGCGGATGCTATCAATTTAGATAATTGTCAATTTAGAGTTGCGCGAAATATAAGTTAATTAAATATTTCGAAATAGTTATTCGAAAATTGAATACTTTGCATGTTGTCATCCGAAAAAGTGCCAAATCTGTAATTAAATTTTAAAACAGATCTTATAAATCAGTTTTTCACTATGAAAGAATAAAATTCATTGGCATTACATAGGGAAAGTCATGTGCTACTCGCATCAGAATTTTTTTGATGCCACGAAATAAGTTTCGGATAACTTAAAAAATGCAAATGTCGGTGTATTTAAAAAAATAAATATGAAGGAATTGTTCTAAGGATTCGGTTCAATCATTACTGAAAAGAACACTCCTCGATCTTTCCGATGGTGTCAAGTTGAAAACGCTCTGATAATGTTTTCGGTCGCCAAATAACTGATTTGTGTGAAATTCATACATTTAGATTTCCCGCTACAGACCACACCATGGAGTTAGAAATGAAAGAAAACTCCTATGGATGAAACGCTTGAAAATGCCATGTTTTGAGAATTATATCTACGTAGGTGTCACTAGTGCTGGTAAAGCAGCTGCTAGTGTTAGTTGACACAGCCGAAATGCATAGTATTTGTAATATTTATTTTGATTATTTTTAAATTAAGGGCTCCCTAATTATGAGTACAATTAACCAGTATTTATTCATAATTGTACGATAGAATACAGAAAATATGGATATGAAAATATGGATATAAAAATAAAGTGAAAGGTGAAATAGTTTTGAATACGTAGGAATATTATTTATTGCTTTAGTTCTACTTTGCATGGCGATAATGATTTATTTTTACAAAATTGTCAGTTTAAATAAATATTTTAGGCCTTTCGCCATAGAAATGCATACAATGTGAGGCTACTTATTTTATCCCAGCGCCACCTGAATGATTGTCTCAAACGATATTGGCGTTTTCTTAATATGAAGTTTTACCTCCATGGACCGCACAAAAGAAAAGAAAAATGATACAGCCTTGCATAAAAAAGAGCCAGAGTAGTTATAATAATATTTTAAAAAATCTGTAACACATGTGCCTTTCCACACCAGTACAAGGCTGCATTCTAAATTGGGAAATTTTTGATTTTATGTTTGGTTGTCGTTATAGACAATCTCTTCCAGGAACAGTCTAAAGATAAGAGAGGAAAACAAGGCTCGAGAATTCGAACCAGCTTCCTATCACTCTATGTGGTGTATAAATGATATAGTCACCTGGTAATGGAAGGCCATCCATATGAATCTTAATGTGTGTTTTATTTGCATTACATTATTTATGTGTTACAGTAATATGCTCTATAATTTAACTATCTACAGTTGGCGAGTATATAATTGGGATGTGTGTGTACATCAATATACATCTTCTGATACCTGCAAAAGTTACCAAGCACAATAGTCTAGTTGTAATGGATCTGTTGTTTCTGTATTATTAATGTTCCTGATGCTGTCAATTTTCTTGTTTGGTTTTAACAAACTTACACTCCATAATTTTTTTGTTCTTTTCTTTGATATAGCTCAATTGTATTGCTGCTGGCCTGTAAGACAATTCTAAACTGTCTTTTGTAAGTATGGATGTTTTATTTCTTAGTGTATTAAAATATTCTACTTGTTTGTCTGTCATTTCTTCAGCTATGTAGAAACATTTCAAAGGATTGTCTTGTAATCACAACTAGAAAATAGTTTCAATGCATTTCTTAATATAGATGCAGTGCACCTAGATCATTCAATATTGTTAATTCATCTAGCTTTTGGAATTCACTAGCCGGTGTTAGAATTCCCTTTTCAAGGTTAACAAACAAATCTTCTTGAGAGACTGATAACAATTAACTTAAGGGATAACTATTCTCAGGATAACTTGAAAAATCAGCACTTAAATAACTATTTTGTGTTACTAGCAATCTATTGAAATATTTGTACAGTCAATTATTTAAAATACACAAGTTTTCAGAACCTAAGTCAATCAAAAATTAAATGGATCAGTAGTAAAATCATAAAATACACATGTTAGGCTGTTAGACACAACATAAAGTCAGATGCTCCATCACCCAAAATTGCAAATACATTTATAACTCTTAGGGTTTAAAATCAGTATCTCATATTCTAATCAGCTTCATTAGAATTGCATTCTTTATATATTGAAAAAATAACTGCAGTTTATGGTGAGCTTTTACACAGCATTGTTGACTCGTTCCAGGCCACTTAAACTGCTACTGTAAGCCCTAGGGTAACCCAGGCGAGTAGTCTGGCTTTTTGACAGCATTGTTGACTGAAGTCTAGCTTTTTAAGCATTTTGTACATAAATGCATTTAACTCCATGAAATCATTCATGACTTTATTAATGCCAATAAAAAAATTTTACCAACATATATTTTATGAGTTTTCCTAGAATGAACTATGTTTTAATAGTTAACAGAGCAGCCAAAGTTCAGACATTAATTTAACCAAAGAAAATTTTTACTATTTTATTTAGACTATCTGTTAGTATTATTTTGGATGTAAAATATATAACAAAATAACTCAAATATTGTAAAATTTGATTGCTTAACTTTATTACAAATAATAATATATTTATCTCAATGTCGCCTCATATATAAATTTTTACGCTCTTTAAATCTGAAATTTCATTAAATTTATACAGTGATTTTTAAACATAACAATAGAAATATAAAACACAGAAACATAAAACGTAACAAACTAAAAAATGTAAAAAAATTGTCTCCTGCTTCAGATTCATTACTATAATTAATACAAACTAGAAAAGTCGCACATATTCAGATTTGCACCCAAACACCAAACTTTAAAGCTCTTAAAATTCTAAAACAAAAAAATTCTTTTAGTTGACACATTTTAAAATATAATCAAATTTTTTTACAAAAAAATTCTTTTAATTGATAAATATCTTTTCTTAAAATGGTGCAAATGCTGTGTAAAACCTGCAAGTCACAAACACTCATACTCTTTGATATGTAAAGAATACAACTTGAAACGAATACATGAAAATAGATCACATATGGAAAAATAATTCAAATGTGTATTTTTAAATATGAATTGAAATAGTGATACCGAACTTCATCTGATTTTGCTCACCTTTTTTGAGAAATATCATACTCAGATGTAGAAAAAGAGTTGAGTCATATTATGGGATACTCAATGTCGCAAACCCAGACCACTCGACTGACCCAAAGGGTTTGTAGCAGCTGTTTGGGTGGCCAGGGGATACTCCATGTGTAAATGCATCAAAATTTGAGTTGTAAATTTTACCCATCATACTACTTACTCTTTACATACATGCATAATAGAAAAAATAAAAAGTGATCTTCAGGTGGAAAATCTTAAACAAATTTAAAACAAAACATTTTACATTTATCACTTTCACATATAATTCTCATATTCAACTAAGCAAACACAGGTGAAAATTCAAAGTGTGTTTGATTTCCCAAAATAGTTAGTTACACCTAGTATATGATCCAGATATTTCCAGAAGTTTATCAACATTCACTATTTTACAGCCATGTTCACATTAACCCTTCTTTCATGCATCATCCTATTTCACAACAGTAACTCCCTTTAAAAAATTGCAAACTGAACCTGCAGTTAATTCCAAAAAAAAAAACTAGTGGTTCAATTATTGTACTGCAAAAAATGTGCAAAATAAAATATAAAAAGTAAAACATCACACACCTAGTTCAAATTCTGCAGTTCAAATAAACAACACCAGTAACAAATTTAATTGATATATATTTAACTTAATTTCTGTTCAAGAAGACTTTGAAAAATAAAGATCAATATCTAAAGCGGTTCTTAGAATTTATTGGTTAATTGGACCCTTTTGTAGAAGAGTAAACAAGCAGCAGTTAGTGATTTCCAATTAACCATGACAAATCCTGTAATGCAAGAATTGAAAGCAAAGCAATTTATAATGATCAAAGTTTGATGATCATTTAAACTAAAAAATATTGTAATTGAGTTGGCATAGTATATACACAAATAAGGCACAGAAATTGCGCAAAAATAAAGCGGTTTTAGGATGGATGCAACACTAAATATAAATTTAAAAGAACTTTAAAAAGAATCCTGATTTTTACACTTGGAAAAAAGATGGATGCCATTTTATTTTGAAGTGGATCACGTAATCTCTTCATACAATATGGATGCAATTATTTTAATTTTTATTTAAAAACTACCAAACATATTTTGCTGAAATTTTTTTTATATATTTTATGGGATAATTTAAATATTTCCTAAAATTTTCAAAGCAATTTGTGAATTTCAAATTCACTTAAAACATGTTTGAAGAATTAGGTCCCATAGGGTTTAATGTATTTCATGTTTTCAACCGGGTTCAATCCAAAACTAATTGGGTGATATTATTCATTTATATTCCCATATGTCCCACAGATAGTCTCAACAATATACTAAAATTTCATTTTGATAAAATCATTTTTACGGCAGTGCAAACGGACAGACAGACAGACAGAATGAACAAAGTCATAAACACTTTTCAACTATGTGGAAAGTGTTAAAAACAGAAATAAAAAAGAAACAGTGAGCCAATACAGTTATTTCATAAAAAGAAAAAGATTATTTCATAAAAAGAAAAACTTAGTTGGACATTCTTGAGCTCAAGTTTCATAATTTTGAAACAGTATTACTGCATTCTTTTTTGTCTTCAAGCAGGATATTTTAGAGAGGGTTGTAGTCATATTTACATAAACAAATTCTCAAACTTGCAACAACCACCAAGCAACTTCAAACATTGGAGGAGGGGGGGGGGGGGGGGGGTGAATGAAAAAAGGAATCAATTTGAAGGCTATGAAAAATCTGCTTTGATTATTTAGGAATATGAAACAAAGTACAGATCAGGATATGAAAAGTGTTTGCGCATGAAGAGTGAGGTATTGAAGGCGCTCTAATTTGTATCGATTCAAAAATAAATTATCGATAGCTACCTTGGCGAGAAGGAAGAAAGCCTATGAGATACTGACAAATTGTTTTGTCTTCCCGAGCATCACCTAAGACAGCAAACTAAACTTAGATATGGAAATATACTGAAATTAGTTCAGTGAACAAGTGTTCTCATTTCAAGATGTACATTGAGCTAGAAACATCAATAACAATACCAGAACTGTACTGTTACATAAGACACAACAATCTCAAATACTTTCATTAACTGGGAAATTGTGTAAAGAACTTTCGTTACTTACGAGTCATTAACTTTACAGCCAATAGACATTTTCTATCCTAAGCAAAGTGGAAAACTCTAAAAGATCAATTCTTGTGGACAATAAACTGAATATGGTAGTGTTAATGTCTTCTGAGGATGATACATCCTCCTCAAACAAAGCTAAAAACTTTTCTGAGGTCATCGACAGATTTGCCTACGCCAGAGCAAGAAAAAAATATATATAATTTAAATTACTCTGTGAATACTTACCTTGTAAATAAATATTCTTCTTTACATAGTTACAAGACATTTTATTTTCAATTATTAAATGGCTAACGATCAATGTCTATCAATAATAAAAATAAATGTAACACATATGTTGGTCAATTAACCTGTTGCAATATTGTATGCTAGATACTAGTAAGGAGGCCAGTTGAGGGAAAGGAGTGTCTGAATTTATTTGAACTAAGGTGTCAACCATCTAAGTCAGAGGTCTGGACAGATTCAATTATATGCTTAAGTTATAGACAAGTATTTACCTACTCAATATCATAATTTTCAAAACATTTGTTTTAAAACTATAACTATGTACTTAAAGTAATCATTATCATCATGACTCATTGTGCCTGGTGGTACATAAGGCCATCTGCTTACGTCGCCACCCTGGTCAATCCTGTGCCGTAGTCCTTGCTTCTGACCAGCTCGCCCATCCCATCAGATTTCTCTCTTGTTCTATTAGTCTCCTCCAAGTTAGCTTGGGTCGACTCCAAGATCTTTTTTCCTCAAGTGCCCAAGTAAGTGTCACAGCAGGGATGTTATGCTGTGGCATTCTTAAGACATGTCCAGTCCATTTCCATCAACGTTTTTTTATTTCCATCTCAAAGTACTTACAGTAATCCTAGATAAATTCAATGTTAAATTATAGCAAATTGATATATTCAAAGATTCTAATTTGAAGTGTTGAAGGACCAGTACAAACTCATTGTTTTGCTTTACAAAAATAAGTACCATAAACTTTAACTACAACCTTGGCCAAAGGGGTCGAATAAAGTCAATACCAAAATAAATCCTTTTATGTATCCCTTTCTAAACTAAGCAAAAGGCAAACTACTTTACAACTAGATTTTATAATTTAAAAAAATATAACTTTGGCTTTGATATTTGTTTTTCCTTGTCACTGTGCTATTAAAAAACTGAAACTTCCAAAAGATCAATATTGCTAAATTAAGAAACAGATTTCTGTTGTATACTATTCTATACACACAAAAGAATAATAATAAAAGTGCATATACTCATAAAATAGTCAAAATCATAGATTAAAATCAAATACTCAAAATAGGTTTACTTTTAAAGTAAAATAATTTTGGAACACATCAAGACAAAACAGATGATTTCTGTTTGAAATATGAAATGCAAATTTGTTTCTTAATAGAGCTTTTTTTTAGCAGGATTTCTTCATTGCACTCATTGTATTTAATTTTTGATGAAAGCCATAATGCAATAGGAAAAAATTGCTTTGCATTAATTACATTTTTGGCTATTTTTATTATAAAAATGTCCAAAATATATTAGTTAAATTAAAAAAAATAATAATGATCCACTAAAATACTTCACAATCTGAAGAATTTTATTAAAAAAATGCATATATGGCAATGTATATATTTACAATCATACTGATTAGAATAAGATTTTTTATAAAAGAAAATCACAACAAAAGAAATATACTTAACATATGTTTCAACAATAATATTTCTAAAAGTATGACCAAATTAAAAAAAAAAAAACATATCAAATTAAAAAATTCAGCATTGCCAATTACTTTTAAACATATAAGCAACATTTTGATTTTTTTTCACTCATAATTTAAAAAGAAAAACAATACTTTTAAATAATTATATTTGAAAACTCAACATACCTTGGTTTAGCATATAAGTAATTTGATTTAATTAATTGATTTGTAATTTGATTTTTATTATTTTATCTTATTTTGTTTACAGAACATAAAAAATCAAAGAGTAAAAAATTTTAGGAAACTTACCATTCAACACAATTCAGTTTCTCTAATATACAACGGATCACAAAGTACACAAAAAGAAACATAAAAAAGTTAACATATTTAAATGAATTACAAAATGCAACAAGAACAGCATTTGTACAGCATGGAATAATTTTCAAGCAACATAAAACTACAGTAAACTTCAATAGTTTCAATTGTGTAACAATTTCATCTTGATTAATATATATATACACACACACACATATATATAGTATATATATATTCCATGTTTTTCTAGTTTTGATAAATTTTTGATTGATTATTTTGATATAATTTAGTAACACTTTAAAAATAGTTTAGAACAAAATCATCTTAGTATCAAACACAGATAAACTGGACATACTATTAGCAGTATACTGTAATTTCTTGTTATAAACTTCAACAAATAACTATACAACTAAAAAACTCCTCACAGCCAAATGAATGATGCAGAAAGTACACTTAAATACTAAATCCTTGATTCTATTTCACAACAATACTTTTAACAGCATGTAAATGATCGATCGTAAAATAATATTATACCTGGTTTTTATATACAGAATTACCTGAAACTTCTTTGCAGATATATATGGCAAAATATAATACATGTATTTTATGCTTAACAGCACTAAAATCCTATGCAGGCCATCTAATGATTTTCCCTAAATTCACAAAGATTATTTAAACATCTACCTAAAATAAAGCCATTGGTTAAAAAAAAAACAGGCTATTTTAAAGCAGTCTGGTAAATAATATATATATTAAATGCTAAAAACAATAGCTAAGATGATACCTATCTGATTCATATGAACACTGCTTGGACAAATATTAGAAATTTTTCATAGCAGATGTGTTTAAATATATGCAAACTTTATTTGGCTTAATACTGCACAAAATATCTTAGCGACCACTACTTAAATAAGTAACACATAAAGTGTCAGGAGCGATGGCATCATTGGATTAAAGGTAGTGCATACCTGAAAGATAAGATTGCATAAGGAAATAAAGCCTAATATTTTAACTGGCATTTTCTTAGCAATTAAAAGTGGTATTTTAATCTATAGTGCCCCAATTTGAAACAGAATATGAATAATATATAGCAATGTACATAATGAAAATAAACTGTCAAAACCAAGAAGCAACTAAAATAACAGAATATCAAATATTTCAATTGGCAGAAATCTATATAAATAATACCCATGGATTGCAAAAAACGAAATAGACAAATTTTTTCTTTGACAAAAAAGAGGTTTACATGGCAAGTGCTAATGGTACTAAATTAAAATAACAAACATCACAAAAAAAAAAGCCAAATTGTGGTACCTGTGACTGATTTCCAGTTGTGATAATCTATCATTTCAATAGCATCTAAAATGGAGATTTTTTCGTTTCATCATCTACAAATTCAATAATTTCTTTTTATTTGACCCCTTGATCACAAAACTGATGTCGAGTTAGGTTGTATAAAGCATAATTTGATTGCTGAAAAATTTGTTATTTGAGGATGAGCAGTACAACTGTCCAAAATCATTAATATTTTTCTTTTCTCACTTGAAAACTTTTTATCTAACTAAGCAATCATAGCTTTAAAATCTCTGATATCATCCACACCTTTCTGTTGATTTCATCATCCACTGGTAAGGTCACCTTTAAAACAATTGAGTTTTATTATTTATCAATTACTAACACTCAGTTTTTCAGAACCATTTAAGTTTACAGCCAGAAGAACTGTCAAACAATTTTTGCTGTTTTTTCTCCATCACATTTTTCTCAGCAAGAATTCTATTAAGCAAAACATGAAAAAATAAACCACTCTTATCACAATTGCAGAGCTGCTACAAGGATACGTGGAAAATAGTTGCTTTAGTAACCTCATAAGCTGAAAACAGTTGCCAAAATAGTCTCCTACAGTCAAAACTTTAATGGCATTTTAGTAGCAAATGTTGATGCATAGAAATTACAATTTTCAATGTAGAAAATAAATATCAATATAGAAAATATTTTCATATCAGGAATTCATATTAGAAATTTTTCTATCTGGAATTGTGTATTTTCTAATTATGCAATTTCACAAATATGAACATTTATGTTATATTTTATTTATGTGCCAAAAATGATTAAAAAATTTTTAAAGTTTTTCTCAAATGAAGAAAATGAGTGCAAGAATAATTATCAATAATCATGAATAATGTCTTTTCTGTTTCTAAAAAAAAGTATAAAATAGAATATATTTTTAATAAATTTATAAATTAGTGAAAACTTGTTTTGAATTGTTAATACACACTTTTTATACCTGCTACCCTTAGAAGGGGAGAAAAAAACCAGATTTTAATGACATTTTTATAAGGGGGAGAATATTCCTCAGGACTGTGATTATTAAAGCACAATTTACTTTTCTGTGCAAGATTAAATAAATGCTTAATATATACATACGAGGTGGGATTCAAAAGTTCCTGGACTGAGTCTATAACTTAAAAAATATTTGCAGTAGAGCGACTACAATAACGTTTCTTTGTTGCTAAGTTCTCCCCCTCTTCTAAAAGTGGTTTGACCCAAATCACGTGGTTGGTGGCTCGCCACGGCATCATATTTTGTAGACGGGCGTACTTAGTAACAGGCAATTGAAAGAAATACCATTTGTTGAGCAGAGAATTAATATCAAATTTTGTGTTCGCTTGGGAAAGAGTGCTACAGAGGTTTACGAAATATTGAAGCATGTGTATGACAGTAATTCATTATCATGAATGCAAGCAAGCTTTTGAGTGGCATCGACATTTCAGAGAAGGCAGGGAAAATGCCGAAGACGACGAATGCGTTGGCCATCCGCAGACTTCTCGCACTGCTGAAAACATCGAAAAGGTTTCTGCGACGGTACATGAGAACAGGCAGCAAACAATAGCGAAAATAGCAGAATCAGTTGGGATATCCGAGGACACATGTCAACGGATACTGACTAAAGATCTTAACATGCATAGGGTGTGTCAACACATTATTCCCCGCATTTTAACCGAAGACCAAAAGGCAATTCAAATGGAAATAGTGGGAGACTTAATTTCGGCTGTTGACAAAGATACTTCCCTACTTGGCAGAATTGTTACCAGAGATGAGAAATAGTGTTTTTCATATGACCCGCAATCCAAGAGAGCATCAGCAAAGTGGAAATCACCATAATCTCAACGCAAGCAGAAATTTCGCCAAGATCGCTCTAAAGGGAAGGTCATGCTAGAGGTGTTCTTCGATATCTAGGGCATTGTGCATCTAGAATTTATCCCTAAAGGACACACTGTGAACAAGGAACTCTATGTAGACATCCTGCGTCATTTGCGCGAGTCAATCCGGAAGAAGAGACCAAAACTGTGGGCTGAGCAGTCATGGGTGCTTTTGCATGACAACGCTCCTGCACGCCGATCCCTCCTAGTTGCTGACTTTCTTGTGAAAATGCAAACAACTGTTTTGCCGCATCCTCCCCTGATCTCGCCCCCTGCGACTTCAGCCTATTTCCTGAACTGGCAAGTCGTTTGCAGGATCGTCGATTTCAATCCGCAGATGAAGTTAAAAGTGCATCGCAAGAAAGGACATGGTTAAAAATGGATTCCAAAAGTGTTTCGATGACCTTTACAAGCGATGGCAAAAGTGTGTTGTTGCACAAGGGTCTTACTTCGAAGGAGGATGTGTTTCAGCATTTTAATTGATAATATTTTTTAAGTTACAGACTCAGTCCGGAAACTTCTGAATCCTATTCCATATATATATATATATACACAGGGTGTCCCAAAAACATTGACTTCGGCTATTATTCCTTAAATATTGATCTTATTCATTGATCTTATTGAGACATATATAATAAATTACAAAGTTGCATAAAAAAAGGTACAGAATTTTATGAAATCGATTAAAATTTTCAAGGGAATTAAATTTCAAGAAATACAAAATTTTACTTTTTATACGGTCCCCATATAAAAACATTTCCAATGAGTAAAATGTGCCCCATACACTAATAAGGTGATGTACAAAATTTCAGCATTTTATCATAAAAAGTCCTCGAGATAAGAAAAGACAAAAATGCTGACTTAAACCACTTTTTGATGAATCTACATGGGTTCTTAGAGGGGGAAAATCATGTCAACAGATCGCGTTTCAGGAGTCATATACAAATGATGAAAGAAAATAATGATTACATAAATAAATAATAATTTTGCTATTTATTGGTACAAAAGTATCAACACTCTGTAGAAATAATAACTTTATACAAAGATTACAAAGCTTGTTCAAAATGTTTTCCATCCATGCCAAAGATCCATTAAAGATAAGAGGCAGATATTATTTGGCTATGATGCATTTCTGCATTGGGTCATTTGTACTCTAAACATATACATTATAATTTGTGATTAATCCCTCACCAACTTTGTTTAAACATACCTCTGGGACTTTTTATGATAAAATGCTGAAATTTTGTACATCACCTTATTAATGTATGGGGCACATTTTACTAATTGGAAATGTTTTTGTACAGGAGCCATATAAAATTTTAAATTTCTTCAAATTTAATCCCCTGAAAATTTTTATTGATTTCATAAAATTCTGTACTTTTTTTAAGCAACTTTGTAATTTATCATATACTAAATGCCTTCGGCGACCATCCTGTTCGCTACCCTTGAAATTTCTGACTGTGGCAAACTCCCTGGCGACATAACCCCGTGGAGTTAACAAAATTTGTTTTAGTTTAATGACGTTAAAACTAATAATGAAATTTTAAGATGAAAAATAATGTTCTGGGGGGGGGGGGGAGGGTTCTTAAAAATTGATTTGTAAAGTGAATTTATTTTAATGTTTGTGAATTGTGAGATTCTGAGGATTTCTGTACCTGTAACCCCTAGGAAAGGGATTCCTTTGATGTGTACTCACAGCCGGGATCAGCTGCTCCTATGTTTTTTATAGAGGTATGCTCCTCAATTTTTTGTTTTACATAAATGAAATTGTATCCGTTTGTTTGCATTTTTAGTATTGCATCGCATATGACATAAAAGTATTTTTGAGACTGATGATGTTGAATGTGAATTTAGTATTTAAGAAATAACGATGCTGCTTTAATGATGCTGCTCAGCGAAAGAAAGGTTTTTTTTTAAAGATTGTCCCCACCACCACCCAATGCATAAATGCACCGTGACTCTCCATAACTTTCTTTTTATTTATTTTTTTATTTCTTCAGTGTTTAAGTTTTTTAATTATGGTCTTAACCACCACCCGATGTATACAATATATCACCACAATTCAATCCACCATAATTCAATCATTTAACAGGCAGTAAATGTTGTATCTGGCGGGGACTGTGCTCAGGCTCATGCATTCTCACTTGTGAAGTAAACAACACAATAAATGAAATACACTATAAACACGTAAATACACTTAATACGTATAATGTTATAAAAAGAGAAAGAGATGTTTATGTTCCTTAAAGAACAATAATGAAGTAAAGTATCTTGAAACGAATAAGCCGCTTCAATCAAAATCCAACTGCTAACACAACAAAGTGAAAGGTTTGGGTTGAGTTGTAAGAAAAAATAAAGTTTTTAAAAAATTAATAAATGCATTTCAAGCAAATTGAAATTTAAAATGAAAAGCAATTTATTCTGAAAATAATTTTTTTATTCCAATAAAATGGATGAATAATTTATTCCAATAAAATGGATAGTTTGTTTTAGTTTAATGATATTAACACTAATAATTAAATTTTAAGATGAAAAATAATGTATTCCAAAAACAAAAACATTCATTATTTAAGTTTGTATATATTAAAAGCATTTTTGTTTTTAATAAAAACACGAAACAAAATTATAAACACCCATAATAAAAATAGTCCACTGTTAAAATAAACTCTAAACTAAATAGAATGTTTACAAATTAAACAAAAATCTAAATACAATTCTAGAATGGAAGTCGAAAACCTGTTAAATCAGAACAATATATAGCCCCTGTTTAAATCAGAACAATTTTAAAACAATATAAATAAAATACACTTTAAACGTGTAAATACACGTAATGTTATAAAAAGAGAAAGAGAAGTTTATGTTCTTAAAAGAACAATAATGAAGTAAAATAAATTCTTATCTTGATACGGATAAACCGCTCCAAAGAAACTGCTAACACAACAAAGTGAAAGGTTTGGGTTGAGTTGTAAGAAAAATGGCATTTTAAAAAAATTAATAAATGCATTTCAAGCAAATTGAAATTTAAAGTGAAAAGTAATTTATTTCAAAAATAATAATTATTTGACAGGCACAAATATCGAATGTTCCATTCGATTTCGCTATGCGTATCTGACGCAACCTCGTCAGAACCGTGACATCATAAACTCGCCTACCTCCCCTCCACCATAGAAGCACCATGTGTCTGTGTGCGCATGTGGGTTAAAAATCGAACCCTTCTTTCACGGCTTGGCAGAGAAATTGAAAATCATTACTTCCTTAAAATCCAGATTGTGTGGTTACTTTTCTTTATTTCTCGACCCAATTGGGCTTGTAAGAAAGCCTGATCTTTGAGTTTTCTAAAAATGTAAATTATTAGTCGAAATTGTTGGTACTTTTCCCGACATGAAAATTTAAAAACGAAAGTTCGTTTTTTTGAGCCGAAAGTGACTTTTGTTTTAAAATCTCTAAAAACTATTAGAATTTGTCCCTGAGATTTGAAATTGATATATTTTTACTCGCAATTATCTGCTCTTTCTGGTTGTGTGATTTGTTTTTTTCTACAACGTCTGGATGGTGGAGAAAAAAGGGAAAAAAGCAGTCAAAATCGCATATAACATTAAATAACAACAAAAAAAAATTCAAATTTTAAAAATCAGTTTTCACGTGTCACCTTCCCATCCACCCACCCCGAGTCTCCGACTGCCAAATTTCGTAGCTCTACGATGCACAGCCTTTTATTATATAGATGTCCAAGATCAATATTTAAGGAATAATAAGCAAATAAACTAGTTTATTTGCTTATACTGAACTTTTTATATTTTTTCTTTATTAACTGAATTTTTAAATTAGTCTTTTAAATTAGGTTGGCACTAAATATACGTAAAACAAAAAAATTACACTATTTGTATCACAGCACTAGATTTGGTGCAGGTGTAATATTCTTGAGTAAAAAAACAAATGGATATTTCTTAACATTTGGGTCTGCTTTAAGTACCTGGTTTCCAGAGAACATTGTGAAAAACCCAGACCACACGACTGACCTGAAGGCTTGTAGTAGCCATTTGTGTTGCCAGCCAGAGAACATCATTGTGTAAGAACTCGCAATCAGTTAACGTTGAGAAAATATCCTCGTAATTTTGATCACAGACCATGAATCTAACAAGTATACTGTAGACAAAATATAATTTTGGGCTCAATTTTGACCTAAAATTGGCATTAAGTGAAGATCTAGCATAACTGGGAATGCCATGTGCAAAAATCTTTTCCGTACACGTGTCATCAGGCACTTGCAGGCTCTGTCTGACACCATCTGATATCGGGTATGACATCATCATGCAGGAAGCAACCGAGAATGCAAACAGGGAAACAAATATGGATTTTTGAAACTGAACTTTTAACCACACTGAACTTTTTTTTTAAACAGTCGCCAAAATCGAAAAACATTGCTACTTGCCTAAATTAAGTCGTTTTATTTTTTTATTTTTTAGCTAAAAAAAATTGCCATAGACACTAAAAGTTGCCTGTGGCAGACCTGCAATTGAACACATCTACATCATTATACCCTTCCATTATTGGTTTGATGACATCCTTTTTCCATAGACACTCCATCCTTTTTCCAAGTTTTAACAGTTTCTTAAGAAACAGATGAACTTTTTGACTGAAGACAATGACAAGGCACTTTTGAATTGTGCCAACCATTCACTCCTTGCAGTAAAATCATTTTGATCAAGATTTCTTGCAAACTTCTTTCTCTTAGATTATTGATCCCGATAATGAGATTAAATGAGCTCGAGCTGATTTGAACCACAACAAAGTTGTTTCTTCTATTGCGGTGCAGCATGATTTCTTTATGAGTTTTCTGCTGGATTCATAAGATTCAGATGCTGACAAAATCTTTTTCTTATATTTGACAAATATTAAAACAGTTTTTCCCATTGAAATTAGCATTGTGAAAGCCGTGGGATTAAGAGATGTCAAATTACTGTAGTAGTCGAGTTATCCATATGTCAAGTCAACATGGCTCCACTGTATTTACATTTTCAAGTGAAAAATGAAAAAGTACTAAATTTTTAAATGTCAGATGATGCAATAGTCACAGAATACACCTTGAATAGTATGACTGATTTTATAGGTACCTACGAATTCACAAAATTGGAACACATAGCAAATTGCTGTCATTGCAATTATCTGCTATTTCAAACTAAAAAGTGCTAAAATATGCTAAACCGGACCACAGACACAGCTGCCAAGTGTGCAATTTCTATCGGACACTGTCTTGCAAGCAAATTTTAAGAGAGAGACCAGCTCCCTTCTCATATTACATTATTCAACACTAAACTGTTACAATATTTTATAGATTTAAATTAGAACGAGTGCATTATCTTTATCTTACCGCTATCGCTAATGCTCAAAAGAAAAGTTTTGTATCTTCAAAAAAATTATGCACGGTTTTAATACTCATCTTATAATTGACATGAAATGTAAAATAAAATATATGTAAAATATTCCTTACCCAAACTGTTGTAAATAAGAACGGCAAAAAACCACTAAAATTTTTTAAATCATAAAACTAACATTTTCACATTTATTTGAAAATTGAAAAATGTTGAACTCAGCAAAAGTTGTGCACAAAAGAGCAAATATTATTTGAATTTCTCCCAAAATTGAAAATACCTAGTAGTTGAACAAACTCAAAAACTTATGAGAAACTTATGAAAAAAAAGCATAATAATCGCTGAAATAGATAGAAGCAAAAATGGAAACATTATAAAAGTCATACATAATTCAATTAATCTCTTGATATAAAAATTAATAACCATGATTATTAATCTTTACTTACAAAAAAGTTTGATCATTAAAAGTAACTTTCATCATTTTGTACAGCAAAAGCTAGAGACAATTTGAAAAATAATGTTTTAAAGATAATTATGACATACAACTACTGTTCCAGGGTCATGATTGTTTTAAATGGCAGCATTGCAAACTCCATGCCTACATTCAAGCTGTGATAGGCACAACTCTATAAACCAAGTGATTAGCAATTAGCATCCTGAAACTCAAATCAAATGTGTAACAGCTCTAGATTTGTCACCTAATACTTCCAGTTGCTCAATTGAAAATTTATACAAATATATTTATATTTAAATGACATACATAAATTTAAAGATACAATAGTTTTAACACCCGATTACAGTTGGTTTATCTGATAAACACAACATATAAAGAAGAAACAAGTGATATGATCATTAAAAATAAATTAGAGCTAATGTTCGCAAGACAGTTTCAACTGAACTAATGATAGAAGTACAAATATACATTAATCATCATTAACAATAAAAAATTAAAAGATCAAAGGCTACAGAAATATCTAACAGCATTATTATAATGACTGATAATAACAGATCTCTTAACATAATTGTTTTGAAAATATTACATGTGTGAAAATGGCATTGTCATTTATTATCTGGAATTTTGAAAGCATTTAGTGACAATACTTGGAAAGTGAAATATATGCACTAGATCTTGTAAACCTAAGAAAAATGCAGTGAGAAAAAATATAGGAATGCATGAGCAATACTTGATGCAAAGTTCCTATTCACTAATGTCCCCAAAGTACTCATACATGCTTATATAGCCTGACCCATGCACTAATTGCTGACCACTGTAATAAACACATTAAATTTAAAACAATTTGTTTTGATCAAATGTTTTAGGGGGGGGGGGGGCACTGTGTCTGCTCCAACTGAAAATCAAACTCAATATATCTGTATTCACAGCACTTACCCAAAAGGAGTGTTTTCAAAACTAGTAATCACACTCCTAACCATTAGACTTGGGCTTAATCTTGAAATGTCAAGCCAGCTGCATGCTATGACTTTATTGTTTGTCAGAGATTCACAAAATTATGGCACATAGCAAGAGTTTTAACTACCGTTGCTGTCATGGCTATTTCGTGCTGAAAAGCACTAAAAAGAGGGAAAACTGTCTACAATAAGCACAAAAGTCCAGCATGCTACAACTGGGCATATATTGGGATTATTTGAACTTTAATCTGCCTCATAAGTCTTTCATTCCAAACAAGATTATTGGCTATTCTGTGTTGAAAAGCACTAAAAAGCATAAAAATGGTCACAAATGGGAGCATGAATTCAACACATTTTATCGTTAGACCAACATGTTAAAACTGGACATACTGGTCTGGTATTAATAGTTTACGCAATTTTGCAAATCTTACATTTTGATTTTAATTCCAGATTGTATACAATTCATAAAAACATTGATTTAAAAATAAACTTCTTATAGTGTAAAACTAAAACAATTCTATATTATTTGTGAAACCATACCAATATTGGCACTTTATTTCATTTATGGTTTTAAAAAGAACATAAGACCCACATTTTACAGTCAAAACTAAAATATCAAAATATATTTGCAATATAGAAACTATATAAAACAAAACTTATACCCCCAAACAAAACCCAATTCAATGATAAAAATACATCCCCATTTTGTGTATAGGATTGCCTTAAGTTGGTCTAACTTGCAGAGCAAAATATACCAATCACCCATAATTTTAACTTTAAAGAAACCACAAGTAATGTCAAAACACCTGAAGCCATCAGATGAATGCTAGACATCTCACAAATTAGTAACTCAAATTATAAAAATTTGTTCCATTTTTTCTTAATATAGAGTTTAAATACTCGTAACAAGAAATTATGTAGTTAAAATAAAACATAATAAAATATCCATTAATTTTATCAAACCATAAACCTCATAAACTCACTAGTTACTCATGCTAAACCTTTTCAAAAATGTTTACAAGGTGAAACACTAGGAGTTCTAATATACATTTCTAGAGTTCTGTTTAGAAATGTGACAGCTAGACAGTCACAAAAATTTTCCCAGGCAGTAACTAAGAATCAAATGCTTTTCTTAGCTTGTCGCTGAAATTTTACAAGTTATTAACAAGATTAAAACAGCTGTATGCCCTACTGGAAACGACTAGGGAGGACACAAAATTTTAGAAAACTTAAGCAATACATCAGAATGAAATACATACAAACACTCCTGAGGGGAATATGTGGTTTTAAGTATCTGGGAGTAGACGCTTGCATGGGCTGAACTTTTAGATTTTCACCTGGCCGAGCCCAACAGTACCAGTGCCTAATACAAAGAAATTTTCAAATGTAGAACTCAGGTCTTGCCCAAAATTATGTTTATTCAAATATGTCAATATACAGAAATTTGTTCAGTTATTTTATTTAGAACTAAAGTAAAAGTTGAATTTTATTATTATTTATGTTTTTGCAAACTTCAAATTAACAAAATAATTTCATGTTCTCTATTAAATTGCATTTGTAAATTTTCAAGCATTGGATAGGTCCGGTTTGACCTAGTTCAACCTGAACTTCTTAAAATTAAGCACCTGGCTCAGGACAAAACTGTCTAAAATAATTCCAACCTGATTTGGCCAACAGGCTGAGCTAGATCTGAAACCATGCAGACCTTTAGTCTATCTGTTGAGAATATGTATAAGACCATGCATATGCATGGGGGAATAGAAATAGTCATTAAGACATTTTCTTATTTAAAGGTGTGCATGAAAGAAATTTCAATTACTTAACCATCACAAAAATATTCTAATAAAAAGTGGTAATTAAACAAATGCTATTACATAATCATTTTAACAATATATCAAACATACTGAAGCTACATAAAATGAAGTTGCATGAGGGAAATTACATCTATGGCACCCACAGTACCGACACACATTAAATCCAAGGACATCAACCGAAGTCACACATATATATCATATATGAGCATTCATAAATTGAGATAACTGCAGGAAGAAATGTAGCCATTCATTTTGGAATTGTCAGATGTCGTAGCCATAAAGGTTCAGAAAATTGTGGCATATCATAAGTTTTCTTACTGACAGTGCAATTATCAGCTATACCATGCTGAAGATCACTAAAAACCCATGAAACTAGTCTGTAGATAATAGTCGCTGACTGGAAGCGTGATTCCTAGGCATGTCATGTCAACTCAAAAACTTCAACAGTTTATGCATTCTTCATTTAAAATACAGCTTACTTTTTATGACTCACATAATTGAAAAATTAAAAACATCTAATATGTATTTGACAAATTAGACCAGGGCTATCCAACTAGCAGCCCAAAAGTCAGATCCAACCCATGATAAGATTTTTGTGGTCAGTAAGCATTGTGCACTTTAAATAAAAGTTATTAAAATGAAACTAAATTTAAAGCCATGCTTATTAAAGAGCTTGTGGAGGCTGGGAACTTGGTATAAAAGTTTCAATGTCTTGCCAAACCTTAGAAGAAAGCAAAATTTTAAATACTAAAGTTACACAGGAAAAATAAAATAATGTCCCAGTACAAGCACATTTAAAAAAAAAAACTATGTGAAAGCACATAATTATATAAGATTAATAAAAAATAAAATCAAAGTAAATCATAAAGCTGATTTTCAGAAATAAAGTGAATATTTTGTCATTTTCATTAAAACGCCTCCATTATTATTCAAGTCACAGTTAAGTTTGAAGCTACAGCTTGACCATTATGTTAATTTAAACCACTAATGAACTGTGCACATAAAGGTGCCTTAAGTTCAGCAGTATAATCAGCTGAATATTAACATGACAACAGCATTGGAATATAAATTGGAAATAAAATATAAAGCCCTATAAAGGGTACATAACTTTATAAACAAAACATATTTCATATCAGTCAGTGAGAGCTAAAATCTAGTCTGTGGGGAAAATTTTAAATGTAAGCAGTTGCCTAAAAATGTGAGCAATATAACTTAAGTGCTAATGTCGCAATCTGTGATTTGATATGGTTTTAGAGTTTCATTGATGGTCTATACAGTGTATGTAATGCTGAGACCAAAAAGCTAATAATGTAGCCGAGTTTAAAATCTTTCATAACAAAGAGAAATGTGGAAAAAGTATCTTACTAACGAACTAGTAAAATAAAACAATTCTAGGCATAAAAATTAAAGAAAAGTAATACTGTAAAATATGCGTTTAGTAATAGTATTAAAAGCTTTAAAATTTGAACAACACATAACATACAATTATCTTTAACACACTGATAATTCACATATACACTCTTTCTTCTCTATATATTTCAAGATTTAAGTTTAACATGTTTTTCTATATAACTTTTTTCTGAATATGATACAATGGTTTTTTGTACAATAACAACAAACATGATAAGGCAGTATGATGTAACATATGAATTCTTTGCACATGGTAATAAATGAGGAAACCCAAAAAACCAAATATGTTTCATAATAATGAAAACCTTTAAGATGAAATATCTAAAAGTGCTAGGTGAAGGAATATAAATCATGTAAATGATCAGATGTTATAGGTTTATGAACAATGTTTGATCGTCAGATTTTCAATTATTATCGCTTTCGTCGACAGGTACGCTTGTGCTCTTTGTGCCAGTGAACCTGCTGGCATTCAACACTGCAATATGATGTATTCCAACAGCAGTGGTAAATAGCTTCAGCCTCACAATTGTAGCACTAAAATTATATAATATACAAATTATAGAGTTACTCAAAGATAAAAAAAAATACCAGAGATGAGAAAAAGATAACACTTTGAAATCATGCATGCAAATACGTCAAAAACATAATGTTAAACATAATTTAACTTTTAAAAATTGTGTAGTTATACAGTAAAGCCCCTTTCACTAGAGCATTTCCAAACCAGTATTTTGCTCACATTTTGCTCGTATTATCATTCACAAGTGCAAGCAAGAAAAATACTAGCTTTATAGAGGGTGAAATGGAAATAGAATTAATACATCACTCAAAACAAGAAATTTTTGGATATTTGATTGCAATTCAATATTTACATCTTTAAATAAAGGCAATGTGTTCAATAAAAATTGAGCAAATGCCTTATTCAACCCAGATGATACAAACATAAATAATCTTTCTTCTCAAGAAAGGGTCTGGGTCTCAACAACAACAACTTACACTAGTCTTTTTTAAGTCTTTCAATTCAGTTACATGATTCAAGTCTTTCGTTTTCACTTTAGTGAAATGAACATTTGGAAGACTCGGTTGCTTTAATTTAGGAATTTTATTGTTCTCAAATCTGGTATTTGAATTAAAACTCGGACTTCTTCTTTAAAAGAAGGAAGTCCAAAGTTCCTATTGCTGCAAAATTATTTTAATACAATAGCCAAGAGACAGTCACATATGTTGAAACACGTTTCAAAATTTTTCGGACTTCAGCATTTCGTATTTCCTGGAACTTTTTAAGTTTTTCCTTTCTTTTCACACTTCTTTCTAAATAACAGAAAATATCAACAATACATTCATCAATGTTGATAGGAATACAGTTTGCTTCTTTCTCAGCAACTAAATTTATCAAATGGCAGTCATGAACAAACAAATGTGGCATACCTTTTCGCAAAATGCAAGCAACTCTTGCTTTATTCCCAATCATAAGTGGAGCATAATCATCTGAATTTTTTTTTTTTTCTGATTATGTACACAATAAATATAAGGACTTTTGATTGGTAATTGATCCTTTTAAGCAAAAAAGTCGAATTTTGTTAATAAGCCTGAGGTTGGGGAATTATTGCAAAATCCGGAAAGTTGGCACATCTGACACTGCTTTTTCTCTAGAGTTAATGTTTTTTCTCATTCATAAAACCAAGAATCACTTTTTAAAAATGTATGATATAAGTCAATACATGTACAGTGCTAAACAAGTGGTCCACCCTTTTTTATATATTACCCAGGGTAAACAGTTCACCCAAAGGGTGTAAGGCAGTTACAATGAATGGCTGGGAAAAACACAGAAATAGCAAAATTAAAAGAACAACAGAACAACGACTGAACTAATAAGGCACACATACACATACACACACAAAGAAACAGGTACATCCAGCTGATTGCTGAAATGAAGTATTCCACCTGAAATGTCTTGTGTTTAAATCATTTAATCAATACCATTTAATTTGCATTTGATTCAAAAGGCTGGATGTAAATCCTTCTTACATGGCACTACTACCAGCATTACTATTGGTAATTACTATTGGCATTATTTTGACAAATAATAAAATAAACATGAATTGATTGAACAAGCTATTTTTAATACTTTTCCTTTTATGCATCAAAATACCATATAACAGTTTCAAGTTGATCGGATTAATATTCTGCATGGCTATTATTAACTATTAAATGAGAATATAAACGTTTTGTGCGAATTGAAAACATGTTCATTCACAGTAGCAACAAGTAAAGATGTACAAGCCCCAGTAGTATTTTGCGAAAAAACAAGCTTCATTTATTTCTCGGCACAAAAACAAAAACAGTGAAATTATATCAGTAAAACCAGAAACTGGCTGTCAACAAAAGCTTTCATCGCATAATGGATGAAGTAAGAATGTTGTTAAAATAGAAGTCGAAAAATATCAAACAAATATCAAAAATATATAAAACAGTTAATGGCTAAAATAACCATGATTATCATGATCAAGGTGTTGTAAAAAACATATGGGGAAATAATTATAACTAGGGGTAAAGAAATAAGGTAAGATAAAACCAATGAAAGTATAACCATAAAATGTAAGAAAACAAATGATACAATTAACTAATTTTAAGTTAATAATTATAAAAATAAAAATTAAAGATAAAATGAAAGTAATACAAATTAAAGAAAAAATGAAAATTTATCAAAAAGAAAGTGATAAGAAAAACATTTGAGAAAATTAATAAGTATATTTTTTATATTAAAAATATACAATATATAACAATGTATGTATGTATATTAAAAATATAACAATCATAATTGTATTTACTTTGTCATTTGACAGATTAAATGCTAATTAGAAAATAATTATTTTATAATAATTATTATATAATTATTTTATAATATGTATATAAAAATTATTTCATATGTATAAAATAATTATTTTCACTACTCTTCCTTATTTCGTAAGATTACAACTTTTATCACAACTAAATTCTCCATGCAAGTACTAGAGGCAAAATAAGTTGTATTGCAAGTCCCACTATAGAAGAAAAGGCTATCGTCTTAAAACTATAATTGATACAGGATTTAAAACAGGAGTTGGTATACAGCCCTCACTACATTTTTATGTAGTCCATGACACTTCTGAGATATTTGAATTTTATTTTGTCCTATGACAAAGTAAAACTGCTATTTTGTTTCCAAAATAAAATTAGGTGATTTTAAATTTTAAAAATTCACATATTACTTGATTGTTTAATGTTAATTCATTACATGCTTTCTCTATACTGGGGATGATATCTACAAACATATTTTGGAACAAACACACTGCAAAGCCAAATAGATATAAACTGTTCTAACAGAATGCATTGGTAACTTTTACTTCTACTGGTAGCTTCTTCATATTTGAAAGCTTAAACAAATAGCCCAAGACGTGATTCTGCAAATTCTGCATATTTTGAAACATAATTTTAGAAAATAGTTTCTGTCAATAACATATTAAAAATTTTAATTCATTGATATTTTATTAAATTTGAGTCAAACTATCATCAATCAGTTTCAGTCACCTGAACACTCCTCATAAGTGCCACAAAGAGTCTTTAAGACCTTTACAAGCTGCATATTAAATACTTCCCTATTCAATATTTCCATGGATTTTACTTCCCATAAAATTTTACTTCCCATGGGAAGGGCATTACCTAAAAGAAATAGAGATTATTAATCTTTACACTGCATCTTTTCAACACTTACCCATTGCTTTTTCTTTATTTCTGAGATTTCTATACTGTGCTGCTCCATCAACTTCTTTATCTCTTGCTGGTGCGTTAGTTTGCGTTGTTCCTCTGCTTTACGCTGGGATTCTTTGTGTTCAAATTGAAGCTTTTCAAGAGTGGATGACAAATTTTTTTGCCTTTCACTCTCCATTTCTACACGAATCTGAAATGAATTAAACTTTCAATGATACAGTAGCATGGTATTTGTTATGCTTTAACTTGTTACTGGATTTTTACCATAAATTCATAAGTACTAAAACTATGGATATTCCTCATTACATGTGATCTTGCTTTACACATTTCCGCTGAAACACAGTTAAAAATGTAAAGTTTCAAAATTTAACATGTGATGTCATTGTCATTACAAGGAATATTGAATTTAAAGATACAAAAAGGACTAATAAAGGCACATTCACACCTGTCAACCTTAGATGAAAGAAAAACAGTAGATTTTAATTAGAAGTTCGACAAAAAAAAAAAAAAATAGGTAATTTTTTCGAGGTTAAGATATACAAAAAAAAAAAAGATTTTTACAGTGCATTATTTTACTATTCTTTTATCTATTTTTACTGTTGTTACACTGTATATGAAGGTACCAGTATGAAATGTTTCATTTACATTGCACTACCATGGTGAAAATCACTTTTGAGGGAATTTTTTCAGGCAACAATCACTAAATTTTGGAATTTCTTTAAAAATGGGGGAATAAAATAGTATATTTTGGCTTACAGTTAGAAAATCAAGGAAAAACAGGAATAGAGATATGATAATCTTAGAAATGAAAATAATACACTAACCTAAATACATATAAGTTGGCTAGAAAAGGTTCAAGCACACCTTTTATTGGTCCCAAGCCAGCTTTAGGTGTTCCTAATGAACTGACTAGAATTGTTTATGATATCTTCAGAAAGCTTCAGTGCGAGAACTGGCGCAACATTAAGGGCCAAAGGCAGTCGAAAGAACTAAACTGTAAGTACCCTAGTATGTGTCAAAAGGAATTATTCAAGCTCAGTAGAACTGGCATCAGAAGGGCTGTTGGGTTCCTTACTGGGCACTGCACCCTTAAAAGACACCTAAATATTATAGGTGTCATTAAGGATTCACTTTGCAGAGACTGTAATTATAGCAAAGAAACTGCCGCACACATACTCTGTGAATGTGAGGTGTTCTCCGCCCATAGGCTCGAACATTTGGGTCGACATGTGATCGAACCCTGGGAATTGCATGACATACCTGTCAAGTGCCTGCTGATTTTTGCTTCGGCTACTGGTCTCTTTTCTTAGGGACTTTTTCATTTCAGGGTATAGTACAATAGACCTCTGGTCGCTGTGCTGGGCTCTCTTGGAGCCACCCACCTTCATGTCATTCATTCAAATATATATAATGTCAGTGGGGATGGGACAACCCTTTAATTTTTTTAATTGGCTGGAGATTGGTGTCATTCAAAACTATAAGATATATTTCAGTCACAGTAAATCATAATTATCTCACACAGTTTGGCATTACTGAAAGCACCATAATTTAAACTCTAGTTATGTAGCAGAATTACTTGGATGTTAAATACAAACTGTGAATCCATGAAGTGGTGATGTAACAACTTTATTGAAATATATGCATAAAAGAAATTTGAATAAGTAGTAAAAGTTGAAGTAACTATTTGCAATCAAAATTGATTTGTGAATGCCCCGTTATTTCCCAATAAAAATTTTAGTCAATAACTTATGTCAGCCAAATGTTTGCCAATTTTACCTAAATACGGTATAGGTAGCATTTTTATAATTTAGCTTTTTTCATTAAAAGAGTTATATAAATAGTTATTATTTTATTTTTTACAAAAATATTGCACATCATTTAAATTACAATTTCATAACTTCCTTTTTAAAAGCATTTATACAATTTTGAACTATGTGTCTAAAACAAACTGTTCAAAAAAACACCCACTGTTCACTTTTTTTTTTTAAACACACTATTCACCAAACCAGTATTAAAATGCCTGCAAAACAAAATCTTCATTGAAATTGCAGCATAAGACAAGTAATTATATCAACCACTTTCGGGAGCAAAATCGGTCTCCTTCTTCAGGATAAAAAGGCAGAGCAGTGGCGGCAATGAAAGCTAAAATATATCTATCTCTTATCTTGAGGAAGGCAGACGATTTTACACCCAAAACTGGTTGATAGTTACTTGTTTTTTGCTACATTATTAACAAAGTTTTTGCTTTGCAGTTATGTTGTACAGCAGTTTTAAGCTTTTCACTGTTGTATTATTTCACAGTTGTTAAAAAAAAAAGTGACCCACAGCAGCATAGAATACATAGCCCATACTAATTGAATAATATCACAGGCTAATCATAAATTCTTATGTACAGATACATCAAGAAAATCATCGGCAAATGAAATTAGTACACAGTAATGTTTGTGCATAAAAAAAAATAGTAAAACTGGTGTAAAATGTATCAAAAAGGTAGAAAATACGCTTTCAAAATAATCCATATATCCCTGAATACATGACCCATTGACTCTGTGGGGTAACAAACACTAAAATAAAGATTCAACACATACATTAAAAGAAATTTGAACATACTACTACAACTACTACATAAAATTTCTATCAAAAGTAAAAAAAAAACATGCAAAATAGTCAGACCTTATCAGAAAATTCTTTGAGAGCTTTTGCTTTATCTGCTTTGTGTTCATCATCTAAACGTGTGTGAAGCTCTTGTAATAGTTTCTCATATTTTGCACTGCAGTTGCATACTTTCTGTATTTTACTGCTGGGCATGTCACTCTTTTTCTGTTGCAGATCGTCTTCAGAATATAAAAGCTAAAAAAAAGGTATATTGCTTTCAGAATAGTCCATACCATTCAGTCACATTTGCTTCCAATAAAAGTAAAATTTGGGTAAATATCTTAGGTATAAAAATATAAAACATTATGTTAAATGAATACTGCCAAAGCTCTCAATATTAGATTAATCTAATGATTGTATATTGGCTACATTGGCAACAATGGCCATATGGCTAATATTCGCCATAAAATTACAATATTTCCTGTTTTCCCATGAAAAAAAACAGATGGGTTATAATTAAATTTTAAAAGAATAATAATAATAATAAAATAAACAGCAAAATTTGAAAGTCAGATTAAAATAGGAATTTTTGAACATAAATAAGAGAAAAATTGCATCCTTAAATTTTCAGACTAACACTGATTTTCAACATCTTATTCAAACTTCCCTTTAAACACATTTATATTCTATAAACTATAATCTGGAGTGTGAGTCTACACTCAATTTTCTCATAAATTCATTTCATTTTCTATAGTGTTTAGTTCTACTTTATTCAAGTGGGGTAGCCAAAGATTGCCAAAAATAATGTTTCGAGGGAATTTTTACTCCTTTCCTAAAATATGAAGAATAATTTTCCAAAGTAGGGGATATTTAAAATAAACTTATAAAATAATTTCTGATAATTCTTAACTAGAATATTTATTTTAAAATTTATTATATTTATATTTATTTTAAATTTATTATATTTATATTTATTTTTATATCTATCATCTTTATATTTTTGTATATAAACGTAGATCTATAGACATACTGTTTTAATCTGATCTACCTTGTCCTAAAGAAATCATATTTCTCCGAGATAGGTCGATACCCTTACATTTGGAATACTCTTCCACTGCAGATAACATCCATGGACTGGTTTTGTGCTTATTATGCACTTGTCAGCATGGACTAGCTGATTCCTGCAATGGCAGATAAAAATCTAGCCATATACTACAATTTTGCAAACTTTTGAGGTAACTGACAAATGCAATCTTACCACATAGCTGGTAATTTCACAAAAACTTGACTCAGGCTACACAAGGTTGCAATGGCCAAATTCGTACTCACAGAAAAACCCGTGGGGAGTTTCCAAAAATTTTAAATATACTCCCATTGGAGGTAATGCTTACATAATACTTAAACATAGAAATTAAAATAGGAGAAGGAAAACTAGAAAATAAATTTTTATTCCACTGCTGCACATTTCAATGTATATTTTTACACACTGAAAATTTAACAGAGTAAATGTGTATACCAAGCATGTAATTATATATTTTGGCAAATTCTGAGATTGGTATTATTCTAATTCTATGATATATACATGCAATTAACTCATAACATATTTTCTGCCATCCTGCAATCTTCTCACACAATACAAAATAAACTAATACCAAACAAACTACTCTCATTATCTCAAATATGCTTACCAAATACTTAATTCTGCACAAGAAATCTAGAAATAAATCTAGAAATAAATCTACAAATTACAGAAACATATTCATATAGAACAGTGCTTTTCAAACTGTTTTAGTCACAGAACCCTTTTGAAATTCAATTTGATCAAACTTCAAAATGAAGAAAAGTCCAGTGTGGTCCAAAATATGCATAAAAAATTTTACAGCCTTTTTTTAATTTAAGAAAATTTAAACAAAACTATCACATTACAGAACCCTAGAGAACATGCTTTGAAAAACTGATATAGAATATAAAATTACACTTTCTGAAAAAAATTTCCTAAATTATAAACTTCATTTTAATTAAATTGTCCTATATTATAAACTCAAGGCAAAGTGAAAGAATAAAAATGAAATACTAAAAATAAATTACCTCATTTAAAGTTTGAACACCAACTGAAATATGAAAAACTGATGTGTCTTGACTTGACGATGACACTATGTTATGATCTTCAAGAGTAGAAACATCCTAAATAACAAGATATTTATAAGAATTAAAGCAGAAAAAGCATTATACATCAATTTTTTTTATATCCAGCTTCATAATTAAAATAATAATTATTCAATAAAAATAAAAGTTCACTAAAACAAATTAAAATAAATTAAAATAAATTATGCTTCATGAATAGTCACGATTTAAGGATTTAATTATTTCAACATATAAAATGTTATTTATTACAGCCACATCAAGCACTGCTTACTTCCTTCTCATTTTAAGAAAATGCTGGTTAGGCTCATAATAAAAGATGTCTGTCTGTATGTGTTTTCTGCAACAGAAAATCTAAGCTTCGGACAGCCACAAAATTCGATACAGAGGTAGCTGAACTCCCAGGTCAAAATGTTACATCTTATCATGCTTTTTAAGTTCGAATTAGTTTGCCAGAAATTGATTATTTTCTACCATTTCATCAAAGTCATTTATTTAGATGATTATATTCAAATGCCAGCACTTTTCTTTCGCATGTGGTCTGTGAATGATACCTCAGACTTCAATCCTGACATTGGGTGCTAATAATCTTCAGATTTCCTAAATTCATTAATTTAAAAATAAATTTTCAATTTTGGGGAAAATTGTAAAGTTGTAAATTTAAAAGATAAATTTTCAATTTTTGGAACATAAAATTATTTCAATATTATACGTATGTTCTAAACATTTGACTTAAATGGGATAAAAACTCACTGATATAGCAATTAATTTATGGAATTTTACTTCTGGTGTAAAGGAACTTTTTTCTTTTTTTGACTTCCAAATATTTTCATTTATTAGTATTTATATTTAGCAATCCAAAAGTAGATTCTTGAATATCAGTTTTCTAACTTCGTGAATTAAAAAGATATTGCATATAAAGCATATAATGAAATGTTCTGTCTCAGTGATGATCAGTGAAACTGACATTTATGTGTTAACTAGCCGCCTTCGGCGACCAGCCTGTTCGCCACCCTTGAAAATTCTGAGCGTGGCAAGCTTGCTCTTTAACGATGCTGCTCAGCGAAAAAAGTTTTTTTTTAAAAGATTGTCCCCACCACCACCCGATGCATAAATGCACCGCGACAATCTCCAAAACTTTCTTTTTATTTACTTTTTTATTTCTTCAGTGTAAGTTTTTTCATTGTGGTCCCAATCACCACCCGATATAAACAATACATCGCCACAATTGATTGAATTGAATTCAATCAAGCATAATGAGCCAGAAACCTTATAAAAAGCAAACACTAATTAGGTTTTTAATTGTCCCTAGGCCAAAAACTGTGTAAAAAGCAAACACTTATTCGGTTTTTAATTGTCCCTAAGCCAAAAACCGCATGTTAATATATAATAATATACCGTATATTTTATTCACCCACTTTAGATCGGAACCCAGTGGGGGAGGCATCCACAGGGACCTCCTTCCCCTACCTCCAACCTTTCGGAAGGACTTACGGACCCACATGTTTCACGTGATCGTACTCCACCTGAACACGGTGGGAGTTTTGGCAGTGGCAGGAATCGAACCCGGGCCTACGGAGTGCAATCCCCACATGCTAACCACTGGACTACTTTGCCCTCCACGACAATCTCCATAACTTTCTTTTTATTCACCCAATTTATACCGGAACTCGGTGGGGGAGGCATCCACAGGGACCGTACCCTCTTTCCCCTACCACCAACCTCTCGGAAGGACTTATGGACCTACATGTTTAACGTGAAATACATCGCCACAATTAAGTTTTTACAATACATTATGCCACAATAATACATCACCACAATTCAATCCACCATAATTCAATAATTTAAATTTTATAATGACCATATGCTAAGACCATATGCTTCTAATCTTTTCTTCCCTATTGCGTATTCAGAACCATGACGTCCCCGCCACCTTCCCTCCTCCCGCGCAAAAAACCTTCTGGGAGGGAAAAAAGCGGGTGAAGAACTTCTTTAGCAGATTGCCGAGAAATTAAATTTCGGAAAATCTTAAAATCCCGATACTGCAGCATTTTTTTATTATTTCTTGACAAGATTGGGCTTGTAAGAAAGCCAGATCTCTGAACTTTCTAAAATGTAAATTATTAGTCGAAATTATCAGTACTTTTTCCGATGTAAGGATTCAAAATCTAAAGTTCGGTTTTTTGAGCAGAAAGTGACTTTTGTTTTAAAATCTTTAAAAAATAGTAAAAATTGAAATTGAGATTTGAAATGGATATATTTTTACTCGCAATTGTCTGCTCTTTCCGGTGGTGTGATTTGTTCTACGACTTCTGGATGGTACGACGTCTGGATGGTAGAGAAAAAAGGGGAAAAAACGGTCGAAATCACATAAAACATTAAACAACAAAAAAAATAATTAAAATTTTAAAAATTGGTTTTGACGAATTTAAGACAATCCCGTAAGACTGCGGATAAAATCAAGTGCTATATATAATGTGTTATTTATGCAACATACGGTAATTTACCATACATTACACACTATAAGACATTACTAACATTATAAACAATAATAAAGTGAGCATTCTGTACACTACATTGTACACTTATAGTGTACTTTCTATCTCTCTCGTGCAAATAAAAGTAAGTGATTCTGACGTTTTAGTGAAATTCCTAAAAGATGATAGAGCTATGAAAAAACACAGTACATAGTTCAATATCATATGCAGTTTCAAGGGATAACAGATCAATAAAAATCCTTCTTTTTAATCAAAGCGTTACATGAGCACTGTAAAACACATGTTGTTACACATTTCACAATAGATATCGTATGTATGTATACCTGTACAATACCTCTTATAAAAAAATGTTATTTTTAAAAAATTTGCTCACCTGAAGAAAGAATAGAGCAATAAACAAGAAAGATCAATCATGCTTAAAACATTGATTTTGAGAAACACTTTCCAACTTCAATGCAATTATATTTAAACATGTCTAAAATGACATGTTTAAATATAATTGCATATATTTAAACATGTCAAGGCATGGATTCCACCTCATGGAACCACCTCAAGGCATGGATTCCAAGCTCCACTGACCCTTTCCGTTGCAGGTGGTCAAAGGGGAACTTAAAAATTACGTGAAAATACAGGGACCATCTTTATAGGTATGAGGCCTATGTTAAAATTTCCACGATGTTACATTGCATGATGAAAACCAATGGGACATATAGACCCAGTTTCAGTTTTAAACTAATAAACCATTTACTTCTCTAATTTTCCAAGTTTTTCCCAAGCTACGATAAACTGAAACCATGAATACTGAATCAGTGGATATGGGAGAACGACTGTACTGGCAGATAACTTGATATACGCGGTAATTTTTCAAAATTTTGTGGTAAAAACAAAGAAAGCACTAGCATCAATTTTATAAAGGAACAAATCCAGAGAAACATCTCTGCAGAGAGTTTTGGGATTATTAGCCAAGCCTTTAAATTTCATACAATTTTAACTTCATCTTTAATAAACTGCGTCATCTGACTGATATGCAGGAACTTGCAAAATTGTGGTTTTTGCTGCTAGAAGCAGTTTTTTGGTGCTGACAATTAGTAGGTCTTTAAACAAAGCGAAAACAGTTGACCAAAAATGGTTGCTACACTAAGTGCATGGTTCAAAATAAAGAAGAGTGCTTGATTTCTCAGTCTGATATAAATTTATGGCCATTTCAAATTGTGTAGTAAGGTATTAATTACTAACAAACTTTTGAACTCCCCCAATTTTAAAATAACTAACAAAGAGGAGTAGGAGAGTTAGACAAGGGCTGAATATGAGCACTAGAGCTCAGATTATATGCAAATAATATTGAGAAAATATGCATGAAAATATGCACCTAAAATCAAAGACGTAGCCAGTATCTTGGGCCCAGGATCGAATGGAGGCTCAGTAAGTAGTTGTAAATTTCATTTTCCAATAATACCCTGAAGAGAACTAAAGTAATTCTTCACAAAAAGGGTCATGATCCCTTCCTCCACCAACTATGTCTCCCCTTCTTATGTAACTACATATAATTTATGAATAGGTCCTTAAGAAATAAAACCAGCATCCATGGTTTTAATTCATTTTTCTTTATTATGAATCTGACAGCACTTAAAAATACATTCTTTTTGTGTAATTACCATTACAAATCAAAACAATTCACATTATAATGAAAATCCAATCAATATACGTGCGAACATTTTCATGTTTTAGAAGTTTTTATTGCAGTTAACAACCATGTGCTCATTTAGATTTTAGATGTCTATCATCTGAAGGCATTTTTGATGTTGATAGACTTCTTTCAAAATCGATGTTCTTGGGCAGTAAAAGCTGTTAAAATGTAAAAAATGCAGAAAGGAAAAATACTTGTAATATGCATTTTAAAAAGCAAATTTATAGCTTCTATGCTTTTATATGCATTTTACCAAAAAAGTGTTCAAATGTGTTTAATTGAAATACATTCTAATATGAGATTCTATGTAATTGGGCTCTCGGGCTCTAATGATTACACTGCAAAAGGATTATATTTCATGCAGGACATTTACCAAGTCAATTTAATTTGCCACTTAATCACAAAGAACTATATATAATATCCTATAATACTTTTACAATTTATTGCACCTTACTATTTTTATTTATTTATTTTATTCTTTGCCACATTTGAGTTGACAAGTGAGTAACATATGTCTGAAGATACTCAGTTATTGGTCTACCTGAAATTGGTCACAATTTTTTATTTTAAATAATGGCTGATGGTGCATAAAGGGGCTGCACAAATAATTTGTCCAGGATATTCTAATAATACCAATTCGCCCCTGGTTATGTCATTTAGGAGATCCCTCCTCACAAGGCATTCACTATTCTTTCTATATGAAATTGGTGAAGGAAAATCTCTCTCCCCAAATGACATTTGATAACCTCTGAGATAATTTCAAAACTGTATTGTGGCATTCATAATAGGCTTTTAACAATTTAAATAAATTTTGAAGAAGATTGCTTTAGGTTATAAAGAAATAAGCATAATAAGTTCTTAAAATTCATGAGATTGTTCTGACAATTCACAATATAACTAAAACAAAACATTAACAAAACAGACTTTTCCCCTTACCTGAGTATTATTATTTGGCGATGAGGATGTAGGAGATTCTTGGTAAAATTTTTTGTTTTTCTTAACAGGAATACTAGCTGGTTTTTTCGCACAGGGTGGTTTGATTAGTGTACTTGGTGCACTTTTCCGCTTTCGGGACAGTGATAATTTTGGCTTAGAGGAACTGAGAATATCTGAAACATCATTTTCTTTTTTATCGGCAGAGTTTTTTTCATTTTGTAATTTTGCAAGTGACGACCGTCCTTTGAATGAAGCATCAACCAACTCCTGGTGATGCTTCAGTTCTTTGTAAGCTCGTTCAAAAGAAGGTGTTTTTTTAATATTCAGTTTCTGAAATGATGAAGTTATGGGTTTCACACAATCTTCGTGCACTAATGACCTAAAAAAGTTTTACATTTTAATAGATTGTAACAGAGGCAAGAGTGAAAAATAATTTTTATGAAAATTATATGCAATACAAGAAAAAAATATTTCATTTATTTTCATATTTTGTATGGATGAAAAGCATATGGATATATTGAGATTCACAATTTTTAATTATTAAACTGATTAATAACTGAAGTTTTTACCTGCTTAATAATTCTAATTGATTCATGCTTCTAGTCAGAATTGTGAACCAGTTTTCACAAGAGTTACAGCTAATTAACACTGAATATCTGTTAACTGCAATGGCAAAAAAAAATATTTCTATCAGTATATTTCTACCGTGATATCAGTGGTAATCAGTGCTGCTGATCTCTAATAAGAGTGAAACTGGTCCACTAATACTGATTGCTACAATGGTGGGCATGATTCTAAGCTTTGGAGTACCTCCTATTGTCAAATTTCCTGGTTACTAAACTCTCAAAGTATGACTCAATTTTGAAAAACTTAAATTATGATTTAAATTTGAAATTTTGGAAAAGTCATAACTTATATAAACTGTCATAAAATCTCATGCATATTAACTTATGTTGAAATCACATACCCAAATTAAGTTCAAAACATATAGTAAAGTTGAAATTATATGCACCGTAAATTTTCCTCTCGAAAACAGCAGGATCATTTTTTACAGACATTTTTCACATTCTATAAATCAATTGCTTTCCTGCATTTAAAAATAATAGGAATATTTACAAGAACCATCCACTAACTTCATATTTTTATTATTCAAATAATTGTAAAATTAAGCTCAATCAATACATACAATAATTAGAAAAAATATAAATATAAGTTGAAAATTATTAGCAAGTCAATAAGCAATTAATCTTGCTAAAAGGAGAAAGGCAAATAATAATTTACCAGCAGGGCCTGTGTGCTTCTTGCGCTATGCCCGACCCTACTGGTTGGACTTCTGCCGAAGCAGGTACTCTTTCTCTCTCAGAAACAGAATAGGGCATTTCAAATTCTGAGGTACCACCTTCCTTTACATTTCCATAAACAAACATGAGCTCACACAAAAATGCACAAAAAAATTAAACATAACAAGGAGTAATAAAAACAGAATAAACAAAGAGCAAATTAATTAAATTTTAAACACAATAGCATTATTTGCAATTCTTCAGTGAAAACATTTTTGCTCTGAAACGGACTAACTATCTCTAACTCCATGGGTCATACAATTCATCTCTAACTAAACCTATCAATGACCTCAATATTAACTTCCCTAACAGCTGAATCATGGAGATAAAGAGATGGTCTTATCTCTAACTCCATGAGCTGAATACAGTTTTTTTTAGTTTCTTTGGGCATTAAAATCTTATGATCATGCAATTGCATCATGTTGTGGCAACACCTTTGGCCTGAGATATAAACACAAAAATAGCAAAATAAGGCCAAACTTTGAAAGCATATTTCCCCAGATCCAGGAGGTAATTTGAAAAATGGACATCAGATTTGAATTCAGCCAACTCGAATTAGTATACATGAGTTTTTTCTGTCATAGGGGTGCAATCAGTAATCTGACTTACAGACACTGTGCTTTCAGAGAAATGATAATTCACATAATCTCATTCATTGATGATAATTTGTTATCATCATTGATAATAATCTGTTATCATCATTGATGATAATCTGTTATCATCATTGATGATAATCTGTTCATATTGTTTGTAAATGCAATATGAACAGATTTTATTCAGTTTTTTAACTTATAAAATCTGTTAACTTATAAAAAGTATGACCAAGCTATGTAAGTCTCATAGGACTCACCTTAGACAGGCTATATGCTAAGAATGCATTGCATGGTACACTGTAAAACATGCAGTGCATTACGTATGTAGCTTGTAACCTTCTTTCAACCACAAAATCTATAGCAAAATCTGGATAATTTTCCATATACCAATCATGAATAAGGGAGACCCTTCATGCTGCATTATTACTAATTTTAATTCTACTGAAAATTTCCTAGGACATCAGTATATTAGGGGACATCAAGACGTCTAAAGAGCCTTCCTTGGCCAGCCTGTCTACAATATCATGCTCTCTAAAATCAAGAAATGAAATCCACCGAAAATGGATATCAATATGTGCTGGCATGTATTTCAGTTAATTCACTATCTTTGCTGTACTTGAACAAACCATAAGACAAACTAGTTTTCTGCATCTGCAGCACCCAATCTCACTATGCTTTATCAGTGCATGGACTCACTATGCATTATCAGTGCATAGATGGCAAGTATTGCTGATACTTAACTGCAACTTTCACATGTTCTACATAAGTTGCATGCATCTTCAGTGTATCTGCATACTGAAATATTTGTTTAGAGTTTGTTCAATCCAAAAAAAGAATGTCCGATTTTATGCTCAAAAGCCTCAATCTGAAAATGAGCATAGAGCTTACATTTATGAAAAAAGTTTGATTGAAATGTGTTTTGTTAAACTTAAACTGGCTGTACATCAAACCCTGAAAATCTGCTCCGAACAAATAAATATTTTGCTAGAATGAAAAACATTTAGTTAAAAAATATATCAAACCACCACAGAGCATCTGCACTCAAGGGTCTTTTAATACTCAGTATCTATTGCCAACTTATTACCCAATCTCTGGAGTGTAAGTCTCATTGACTTTTTAAAACATTAATATTTCATAGTACGTAGTTCTATTTGTTTTGTAATTATTATCAGAATGAAAACATAGATCTTTAACTCCTAATATCTTCAGACACATGTGGATTAATAACTATACAATCCCCTAATGAAACATAAACTCATATACGTATTTCAATTAAATTAACTTCAGATCAAATAATATATAATTTGTAGTACAAAATATGTTACAGTGATTATGACAAATACTTGCTGCTCATAAAATGCTCAATTAAATAATAAATTATTTTGAAATAGCTATATTTTTCATTACTTTACAAAAGCCTGAAGTAAATAATCAATAATTATTGAACAATAGCCCGAACAAAATGATAAGCATTTAAGACATAATGTTTAATGAAGTTTTTAAACCATGAACATAGCTTCCTTATACCTTCATGCAATGTAATTAAAGCAATGTAATTAAAGTTAAACTTTTTGCCATTCAACAAATAATAATTAGGTCCTTTTTCTTGCACTATGTACCTAAGTGAAATATATATATATACAGGGTGTCCCAAAAACATTGACCATGGCTTTTATTCCATAAATATTGATCTTAGACATATATAATTACAAAGTTGAGTAAAAAAAGGTACAGAATTTTATAAAATCAATAAAAATTTTCAAGGAATTAAACTTGAAGAAATACAAAATTGAAATTTTTATACGGCCTCCGTACAAAAAATTTCCAATGAGTAAAATGTGCCCCATGCACTAATACGGTGATGTACAAAATTTCAGCATTTTATCATAAAAAGTCCCAGAGATATGTTTAAACAAAGTTGGTGAGGATTTAATCACAAATTAAAATATAAATGTTTACAGCAAAAGTGCAAATGACGCAACGCAGAAATGCATCATAGGCAAATAATATCTGCCACTTATCTTTAGATTTATTTACAATTTTTCAAAAATATGCTTCCTGAAAAATACCTTAAAATTTTACATGATTAATTACAGCATAAAACTTGGAATGGCACAATCAAAATGCACGTTAAAACAACTTAGAAATGCAAATATCTGCCTCTGATCAGTGAGTCACACAATTGTAACAGACACATCATCACATGAGAAAGTTGTTTGTGCTCTGCCATTGATCAATCGCCTCGCTTACGCAAGTGTAGCGAGTCAGTGCAGCCCGGCAGTCTAAGCGACCCTTAAGTATTGCACATTTCTGCTACATTTTGAGAGTTTAGTTAGCCTGTACCGACAGTATGTCGTAATACAGCAAAGAAGAACTTTTTGAAATGCTTATGCTGTACAATTTATGCAACAGCAATGCTAACAAAACTGCAAGGGAATATCAAAGTATTTATCCTAATTTTTGACATCCTTCTGAGATATTTATTTCCCAATTGGTGCAATGAGTACGTGAAAGAAGAAGCGTACATCGTGTAGGTGGGCTAGGTAGGCCCAGACTTCAATCAACTGATGTAGAAATTGATATTTTGGCTTACTTTTGCAGTCACCCAGATAGTTGTGTTCGTACCACTGCTTCAGAAATTAACGTACACGTGTAACAGTGTGGAGAAAACCGAGACTGAATAAATGGCATCAGTTTAACATTCATAGTGTGCAAGGACAAGAGCCAACAGATTATCAACGTCGCCTAGATTTTTGTAATTGAGCTCTAAATCAGGAAGATGCAAATTCCTCTTTCCTGAAAAACGTAATTTGGACTGGCAAATGCTGTTTTAAACAAGATGGATGCATAAATCCTCAAAATGAACACTTCTGGTCTGACAAGACACAAATTCATTCGTGGTACGTAATGTTCATCATCAAAAGCAATTTTCTCTGAATATATGGTGTAGCATTTACAGAAACCGTTTGCTTGGACCCATACATACTGTATGATGGTACGTAGACAGGTGACAGATATGTTAATGAGATTCTGAATGCAGTTATTCCTGATTTTATGGATGAACTGCCTCTAACAGTACTTCCACATGTATGGTTTCAACAGGAAGGATCTCCAGCTTACCATACTACAGTTGTAAAACACTGGTTAAATAACGAGTTTCCAGACAAGTGGATTGGCTTACATGGGCCCATCGAATTTCCCCCTAGATCACCTGATTTAATGCCTATGGATTTTTATTTGTGGTGTCGTTTACGCACAACTATTTATCTGTCACCTCCCTTAAATAAAGCAAAGTTGCAACAACGCATTCAGGATGGTTGTCGTGACATCACCGAACAAGAACTTGACCGAGTGCACAGAAGTGTTATCAAGCGAATGCAGCTCTGTATTAGCATGGATGGAAAACATTTCGTACAAAAGCTTTGTAATCTTTGTGTAAAGTTATTATTTCTACACAGTGTAGATACTTTTGTACCAATAAACAGCAAAATTATTATTTATTTATGTAATCATTATTTTCTTTCGTAATTTGTGTATGATCCCTGAAACGCAATCTACCGACATGAATTTTCCTCTCTGAGAACCCATGTCCATGCATCAAAAAGTGGTTTAAGTGAGCATTTTTGTCTTTTCATATCTCTGGAACTTTTTATAATAAAATACTGAAATTCTGTACATCACCTTATTAGTGTATGGGGCACATTTTACTCACTAGACATGTTTTTGTATGGGGGGGGGGGGGGGGGCGTATAAAAATTTTAATTTTTTTTTTTTTTTTAATTTAATTCCCTTGAAAATTTTAATCGATTTTATAAAATTCTGACACAACTTTGTAATTTATTATATATGTCCAAGATCAATATTTAAGGCATAAAAGCCCAGGTCAATGTTTTTGGGACACCCTGTATAGATGACAGGTCTTGCAATTCAGAGATAGAGCATACAGATTGAATAGTCACTGAAATGTTTACACATCGAATAGTGTATTTCAATGAGGTGCAAAATACTTTTTGCTCAAACACCTTCAAAGTAAGTGTTGTAGTGGGGGTTTGTTATTTTTCTTGGTTTCTGTTTAACAGAATACTTTATAAAATACTGGGAAAAAATCTCAAAGCATGTTTCAGCAAGGTTTGATGTACAGCCAACATTAATTGACAGTGTAAATAAATTAATAATTAATTAATATACTACAGTAACATTAGAAGATGACAATTTTATAAAAGTAAATTATGTTTAAAAGAGATTTTAACATCCAAATGCATTTAAGAGACTAGTAGAGCTTAAGTAGTAATTACTTGAAAAATGTGTTAGAAAGCAAAATACTGTGCTTATTTATAACTGATTTTACAATAAAGGCTGCTACAAGATTTTGGTTAGAGATCATAAAAATATTTTTATCATTCATATAAAATTAAAAATATGCATACAATATATTACAGATAAAATTTAATAATGAAACAATGGATTATGATAGCAAATTTTCCTTAATCTTGAGTAAAATATACAACATGGAAATAATTTCAAATTAGATATATAATGAATTTAAAATATAAACACTGTACAAATTCACAACATAAGAAGGTAAAATTCACACATATGTGATAGCTAAAAATATATGTATAACCTTTGATGATGAGCTCCAAAAAAGCGAACATCAACCAAATTATCTTCTCTCCTAATAACTTTGGCAGGCCAATATGGGAAACCTTTTACTTTTGCATACACTAACTCATGAGGAGGAGTCTGAAAAATTAACAATATTTTTAATTCACAACACATTAAGCTTAAATTCTAATATACTTACAAATTTATGTTATTTGTTGAATAAATATAATAAATAAAAATTATTTTTAATAATAGAAAATTAATATGATCATACTATTTAAATAGTTAGGGAAAATAAAATCACAATGAAACTTAAGATTACGAACCAGTGTATCTCCTTCCACGATTAATTTACCATGACTGATGCAACACCTAAGTGAATTTCGCACCTCTTCAGAATTCGTGAATTATTTTAATTGGTTTGCGTTTTTCCAGATCATCTGCTATTAGAGTTTTGAGCTTTAATTTTGGCAATTCTAATTTCGGAAAGCTGATTTTAATTGCTGCCAGTTTTCTAAACTTGTCTCGATTTCCGCTGGTATAAATACGCTTGCGAAATTTTTCAGTTTCAGTTTTTTGTTGAAATCCCTCATTTTAGTTTGCGCTAAAAGCTCGCTACTCACTTTTCAATGGAACTTACGTTCCATGCGATGTTTTCTTTTGAACTTTTCGTTCCATGCAAAATATTTCCAGAGCAAAATATTTTCTTTTTATAATGCTTAATTTAGTAGTTAAATTAAGTTTCTTCATATTTTGTTCCTTTTAAATATCGCACGATCATTGCGGTAAAGTGTCTTTGATGTTTACCATGTGTGTGTGCTATGGAGAAAGAAGTGTCTGACGATGTTGAGTTTTTTTTTTTTAGTTTTCCTCCGGCTGTCAACTACAAAAATCCGAGTGTTCCAGATGTGGCTGTTAGGTCTAAATTCCTGATTTTATCCTCCTTTTAAAAGAAATATGCTGCATCTTTCCTGTCTCCATGGGATCCATAAACTTTTCGGATCATCTTCCTGGCTTATGTATGGTTCCTGATGAACTTTAAATGACCAGGTTGAGTGAATATGATTATATTTTTTAACTCTTAATTTCTTAAATTCTGAATATATGAATTCTTAATATCTGAAATGTATGATTTAAATTTTATTCTTTGAATTTAAAATTCTAAAGTTTCATTTCTGAGAGAGCAATTTTCTAAACCTTCCTAAATTTATTAGAGCCTGGGAAAATTCTTAATTTTTTAAATTTAATATTCTATTATTAATATTTTATGATGAGATTTAAATAGATTTTTTGAGAGTAAAGTTTTTATACAGATTCTTTAATTTTAACTAGGCTGATAAATTCTAATGTCTGTGATAAATGTTATTTAAACTTGTTAATTCTTCCTGATTTGCCTGCCTATGAGCAGAGTTTTTGTAATTTGTTCTTTGAATTAATTTGAAGTATCAATTTAATAAACTAATTTTCTTTAAACTAATTATTATGTCTTCTTTTATAATTTTAAACACAACAATTGCTGATCACAGAGAGTTTTAGATGTTATTAATAATTTACAGCATCTAAAGTTAGTATCCTCCACTCACGACTCAAACTGTACAAAATAGAATAGTTGAATCAAACTATTTTATGCTAAAATTTTAAAACATTTTAAATTATTGTTGCACATTTCAAATAACCTACAAACATTACCCAAAATTGATGTTATATTAAAATTTTTCACTATAAAATACTAAAATTTGGTAATTTTCAAGAAATTATATTTTTTAAAAAAAGCACTGTGTTATTACACTAAAACTAACATAAATAACCAATTTTCTGTAATAAAATATCTTAATATATCAAATAGTTAGTATAAATTAAAGTGCCAATATTGGGATTTCTAAAACAAATACCTTATTATATGAGATTAGTCAATTAAAAATCAAACTATCAAGTTGACTCTCTCCACTTCTAACATTATTCCAATCCAAATTAAATTCCCAATTCAAAATCAAAAGTTTGTCAATGACAAAATTACTTTCTTCCAATTCAAAAACAAAAATAATCACATGTATGCTTAAAATTTAAATTAAATCTCAGATATGAGTCATTTTCATTAAATGGGAGTTTTACATGTGCCATGTGTTTTAATAAAAGTTTGCATGACTTGGGACTGATTTCGGACACTGATCAGTTTTACTACATTGCAGTTCATATTTGTCACCCATTAGCTAAAAAAAATTATATTTTTAATATTTAATTTTTTTTTATTATTATTAAATGTTATTCTCCTGTGTGTCCCAACTGCCAAATAATAAAAGCACAACTTCATTTATAGGCTTTCATTTTCTAGTTTTCTTTCAATTTGATGTTTTATATTAAATTAGACAATTTAAAATAATTAGACAATTTAAATCCACTATGCATTAGAGCAATATTTTAAATTAAATTTTTACAACTGTCCCCTAGCTTTTTTGTCATCCACCTGTCTTTAAATTTTAACACCTCATTCTGTACATAGGTGGCAACACAATATAATTGAAGTATTATTCTTTTCTACTAAAGTCCATATTCCCCATTTCAAGAGTTCGACTATATTCTAGCTATCATTCTGTACAGGGAAATATTATAAAACTAAATAACTTTGGATAAGTATTTTTATTCCTTGTCATACATCTGTCTTTATTCTCAGAATAAAAAGGTATATAACTTTTTATTAACATATATATGTGCCTATTTAGTGTAAAAAACTGAATATTAAGTCAGGCTTAAATGCAAATAAAACTCATATACTCAGAAAGTAAAATCACATGATTTGTCATTCCCCTGTCTTCTTGGTAGACAAGGAAATACCATTAGAACAGGTGAATTACATTTAAACTAGATTTTCTTTTAGAAGATAAAACAAATGAAAAATTTTAATTCTAAATTTAAGATTGCAATTAAAGCAAAACAATTTTTTTATCTTTCTAATGATATATACAGGGTGTCCCAAAAAGATTGAAACATGCTTTAATTCTTTACCTGTTGGAGATAAGTGGGCAATGTAAATTGCAAAAATGTTGAAAGTAAGGTAGAAAATAAGACTGCGTTAATGAAATAGTCCTCCCATTAATTTTCAATAAGTTATACTTTTTTAATTTTTATATGACCCCCCCTTAGACAAATTTGGTCAATCAGAAAATTTTTATTTTTAATGCAACAAGATCATTAAAGAAACCGCATATATGTATCGTTAAAATAAACTGAATTATGATAAAGATAAAAATCTGACTTATGCAACTTTTCTGTACCATGTGAAAGGCTGTTGCATCAGTGAAAATAGGAATCAAACAAATTGACGATGGAAATTGTTTAGATCAAAAATACGTTAATATGTGTCAAAATTTTTTATCACAAATGCATCTAAATCAAGCATTACACAGACCGAGATTACATAAAGCAGTGATACTCACTACGCGGTAGGAGTACATAATTAAAATATGCATACATTGATGGAAGACCACTGATATACAGGGACAAATTTCGTTACAAATACTAGAAATACAATTCACAAAATGCAATTCACAGAGCATTCTCAAAATGTTTTCCTTCAACTCCAATACATACTAAACATGCTGACGATTCACTGAATGATTTCTAATCTTTATTTTTGTATAATATTAAAATAAGTTTAATTGTATTGAATAGAAATAATACTGGGAATAAATAGATAAATTAAAAAATAAATCATTTGCATTTCATTCTTCAGTTTTCTTATAAATCATTTTACTACAAACATTTGAAACGGCTAAATTAAGAGTTAAAGGAAAGAAAAAATTGTCTGTGAATTCTATTCTTCATTTTGAAAAATTATGTTAAATTTCAAAATCAAATATATACTTTTATTTGTTTACTTATTTATTTTAATTGTTTCAAATAAAAAATGGCATGCCTGAATGTGAAAAGTACTTAAGAATCTGTGATTGCATCGTGAGCCTACGTGGAATTTACAAAAATGTCTCCTATGTATTATCATCCAGTTTTAGCTTTTTTGTAATATGTCACAAATTTACATTTCTAATTTGATAAATGGTACCCATTCACAATGTTTAATTTTCAATTAAATATAACTCGCTCAATTTTAAAGATACAGATATGCAGGGGTTTTTTAATGATCTTGTTGCATCAAAAATAAAAATTTTCTGATTAACCAAATTCGTCTAAGAGGGTCGTATAAAAATTTAAAAAGTGTAACTTTTTGAAAATTAATGAGGACTATTTCATTAACGCAGTCTTATTTCCTACCTTACTTTCAACATTTATGCAATTTACATTGCCCACTTATCTCCAACAGGTTAAAGTATTAAAGCGTGTTTCAATTTTTTTGGAACACTCTATATATATATATATATATATATATACTAACAAAGCAATTGCCTATATTAAATGTCATTCCCCTATCATACTGTCATTTACTTATCTTGAAAATAAAAATTTCCATTTTCTATTTAATTTCCCCCAAATGGTTGTGCTACTGTTGTTGCCCCCCCCCCCCCCCCCCCCCACACACACACACCAGTTTAAACTGCCGGTGTTAAAATATAATGCAGAAAACAAGTTGAAAAATAGAAAAAAATATTGTAACAAGAAAGATAAAATGTCCATTAAGAGAAAAATGACCTATATACTAAATTTCGACAAAACTAAAATTACTAAATTTGTGATAAAAAATTTTGACACATATTAACGTATTTTTGATCTAAACAATTTCCATCATCAATTTATTTATGATTCCTATTCTCACTGCTAAAACAGCCTTTCACATGGTACAGAAAAGTGGCATAAGTCAGATTTTTTCCTTTATCATAATTCAGTTGATTTTAAAGATACAGATAGGTGGTTTTTTTAATGATCTTGTTGCATTAAAAATAAAAAATTTCTAATTGACCAAATTTGTCTAATGGGGTTGTATAAAAATTTGAAAAGTGTAACTTTTTGAAAATGAATGGGAGGACTATTTCATTAACGTAGTCTTATTTCCTACCTTACTTTCAACATTTTTGCTATTTACATTGCCCACTTATCTCCAAAAGGTAAAGAATTAAAGCGTGTTTCAATCTTTTTGAGACACCCTGTATATATATATATATATATATATATACTAACAAAGCAATTGCCTATATTAAATGTCATTCCCCTGTCATACTGTCATTTACTTATCTTGAAAATATAAATTTGCATTTTCTATTTAATTTCCCCAAAATGGTTGCTGCTACTGTTGTTGTCCCCCCACCCCCCACCTCCAGTTTAAACTGCCTGTGTTAAAATATAATGCAGAAAACAAGTTGAAAAATAGAAAAAAAATATTGTAACAAGAAAGATAAAATGTCTGTTAAGAGAAAATGACCCACATACTGAATTTAGACAAAACTAAAAATACTAAAGGAGATACTTAATACTTAAAATGCAGAAATGAAAGAAGATAAAAAATAGTTAGGAAATATAGGAACTTTAGAATATGTCGCGAGATATTTATTTAAATTAACTTCAACTTCAATCTAATAGTATTACAATATAATTCACTAAGTTTTTTTCTTTTGTTCATTTTTAATCAATATCTTTCATCCAATATATGAAGGTGCTTTTAAAATAAAAAATAAGACTCACACATGGTTGACAGAACCACAAATTATCGTTTTTTGTATTAGACATCTTATAGCAATTGCGACACTGCATAATTTCAAGCAAATCATATTCACAATCCCCCAGCATCTGTCGAGCCATTTCAGCGATTCGACTGTGCGCTGTAAAATACAAATAAATAAACTTAACATTACAGTATTAACTATTTCAAAAGTGACTATGTCATAACAAAAGTTCATTATACATATACCCTAATTATAAATATAGTACAATCTAATCAAAAAAAGTTGCTGACTCGATATTACTTGAGTAATTATTTGATTCTAGTTATCCAATTACCTAGGAATTTTTTCCGTGACGAGTAGTGCAAAAAATATCCTGGCTGCTGCTAGTTGGAAATATCCTAAAATTTTCAACAGAAAAATATAGGAATCATTCCTTAATAAAATGTAAATTCTTAAATTCCTAAAGAATTATAGATTAATATGCAAGAACATGGAATTATGTGATGGGTATTATCTCTATATTTCAACTAGCAGTGTACACGATCTTCGTACAGAATATATAGTACAAAGAAACTTAAAATTCACAATTATGTGCAAATTCCCATAATATTCTAAATGATATTGCTATTTAAAACATTCTATTAAAATATTTAATTTAATTCTCCTAAAAAGAAGTTAAGAATCTCTGTATCTTCTTCATAAATTGAGCTCACAGCTTGTCAGGATAAGCAAATTCTTAATTGGCGGATAAAATTTCATTGGCCAACATCGCAAACAGCTTGGAACAAGGTGGATTACCAATTAACAACAACTCTTTCTTCTGTGTGGCTAGACGCAGCAAACGCCCGGCTCTCACAGCTTCCAGACAAAAACATCAGAGAGCACGGGAGAAGGATTCAAATAAAATGTGACAAAGGACTGCTGGTCATAAACTAAACACAGCCACTTTCATCTTGGGAAAAACACATCACAGACTTAGCCGGGGATAATAGAACTTTTCGTGCCAAATTCGAACTTCAGCTCGGCTGGCGCCGTAGCACTAAAATTAACAACTTTATACGTTTACATTCCAAGTTCCAATTCAAAGGGGAAAAAAGAAGAAGAGCAAAAAAGTATGCGAGTTTATTTATATACTGCCAAACATCGTTGCCACACATTGTAAGCAGAACTATCGATGAATGATAAAAGAATCAATGACAGACGATTTTAATATTACGGTCAACCAATCAAAAACTCAAAATTTTAAAGAGAACAGAAATTTTAAAGCAGACGGAATATAAGAATCGATTTGGAATATACGAATTCGGCATAATTTAAATACGGAAAATTCTGAAATATTTAAAAAAGCTGAAAATATAATAAAAATGAAAAATTGCGAAAAATCATCGAATTTTTAACAGAGAACAACAAATTTAGGATCAAATCAAAGGGAATAAAAAGGGCAATAAATGTAATCACAAATTAGCCAATTTAAATAAATTTAAATAGCTGAAAGCTAAAAAGAACGAACTTTCGCCATTTTGAACACAATAACTATGGAATAGAACCTATTTGGAACAGAAGAATATCAAAAACCTAAACAATTGGAAAATGGATAACTAAAAAGAAAATGACTATGTAAATAAGACCCCTGAACATATTTAAATTAAAAACAAACATCCTAAAATTATTAAATAGCCAAAAGTAACCCAACAATCCTGGTCATGGCACCAAATCTGTTGGGTTGAAAAGCATTATGATATTCTGAAAGTATTCTAAAAGTTCTAAAAACTTGTAAAGTTCTGAAATAAACCAAAGTGGACCTATCGACCAGTTATTCCTAAATGCATAAAAATATGCTAACCTGTAAAATATAAAAATGGTATTTTCCTAAAAATAAAAACTCATTAAAGAAAAGAGAGAGACACAGAGTTTAAGTTTTCAAAATCTAACGTTTATTAAAATTTTAAACTTCACCTTTAAAGAATCCTTAAAATTTACATCTCATTAACTAATTAAATTAAATTAAACATTATAAATAAATTAAATAAATAAATTGAATTTATAAAGTGGCCAGTCATAAAGTGGTAGTAAAAACCACTCATCAAGAGGGAGAGACTCAGAGTAAGGGAATAACCTGTAATTTTCTTTTACTCTACACATGACCCAAACTAAAAAAAAGACACAAAAAATTTTCATAAAAGAAACTTTCTCAGCATTTTTTAATTGATAACACAATTGCAGTGATGTCAACCTACAGAATTTTTTTTAAACAGATGATATATTTAAATGGTTAAATGCCTGTAAAATTTTGGTTTCTATGACTAATTTTAGTTTCTATAATTAAAGCATAGCTGCCAACCTCCAAATATGAAAAACCAGGAGATTTTTGTGCGAAAATATGAAAAAACCGGGAGATTTGATAAGCCCAATTTTAGACGATGCAGACAGATTGCAAAAGTGGACATTATTTTCACAATTAAACTGAATATATGGAGGATCGCGCACAAATGCCGTTTTTCGCGATACTGCTGCAAAATAGCCTTTCATTTCATTAATATTACGTTTGAACAATAGTTTTTCTGTATAAAATACGAAATAATTATAAAAAAAAATTGACGATGCTGACAGATTGTAAAATTGGAAAAATAGTTTCATAATAAAACGAAATATAAGGAGGATCGCGCACATGCGTCGTTTTTAGGGCTACTGTTGAAAAAAAATAGTTTCATTTCATTAATAATATGTTTGAACAATAGTTTTGTATATAAAACAAAATAATTTAATAAAATTTTCGTCGATGCAAATGAGTTTTTCCCACATTAATTAGATAATCATTGGTAATCTCTCTCGTGACGCTGTGGGAATAATTGCCGTTTGCGAGCGCCGATTACACGATAGCTGAGAAATGCATATTTAGATGAAAAAACGGGAAAACTTCGATTTCAAAATTTGTGACTTCGTTTCTCATTTCGTAATATTTTTGGAAAATCCGTGATCTATTTCCGATTTTTTTACTTTTGTAACCTGTAGATACAAATATAAAAATACAAACGTCAATCGCAATCCATTCTTACACCGCGGTAGCAGAAAACTGCGCCGCGGAAAACAACTGAAAGTAACGATTTGCATTCGAGTGATTTCTACCAAGAAAGGGGGACAATAAGGGCCGTTGAGTGAAAACCGGGAGATTGAGCGACTTACCCGGGAGACCGGGAGATATAGCGAAAAACCGGGAGTCTCCCGGTAAAACCGGGAGAGTTGGCAGCTATGTTAAAGAAATAAAGTTTCCAAAATAATTTTATAGAAATATTAGGGAACTTAAGAACTTTTACTAGCTTAAATGAACATTATTAAAAATTATTTTTTTTAAAATCATATGAAAATAGGATACATTACACAGGATGCATTACTGTAAAATATAAAAATACATCCATGAATGAAATTGATGAGGGTGTGGTTAATTATAAAATACATTTAAAAGATAAAATTAATGCAAATTTGAAAATAATTTTTACTTTATTAGCTTACAATAAGTTAACTGGCATACAACACGTCAGAATTATTATTTCGTTGAGACGTGGTGTTGCTTCTTAAGTCTCGATTAATACTCTATCAAAACGCTTAGAAATTCATATAAAAAATTTACATAAATATGAAAAATAAAATTAAACACTCACTTCCAAAGTATACCACAACATTATGAACCAATTGCTGTGCATCTGTATAGAAATCGCCCAGTTTAGCATACTCATTAGCCTTCATCTTATCTTCCATGGCTACCAAATCCATTGGTTCATAGATAAGAAAATTATAGCGCCATTTTTCTTCATCGGGATGAGGTATCCTGTGCAATTCTTTGGTCTATAACAAGATATATATACATATATATATATATTATAATTAAAATTTAGTAAAGGAATTAAAGTATCAATTTTTAGCTGAATAATTGAAAATTAAACACCATGTATGTTAAATTTTCATATTCTCTTTTCTTAATTTACTTGCTTGGAAATTATGTAAAGACCCAATACATATACCAGGAAGCATAAATCGGAATATAATATGTGTTGTTTTAGTAGGTAATCCCCCAAAGAATCAACTATATTTTTCTTCCCCCTATACATAGAAATAATGACTGATTTACAAGTGACCTTGATCCTCGAGAAATGTGTGGTAGTGATTTTTCTAATAATGTGATGACTCATATGGCCAGACACACTATTTCTGTGCTGTGTGCAGGGTCCGCGCTAGCCATTCGCCTACGCGCCAAATGCGAAAAGATCGCAAAATTGGCGATAAAAAAAATACTTTGGCGAAAAAAATGGTGAATGATTTTTTGGAAACTGTGAATATGTCGTAAATATTTTTTTGGGAAGTAATATGGAATAAAAGTCTGATTTAATTTGGAATAAAAGTCCAATTTAATTTGGAATAAAAGTCCGATTCCAGACAAGTAGGCCTATGACATACGAGCATTGTCTCACGTCTGTTTTGGGGATGCTTGTTCTCGTGTGACAAGCTCCAGGTATTCTTTAATTCCCAGCACGCTGCTCCTCGAAACGGACGGCAGACAGCGCATTCCTGTCTCTCAAGCGTCCTTGACCCACCGCAGCAATCAAAACATTATCTGGATTCCGTCCATTATGTGAGCCGATTTTTTTCGTTAACCCTGAATCGCACAACCGTTAACCCCCAACACAGTTATTAGATACTCTCCAATAAACAAAACAAAAAAACACTTTCAACTTAAAATCCTGCATTATCGTTTTAAACAATCCGTGTTACAGAATTATTTCTGAAAAGAGCCATTTTTTGTCGAAAACGATCAGCCGTAATCAGAGAAACACGTGATAAACATCGAATGAAAATATGTATATTTTTTGATGACGCGTATACAATGGTAGTCCGGAGCATCTGGAGGGCAGAGAAATTAGGTGTGCGATTGCGTAATTACTACCGCATCGTTTTAGGATCGATTGTCTTGCGGGAAAAAAAATAACTTTTAGACTTACGATGTTTTTATTTTATTTTTTTTAAGACTCTGCATATAAATCGACCCACACACACACACACACACTTTGAAGCTTCCCCCCCCCCCCTCACAAATTTCTCGACTTACACGAGTATATACGGTAAATAAAAAAGCATTTAATTTTAGTTAAAACCAACTGAAAAAAGGTCACAGCTGATTGTTATCACATATGTCAACTTGCGGTTTGCTGTTTTTGTCATAAGTTGAATCGTAGTTTATCTTTTTGTTACGAATTTTTAAGCCTGCCTGGCTTGTTTTCGTTTCATCTTCATCATCATCTTTGTGGTTTTTATACAATCCTTACTCCTGCCTGAATTTTAAAACCGACATAAAAATTTATCCCTTAGATAGTTTTGGTGCCTAATTTTAAAGAAATATAATGATGATACTGCATACAAAAATATTATGGATGTAGCAGGAATTGGTTTCACATGTCCTATGACAACAAACATCGTTGAAAGAGGCTTTAGTAAACAGAACATAAATTTCATTAAGTAGTAACATCAGAGTAAAAAATCTCAGTGACTTGATTCTTATAAATAGTGAAGGGCCAGATATGAAAGATTTTAACTTAGGCAGCTTTTGAAAATTTTTGAAAATTTTTTTTAGGCAGCTTTTGAAAATTTATGCTGCAGCGCGGGCCCTGTGTGTGTATTTCACTGCCATTGAATGTTATTCAGAATGACTGGATACACCATTGCAGAGCAGGTGCTTATTATGAAAAGTGATTGGAAGTCACTAAAGGATTGGAAGTCTATAAAGGCAACACAGTCCGAATTCCTGGATATGTTTGGAGGAAGAAAAACACCTGACAAACATTACATCACCAGGTTAGAGATGAAATTGGGAGCTTTGCATTCGAGTGTGTGGATGTCGGTGGAGAACATTTCCATCATTTATTGCGAATGGTGATTCATTTTCATGAACTAAAGTCACTTGTAAACTAAACATTATGTTTTCATGTAGAGTGGAAAGAAAAATCTGGATGGTTCTTTAGGAGGACTACCTAGTGAAATGAACACTGTTTAACAGATTTGAAGAATACAAATATTATATAGAACAGTGTTTTTCAAACATTTTTGGTAGCGGAACATTTTGAAATTTAATAGCAGAACCCCGAAATGAAAAAGTCTATTGTGGTTCAAATCATATATCTAAATTTTAAGCGCTTTTAATTTTTAAGAAAATTTACATAAAACCATCATACTGAGGAGCCCCTGGAATACCACTATTTCCAAGAGTTTCACGAAAAACATTTTGAAAATCGCTGATATAAAGTAAGGCCTATATATACAGTTAAAAGTCCATTCTGTTTATTCTTTACACAATTCCACACTTTTGACAGATTCTGTCCTTATCTACCCACACAACCACAGACTTCCAGTGGACAGCCAATAAAGCTCCCGTAAATCCTACAACTGTCATATCCTAAGCACGACGTCCACAGACGTCTTACTCAAGACCATCTTGCAATGTGTTCCAATCGTACTCCATTTGAAGTGTTTTATGACGTCTTCTGGAACTTCCGTTAACCTAGAGGGCGCACCATGCGTCTTTCGTCAGTCAACCGCTCTGTCCAGAACGACTTCCGGCGTCCATCTTGATTTTTCGATAAACCGAGAAACGAACTACTTTCACGTGCAAGTGCAACGGTAAGAAATTTTGTTTGTCTTTTAATATGTGAACTGCTGATATAAAATTTTTATAGTTAATCAAAACCTAGTCCGACATCAATATATTGATGTCCGCCTAGGCAAGATTTCCGACAGAAATCGGTAGATCGCGATTATTCAGTTTTTACGAAATTGCTACGCTTGTATAGCAAAATATTTCAATTTTTCTGAAGTGTAATTGAATAGGTTTGAATCTTTTTAATACTCGGAACACAAAAATAAAGTTTAGAATGTTATAAATTTCATAATTTGCTTTAATTTTAATTATGTAAACATCTCTATAAGCATGTGATTTATTACCATGTTTCAAGTTTTCTAATCATGCATGGACGAAATGTTTCAAATCTTTCTGTTTTATAATTTTGTTTTTACCATTGGAAGGGGGGGGGGGGGGGTTAAGTTTTTTTAAACCTTGTACAAGGGTACAATATGGAAAAAAATGTCATTTCATCTAGTGCAGAATATTTAATTTTGGGGGCTTTAGCCCTCTAGCCTTATCTTTTCAGTTTAACGTATGCAACAATCACATGCTTATTTTATCATATTTGGAACCTATTTGCAATTAATTACATATTTAAACATTTTTATTTTATAAGTTACCTAATAGTCTTATGCACTTCAAAAGTTTGTGATATATTTTTTGTCATTTATCATTTTGTTTTGGTGGTTCTGTAAACAGATACGATTTTATTTACAGTTAGATATTATTTTATATTACTCTGTATGTTATAGTTTTCATAAAAAGCTTTTTATTTTAATTTTTAATTTGATTCTTATGTCTCCATTCTCAAAGTGCATTTTTTTGTGCTTGGTATCGCAATTTCATCATTTATTTTCAAAATGACATTTTTTGAAAACAAGTAGCAGTTATACAGGAAAGTCATAAGTAGTTTATGTTTCTCCGGGATTTACTTAAATTTATAATTTCTTATTACAAAGTTAAATTTAATTGTACAGTTAAAATTGTATTTTATACTTATTCTGCACACTTATAATAATGTAACATTTCCAATATGTTTCAGAAATTTTAGCTCCCAGTTATTTGTAATTTCATTTTGTTTGCTAGTAAGGTTTTTTATACAACATAAATAGAAATAGCTTGGGTGGTATAAATTCACTCTACATGGAACAAAACTGAAACCTGAAGAACCCTTTTAGTTTCGAGTTTTGTTCCGCATCTAGCTGCATTTATACATTTTAAACATACGTGAATGAAATGTCCTTCCATATGTGATGGAAAATCTTGTGGGCATGTGCCTATAAACACTTTATTTAAAAAAAAAAAACTGATTTTTATATTTGGTAGGATTATTTACAACATATTATATGTTAAATATTGATAGTTTTCTAATTTCTTAACTGAACAGGTCGGAACTCTGTCACCTTCTAATCCTGACCTCAATTACTAGATTCCCAAGCTCTAATAAAATACAGGTAAGCTAATGTATACAATTTTTTCCTTTTTCTATAGGGAACCCTTCTGTTGAAAGGTCCACTATACTGCTTTTTTCTGTTAAGAAAATACACTGTTGCAAAAAAGATTCAGCTACAGTCGTTAATAAAACAACATGCATGCCAAGTTTAAGTTTTGCAAATGATCAAACTATCAGTGCCAATGATATTATAGGGCTCATTAAAAGGATGCAAAGTGCAGCATTTTAAACGACCAGTGTTCTCACTCACAGGCAAATGAAACTTTATTTCCTGCTTTGATACTGCAAATTGTGTACAAAGATGCTATTGAGACATACTCTATGGCTCTAGAAACAGTTGTTAGGTTTTGAGAGGAATCGCATCATAGGCCTAAGGAAAACTGTTTGAACTAACAGACGTATTAGTCACAAAACTATAACTGGCATTTTGGTAAACTGACAAATTAAAAATCATCAGCAACAATTTTAATTTAGCTGTTTAACCCTTTGCGGATGGTAGGCGCATCCATGCGTCAACTGTGAAACTGTATTCAAGGACGACAGTCATGCATTCACGTCCAGGAGAAATTTACCCTAAAGGGCGACTGATACCAATGTGCGCTTTCATGTGGAAAATATTCGTTTGAATTTATTTGAATACTAGATGGTGCTAAATATCCATTCTAATATTTACAACATATTTTGCAAATATTTAACCTTGGTATAGGGGGTCCCTATGAATCATCACTTCATCTAAAGCGTTAAAATATGATTTTTGTAATATAAACAAACAAATCATTTCTGCCAAACTCTTGCTATGCTGTAATTGAGTATATGTTCTCGTTTCGATTTTAGTTTAATGATTGCATTGGTGAATTATTAGAATGTAAGAGAGTATTTTCTTTCAAGTTTGGGTTTTAGTGAAATGTTCGGTAGTGAATTTATTAGGTTATTTTGGATGGCTATGTCAAGACATTTTTATGTATAGAAGAATATACTAGCATGGTAATCGAACAGAATAGTCATAAAAGTAATGCAGATAGTGAAGATTCGTGGATATTTGGTATTTCTGATGAGTACACAGACAGTTTTTATAAATGCAAATTTTGCAATGTTTGTCTGTGTGTGAATCCATGTTTGAAATACATTATGCGTAAAAGGCGTATTAATTAGTAACAAAGCTATTTTCTTCCTAAAAATTGTACATAATCTCTATTAGCTGTGTAAAGTATTAAGTACAATCATTTTAATATTTTTCCTGCGTAACAAGTAACAATTTTAATCAAGTTAATTAATCATTTTTAATCATATGAAATTTTCATATTTAAATAAAAGATAATTTGCGTGTAACATATGCATCTAATGGAAAATAAGTATTTCTTTTATTCCTGAAAAAAGTAGAATGCTGTAACAGATGACTTTTTTTTTTTTTAGTTAGGCTAAGTGCAAAAAATATGTCGTCCTTTGGAACAGTTCGGAAGTGAAATGCTCCATCCTTTGGGCCACATCAGTTCTGAAAAGCCGCCATCCCCAAAGGGTTAAAAGTAATATAGTGGTGCTAGGGTTAGAAATTAGGAGCGGGGTATCAATAGTACCTAATTATTTTTACTCAGGTACCAAAATGTTCTACTTGAATGCAATTTTGAAGTTACTTATTATGCGGCCAATAAAATAAATTACTTTTTATTAGCAGCACTCACTGCGCAGACACATGTAATCCATGACATGCATTGGTTAGGTTGTTAGAAAGAAGATATGTCAGAATTTCTGCTGTACATATGCATACTGAACATATGCAAATACATATGCAAGTACATATGCTTACTGATACATGGGGGAAAAAGCAGAAAAGTTAGACAGAGAAAATGATGATTGGGTCTAAAATCTTGATTGTCAAAATAAAATTTGTAGATCCAAAATATTCATTTCAACCTAGAGTGGAGCTTGCTAGCTCGGATGTTGTAGCAAACTATTGGTTATTGCGAATTTTTTTTTCTGTCACCTTGAATCTTCTATACTTTTATAATGTTAAACAAAACATATTGCTTATAGCGAACAATTTTAAATGCATGTATGTTGGATATTGTGAAGTTTTTAGTTTGGGAAAGGTAAAAAATGTTTTTTTTTTTTTTTTCAGATTACTTTAAGTAAAAGCAAAATCTCAGGAGCAACAATAAGTTTGGTGACAAAGATTCATCCCGAGAGACATTAAGCCCAAACATGTAAAGATTGCCTGTGGATGTTTAAATTATAACAGACGTGGTGCTCATCTGAAAACAGTAAAGAGAACCATCAATCCATTTCTGATTCTGCTTATGAAGATACTTCAATGTAAAATAGGTTACACGAAAAAAGAGTTTTACTAGGTCTTATTTTTGACGATTATGCTGCAAGTGATGATTGTGTTGAAATAGAATCATAAGAGGTCAGTATTGCTAGCTACAGTTGCAGAAAATACGTTTAATGAATTAAAAAATAAATTGATTTAAAAAGAGATAGGTCAACCTTACTACATTCTATATTGATTTTTTGTTTTACAATACGCAGTCGGATAAGTCATTCTTATAATATTGCTTATCACCTAATTTTTTTATCATTTATTACAGTCTTTGAATTGATTGACAGCCATTTGGGCTATTCTGACTTGACTATGAGGATGTATTGGGAGCAGTGTAAAAATGTTTATCTATGAGTGTAATTAAGGAAATTAATTGTTTTGTATATTATGTCATATAAAATTTTTGTCTAGCTAAGAAACCATAGCTTTATAACATTAACGTTCTGGTGGTAATACAGTTGGCCCCACTTATGTAGGTATTGAATAATAGCATAAAAAAAAAATTATGTGCAAAGAATATTGCAAAATAAAAAGAAATCCCATTGTAGTAGTAATACTAAATACGCTGCTTTATTGCTAGGCAGCCCTTCATTAATTGTATAAAAAGTGACTCTGTCTTCGCTAATTCCTGATACTGAATCCTATTTGCCTCAATTTATCAAATGAACTGTGAGGAGTTATGATTTTAGTCTGCAATTTACTGCATATGTAAATTTTTAGATTTCATAGTATGCAATTAAAATGAATTAACAGTAAGTGATTGATTGCAGTGATGGGGAAATTCCTGTATATTGTCAAAACGAATCTATTCCCAACAACAAAAGCTATAGTAAAAATTGGAATCCTTATCTATCTATATTAAATGTAAAATAAATGCTTAACTGTTATTTGTCGTAACTTTGAGAGAAGTGGGGGTGAGTATAATCTATTTTATGCCTTGCAAAAATTTTTTAAAATGTAATACTGAAACTTACAAAGTAAACAACATAAGATTACTTATAGGTACATCATGAGTGATGTAAATAAATTAATATATAGTATTATGTAATATTTCTAATATTATAGTAACTTTTAATTTGTAAAAGAAAATATTTCTTTACATGAGCATTTAAATGCCTGTGGTATATGTTAAGTATTTTTGCTGTTTTTACTTAATTCACATTTTTTCTGGAAAAAAAAATAGAGAGAGGGGGGGGGGTTATATTATTGTACAGTAAGAAGTTATCGTAATTTACTTCATCGCATATTCTAAAAGAGTGTATGTGTTTAAGCAGAGCGGACTCAGCCCGTCATCCTAAAGTTTATCATGATTGTTTTTCATACTGATGGTGTACTCCGTATAAATAACATCTACAAAAACTACTAGCTTGTTTATAGTTCAACTTCTGGAATTTATCTGTCAAATTGTAATATCAATTCCATGGGCATCATTTTGCTTTGGGCGAATGTCAGGTTTGGAAACTGGCATCAACACATTTACTTGTTTATTTTTGCACACGGAATCACAACATGTGAAAAGAGAATATAGTAGTGAAATAAATTAAAGATATAGAATGTCAATATAACTTTAATTTATAACTGATTTAAGTCAAATATGTTTTGGATCAAAGATAGAGTTGTGATTTCATTGTGTTTTAAATTGGAATTGTCATTTAAAATGAGCTCGCCTTTCATTGGGTATCCCTATTGGAATGAACTCAAATGTAGAATCCCTATACTGTTTTTTGAAGTGTGGAACATAATCGTTACGCTTACTTGTATATACACTTATCGTTATTACCTGTATCGTTACCTGTATGTAAATTGTATGGACATAATTTTGCTTTGAGGGAAATTATGAAGATGTCATTGAAACCTACATTATTTCTTTAATTTATATTTATAATGCAAATATTTTTGGAAAACCAATTATGCTAAGTACTTTTCTGATTTTATCTAATATATATGATTATTGTTTTTCTAGATATATTGCCACGAAGACAATGGATAAACGGAATATTTATGTACCGCTGAAGATTGGAAATTTTGTAGAACTATAATATAAATTAAATTGTGTATATTAGGTTTTTATTTATTCTATAATAAAAAAAATGTTTTTATGTATGTATGTATGTATGTCTTAATGTATCATACCAAAAATTGGTCCATCTAATAAAGTAAGTATAAAATAATTTAAATAAATTCCTTAAAATGTGGGACATTTTGCATGTCTCACTAGGGCAGTATTTCATAAATTGTGGTTCATAACTTATACAGATGGACTGTGAATAAATCAAATTATTAGAAATCTCTATAGTATATCACTTGAATTTTGCATATTTGTTTTCAGATTACCAGATTATATCACTAATGAAATATCACGGTAGTGGAGGTGATATTAATTTGACCAATAAATAACATTCTTTTATGATCTAAATTACTTTTACATTTATTGAAATACACAGAATGTGATTGAGTTTTTTTATTTGTAAATGACAAAATTTTATATTCAACTGTAAAAATATTTTACCACTAAAGGAAATTGATAATAGCTGATAGATGGGTCAGAATTTTTGTGTTATAAAGTGGGAAGATTTCATAATTTTCTCAGTAAATAGTTATTTATTATTCGTGGCAAATTAATTTTTGCCAGTAAATCTTATGAAAAAAGATATATAAATCAATGATTTAGAGAAGTAAATACACTCAATGTTATAGAGTCAGTGCACACTTTATAAATAAATGAATACCATTGTTTTCATGAGTTATTCGTCAGATATTAAAAAACATTACTTTTCAACATGCAGCTATATTTTAAATATGAATAAATCAAAATAATTTATAGAAAGTATATGAAAGTTTTACTTTCTATGCACATGTTCTTATTTAAAATTGAATGGCATCATTTATGACACTTAAGATATTGATATATTGCATTTTTTTTTTAATTTAAAACTGAAAAAAGTCAAAAAATGTAGTTCCATGAGAGATTCATTCACGTGACACACATTTGGATCAAAATGGACTAAAATATGAGGAAATAGCAGTATATCTGTATTCCAGGGTTTAACTGAAAAAATATTAGCAGACAGAAGGCGACAAATGTCTTCCCTACTAACAAGAACACATTGACTATTAACGCTACAAATAAGTTGATTACTTTGAAATAAATAGTAGTTTTTGTCATCAAACAAATGAAATTTGGATGTCATAAATATAAACTATATTGACTACTGGATTTCTTTTATGATAATTCGAATGTTGTAATCTTAAATGATCTATTAAGATGATATTCTTTTTCTAACTGTTTGTTTCTTTTTTTTTTTATTTCCCATGTTAACCTATGGGAAATAGTCTCTAGCTTGCCTGTTATCTACCAATTGTAGATTTAGAAAAGAGAAAGGTTTATGCTTTTCTTAAAAAATCTGCAAAATTAAAGTATTCTCTAGTATGTTTATAAAAGTAATGTGCATTCATTTTACAAAAATATTAGAAATACTTCTATTTTAACAATTTTTTAAAAACACATTTCTATTCTCAGAATCTATGTTTAATAAAAGCATGGAAAAAGATTTAAAAAAAAATAAAGTAATTAGTGATTTTGGAACTGTTTAACATGGGGAAAATAAAACAAGCAGCTAGAGGAAAAGCATCCTGAAAAATCCTAAATCCTCCTGTAATGTGCTAGAACACGTCCCATAATATCCCTGCAGAAACCTATAGAAAGCCTAGAACCACTGTCAATCCTCCTAAAAATAGCTCCAAAAGCCTCCAATGGTATGCATGACATCCCATAAGTCCCGAAAGCCTTCAATGGTATTCCACAAAGCATCCCGAAAGTCTCCTGTGATATGCTGCAATACGTCCCACAAGTTCCTGAATATTCCACTAAACGCCTAAACACATAATGAATAGGATCTCCATAGGCTCCAGTTACATGCCGTAAGACATCCCGTACGTTCCAAAAGCCTCCTGTGGTATGTCACAAGACATCCTACAGGTTCCTAAAGAATCCACTAAAAACCTAAACACATCCTGAAAAGTCATTAAATCATCCTAAAATGGATGTCCACAGGACGTAAAAAAAAGAGACATTTGTACCTCCTATGGACCTCCTTAAGACGTCTTTAGGAAAATATAGGACTTCCTTTGGAAGTCCTGAAATCCTGCATAGGACTTCCTCTGGACTTATTGTGGACGTACTTGTGTTGTGTGGGTAAATCATAATTTTCTTCCATTTTCAATTCACACTTCGAAATTCCAAGTTAATTCCAAGTTGGTACTTACGTATTATCGCAACCATGACAAAACGTAATTGATGTATCATCCAATAAAGGTCCCGATCGATTCCAAGGACAACATGCAACAAAGTGATCTGTATGAGGACCCACGTTCGAGCGGGCTCGAACTGGTTGGGGGACGTACGCACCGCTGGGACTGTGTCGTCAGACAGGCCGGCTTCGCCGGACCAAGTCACAGAGCATACTAGACTCGCTTCTGGGACCGTCGCACGGCGCAAGGACCGTGACAACATGCAGCCAAGTGATCTGTATGAGGACCCACGTCGAACTGCTTGAGAAAAACCCAGAAGCGAGTCCCAGAAGCGAGTCTAGTATGCTCTGTGACTTGGTCCGGCGAAGCCGGCCTGTCTGACGACACAGTCCCAGCGGTACGTACGTCCCCCAACCAGTTCGAGCCCGCTCGAACGTGGGTCCTCATACAGATCACTTTGTTGCATGTTGTCCTTGGAATCGATCGGGACCTTTATTGGACGATACATCAATTACGTTTTGTCATGGTTGCGATAATACGTAAGTACCTCCAAGTTTATTACATTCACAAACCAATATTCATTTTTTAACTATCTTGTTACCACCCTGTCTACACATTCTTTATTGAATGGTTTCAGCCTTTATTGCTTTTTGTTGGCCATTGAAAGTCACACATTTTGCTTCTTTGCCACCAATCAGAAACTCACTTATACACTATTGATCTCACTTACAAAGTTGCTCTCTTTTTTTACCCCTCTCATTAATTAAAAAACTTCAGTTCCCTTTAATATGTTATCTTGGTATAGGATCCCAAATATCTATAATTTCCCTCAACTTCAAAAAAGTTTGGGTGATATGTTTGCTATCAGTACACTAGTCCTTTTTAGTCACAATTAATGTTTTAGTTGGCTTGATTCTGTGTATTACAGATGATGCTTATGACTGTAGCACGCTGTTTAAAAAATCATTCAGATGTCGGGTAAAGAAGGTGCATAATGTTTTGCCCATACTAAAATTATGCATTTAGCATTCCAAACAACCACTATATTGCAAAATATTACAAGTTTTTGGCATAGCAAAAGAGAAAAAACTAGCCATTTATCATAAATATAACTAACATACATCAAAGATACACTGAAAGGCCTAAAATTGAAATATACACACAAAAACTTAATAACAAAACAATAGACTTACTTTTTCTTTCAACCTAATGCAAGTGAAACCTAGTAACATATTTATCTCTGTCTTCTTCAGATCTAATGAGAATTTCTCCGTATTCTGCTGTTAGGACAAAAGAAGTTGTTATCAAATATGAAGTTACTTTTAAAAAAGATCAATATAATATTTTTTACTATATATATATATATAAAATACTTTATAAATGCCGTAGCAAACTTAAAAAATTAAGGATACTTTGCAAATATGCAAATGTAAAAAATGAGTAAATAGGAATGACAATGCAAAATTCATTTAATTTATTGTGCAAATGCAGCTAATAAATAAAATGATTTCAATAATAAAAAGGTTTGAAGGTCCAATGAAAGAAAAGTGAGAACCTGTAACTCGAAAAACCTAACTTTCTAACAGGCTTGCAAACTAAAAGTATAATAGCATAGCAAGTAGCAAAAGTATAATAGTATAATAGCAAAAGTATAATAGTATAGCAAGTGAAACCTAGTAACATATTTATCTCTGTCTTCTTCAGATCTAATGAGAATTTCTCAGTATTCTGCTGTTAGGACAAAAGAAGTTGTTATCAAATATGAAGTTACTTTTAAAAAAGATCAATATAATATTTTTTATTATATATATATATATAAAATACTTTATAAATGCCGTAGCAAACTTAAAAAATTAAGGATACTTTGCAAATATGCAAATGTAAAAAATGAGTAAATAGGAATGACAATGCAAAATTCATTTAATTTATTGTGCAAATGCAGCTAATAAATAAAATGATTTCAATAATAAAAAGGTTTGAAGGTCCAATGAAAGAAAAGTGAGAACCTGTAACTCGAAAAACCTAACTTTCTAACAGGCTTGCAAAATAAAAGTATAAAACAAATCTTCAAGCAAATGGAAAAAAATACGAATTTCGAATCATCAAGTCTAAGAAAAGTATCAAAAAAGAAAGGTATGGAATTGATAAAAGAAAAACAGATGAAATCCAAACACAAACGCTATACATGTGGGCAAGGCTCTAGGCCTAAATCAAGATTTGTTCACTTCTTCAAAACTCGTTTTCAAGTCCAAGTGTCTTGTAGAAGCAAGCACAAAAATGTATATTTCTGAAGAAATAGATAGATTATGTTATGCCGAGATTTTTGATTCTAAATTTAATTATTGGCTCAAAATTTGATAATAGTTCAAAATTTCATTATTTTCCCCCTTCCCTTCAAAATCCTAAACTTATTTGTCGTTTTTGAATATTTCGGCGATTTATACTTAACCCTTTTAACGTAACCCCTTTTAACGTAAATTTGATGTCATTTTCTTTGTTTTCCTTATTCAAAATTATGCGTGATGTGTCTTCAAACGCTAAATATATTTTGCTAAATTCTTCTGTGTTTGCTCTCTGCTTTTAATTTAATCTCACTTCATTTACGAGTTGCGAAAAAAAGGACACATCTTAAATGAAAATTAGGCCCTTCGTGGCTTTTCCTTGAACACCTGCAAGTATGGTTGCCTCACGGCATTCCGTGATCATGCGTCACGGCGTGGGTTCATGGTTGCTGCTTGGCGGAAATTTTCCGTCTTGTGGTTCTTGGCATAACATCGTTTTTATTCTGCAGTATATGCGTGAGCGCTCAGCGTAAAGCACAGGTTTTCACTCACCAAATTTGGCGGCTCTTGGAAAGCAAGCGTGTTGCTTGGCCATTGAATTCCTGACCGGCATTGGACTAGGTGGTTCCTTTTTGTTGCTGCTGAGATCCGTGGAAATGGGCCCCATGCATGGGCGCCGGTATCCCGCGGTCGCCAGAAATGTGTGAGCAAGTGTCTCAAATGTAGCTCAACGTCATTAGCAATCTTTCACCTGGTCTGTATCATCTCTTGTTGAACAGGGTGCGTTGTCTCTGTCTCCGGACGTTCCATCAGATGAACACAAAAATTGAGGAAATCGACTACATCAGTTATTACCTGGAATCTAGTGTTTGTCAAGAAGTATCATTGTTCATATCAGGCCTTTACATCTATGTTTCATCAAAAGTGTATCGTCTTTCACAGCATTCCGTAAAATCAACATTTCTACCAATCCATTACAATGGTCTCCGAATAGTAAGCATCTGAGATACCAGCCCATTTAAGTGTTCCACAGCATGGTGTTTCTGTGCTCTCGGGTGCTTGTGTGTTCTGCACGATCAATGTCGTCCTAGTGGTCTCCAGTGGTGTGAGATCCCAAGCAGCCTGTGATCCATTCCACCAGTGTCATCAATCACAAATTTAAGTCCTACCGGATTTTGTCCGGTCATTCCTGCGACGTTTTATCTGAAACAAGCGATCCGTATAAATAGTCACCTGTGTGAATAGCAACTCAAATTAATTGGTGGTTTTTACATATTTTATGCATAATACTGATGTTTACACTTTTATTTTTAAACTTGGGAATTTTTCCCTCTAATTTGTTTTATTCCATTTGAGTTTTGAACCCAAATATTTACCATTTTTTAACATGTACCATTTGTGTTTATTTTTATTCTCGTAACATTTAAGTCTAACATTTTTGGGGTAGACAGCTCAGGCAGATCAGACTCTGGTCTTCAGACCAGAGGAAATTGTGTATCTGGGTGTTTTCTTTAGTTTAATTGAATTCTAAATTTAATTGATCTAAATTTAATCGCAATGTACTTTTAACCTTTACCACTATACAGAAAATTAAGTAGTTATGAAGTGGAAGATGTTTAAATTGTTTCATAATAAAAGAAAATTTTAATTTAACATTAATAAGAGTTGTGTATTCTTTAGTTGTTTGCTGGCTGTGCTATTTATTTATTGTGAAGTCATGCAAACAGGTAAGTGGAAATTATTAGAGTTAAAGAATTATATTGAAATGCTTTTCTGGTATATAAACAAAGTCAAGCATAGACCAAGCTGTAAGGAAATAAAGAGGCAATTTTAATGAAATAATAATAACTATGAAATGTAATTAATTATAATAACTTTATTAGTAATTCTATACGATCAGGCCAAATTGGAAATATAGAAATAATCAATCAATAAATAACTTAAAATATAGTAATCTTGGAAAAATAAGATAAAGTAAATAAATAAAAGTAGAATAAATAAAATAAATAATAAGTGTAAAATTTTAAGAGGAAGGGTTTTCCCTTCTCAACAATTATATCTATAAACTATTTCTACTTGGACTACATACATAAAGAAGAAACAATAAAAAGAAAAAAGGATACCTGGAATCTAACTGAAAAAGTAATACACGAACCTATCGAGCACGGGAACACAGAAAGAAGTGACAAGTGTTGCCATTCACAAAGGAATAAGATATGATCTACTGTTGCCATTCGTAAGAAATAAATAACAGTAATGCAAAAAGACATGTACAAGAAATAATATACAATCAAGAGGGGCAATAATAGAAAGGCTAATGTGTAAGTGGATGTAAAAATAAAATATAATTAAAACAAGATAAGGGAGATGTCAGGCTAATATATAACACACCATAAAAAGAACTTATGAAAATCCAGCTAATCTAAATTTTTTAACTATACCATTTACAAAAAATCCACTTACACATTAGCCTTTCTAATATTGCCCCTCTTGATTGTATATTATCTCTTGTACATGTCTTTTCGCATTCCTGTTATTTATTTCTTACGAATGGCAACAGTAGATCATACCTTATTCCTTTGTGAATGGCAACACATGTCACTTCTTTCTGTGTTCCCGTGCTCGATACATTCGTGTATTATTTTTTCAGTTAGATTCCAGGTATCCTTTTTTCCTTTTATTTTTCCTTCTTTATGTATGTAGTCCAAGTAGAAATAGTTTATAGATATAATCTATCTATTTCTTCAGAAACATACATTTTTGTGTTTGCTTCTACAAGACACTTGGACTTGAAAACGAGTTTTGAAGAAGTGAACAAATTCTGATTTGGGACTAGAGCCTTGTCCATGTGTATAGCGTTTGTGCTTCGATTTCGTCTGTTTTTCTTTTATCGATTCCATACCTTTGTTTTTTGATACTTTTCTTAAACTTGATTCGAAATTTGTATTTTTTTCCATTTGTTTGAAGATTTGCTGTTTTATACTTTTACCTTGTAAGCATATTATAAAGTTAGATTTTTCGAGTTACAGATTCTCACTTTTCTTTCATTGAACCTTCAAACCTTTTTATTATATATATATACATAGGGTGATTCAAATTAAATGTGAGGTATTTAGACTTCTCTGTAGGAAAAACAACTGGTCGAATCACAACCAAATTTCGTACACATACTTTTCTGAGTATGCGGTTTCAATTTCTGAAGAAAAAAAAAATAGTTCAAATTTCAGCTGCTAGGGGTGAAATTGGGAGCTGCTGTTCCTGTAATTTGCATATTGCAAAGTATATCTTACAATCGCCGCCTATAAAAGAAGTTTTTTCTTTCCTTGGCCTATAAAAGGAGTCACAAATCAATGACTAGCGAAGGGTCATAAAGCTCACCTTACTGGATAGCCTTACTGTTACTTATTAAACTCTTCTATCAAAGAAAAGAAATACAAAATTTAAATTTTTATACTACCCCCATACAAAAACATTTCCAATGAGTAAAATGTGCCCCATACACAAATAAGATGATGTACAAAATTTCAGCACTTTATCATAAAAAATCCCAAAGATATGTTTAAGGACATCCTGGCAAGGGGAATCGACAAAAAATGTGGTTCTATGCTTTCACGGAAATCAATGCTCAAAAGTACACAAAAGAATTAATTTTTTTTACCTAATTATGACCAAGATATGTTTCTTGAGAAAATAATAGGTAAAATAATTTCATTACTATGTGTACTTTTTATATTATCATAGGTTTTATAAAAGGAAAATATATATTTTTTTAATGAAAAAATTCCTATTGGTGCATTTTACAAAAAAACTTGCCACCACAATGTCATGAAACTTTCAAAATATACTAATTTATGTTTAATGTCACTATTATACAATTACTACAATTTGTATTACAGGAGTGATAATTTGTAAATTACCAAAAAAAATTACATTGTACTATGGAAATTCTCAAAATTTTGTTAGTTAAAATCAGCATAAATTATAATTTTTTGACATCATGAATATAATTATAGATACAAAACATAGTATACTATGAGCTAATAATGCATATAAAATTTCATATCTGTATCTCTCATAGTTTTTTTAATAATTGTACCCAAAACTCAAAAAACTACATTTTGAGAAAATAGTGTTTAAAAAGTGGGTGTGGCCAGCAAAGGAAACAGAGTGAGCTCTGTTTAAATGCAAGTCTTACTATTTCTAATCATGGTAAATAATTAAAACTATATATATCATTGTATTCAGAATGATGCAAGCTATAAAATGGCAGTAAAATTGAAAAATCGATTTTTTGAAGATTTTCCTTGCCAGGGTGTCCTTAAACAAAGTTGGTGAGGGATTAATCACAAATTAAAATGTAAATATTTACAGCAAGAGTGCAAATGACGCAATGCAGAAATGCATCATAGGTAAATCATATCTACCTTTTATCTTTAATAGATCTTTAGCAAGGATGGAAAACATTTTGAACAAGCTTTGTAATCTTTGTGTAAAGTTATTATTTCTACACAATGTAGATACTTTTGTACCAATAGCAAAATTATTATTTATTTATGTTATCATTGCTTTCTTTCATAATTTGTGTATGATCCCTGAAACACGATCTGCCGATATGATTTTTCCCCTCTGAGAACCCATGTTGTTGAAGCCCATGTGTATTAATTGAAATGAGCCGCGAGGGAGCACTGCGGCATGAGTTGTGTTGTGTTGAAACAGACAGTGTGTTGTGTTGGATGCGAATGGAGAGAGTTCGCATTCCATCTTTGTGTTTGTGAAATAAATAAGTAATTACAGTGTTTTTATGAACTCTTAGGAGTGTTTTACACTGAGGAGGGTGAACACTGAGGAGTGTTTTTATGAACTCTTAAAGACAGATCAGGTTCGCTTGCCAGATTCAAACTTAATTCTACAATCCACGGTATTTGGATACCTTGTATCTGGAAGTATTATTTTGAAGAAGCAGCTAGCGTCCACTGTGCACTCATTTGTGGGGTAGAAGAAGATTTAAATGCTACCATTAAAAATTTCTGGGAAATAGAAAATTCATACATTGAAAAAGAGGAGGTGACCAAGAGTGGGGAAGAAATATTTTGTGAGAAGCACTTTTTAGAAATGCATAGCAGAGATGAAACGGGTAGATATATGGTATAAATGTCACTTAAAGAGGATCCCTCGTGCATAGGTGAATCGAAGCGGGCAGCTAAGCGAAGACTAAACTCCCTTTGGAATCGTTTGGTAAGGGGACCCGAGCTGTTGTCTCTTTACCAAAACTTCATACGTGAATATGAACATTTAGGAGACATGGAACTAGTCAGTGAAAATTACGAACCTGAGAGTACATTATATGCCACACCATGGTGTATATCACTGTAATTGCCCTAGTACACGTCAAAAGTAACTTTTCAGGCTCAGTAGAACTGGCATCAGGAGAGCTGTTGGACTCCTTACTGGACACTGCACTCTTAAGAGACATCTTAATATTATGGGTGTCTCCAAGGATTCGCTTTGCAGAGGCTGCAATTACAGCGAAGAAACTGCAGCTCACATTCTATGTGATTGTGAGGCCTACTCTGCTAACAGATTCGAACACATTGGTCGTCATGTGATTGAACCTTGGGAGCTGAACGACATTCCTGTCAAGTGCCTGCTTATTTTCGCATCGGCTACTGGTCTCTTTTCTTAGGGATCTTCTTTTTCTTTTTGGGGTAGTACAATAGACCTCTGGTCGATGTACTAGGCTCTTCTGGAGCCACCCACCTTCATATCATTCATTCATTCATTCATGGTGTATATCGCCCAGAGAAGAGCTCAACGAAGTTACGTGTGGTATTTGATGTATCAGCATCTACTTCCAGTGAAAAATCTTTAAATTTTTTACAGTACAACGGAGGAGGCATACAAGATGACTTATTTTCAATCATGATTAGATTTCGAAAGCAGCGCGTGACCTTTGTAGCAGACATTAAAAAGATGTATTGTATGATCCTTATTGATCCACTCCAAAGAGACTTGCAAAGAATCGTGTGGAAAGAAGGTGTTAATGATCCTGTAAAGATTTACAAACTTTGTACAATTACTTATGGAACTAAAAGCGCACCGTACTTGGCCACGAGGACACTAAAGCAATTAGCTTTAGACGAGGAAAATAACTTTCCCTTAGCTGCTTCCGTCACGAAGAGTGACTTTTACATGGACGACATGGTCACGGGATGTTCAGATTTAAACACTGCCAAGAACACTGCCAGAGGGAAGGGAGAAGCCCTCCCAAGAACCTCCAAAAACAATTGATGCTTTTGCTGGAGCGTGGAGGAATGAGTCTCCATAAGTGGTCGGCAAATGAGCCAGAACTTTTGTGCGGTATTTCAGAAGGTTCTGAAGATTATTCATTTAGGTCTACAAGTGAAACTAAGGCTTTAGGAATCTTGTGGAAACATCAGAGTGACTGCTTTTCTTTTAAGGTAACTGTGGAACATAATGTTTACACCAAACGTGCAGTGCTTTCAAACATTGCAAAAATTTTAGATCCTCTTGGACTAATTGGACCAATCATTACAAGAGCTAAAATATTTATGCAACGGCTATGGATTCTACAGATAGATTGGGATGATCCACTCCCTGAAAAGGAAGCCCAAGAATGGCATAATTTTTTAATTTCCTTGAGGATTGTAAACTACGTCAACGTCAGCAGGTACATTTTAACTGAGAATACAGGGCGTGTGGAGATTCACAGATTTTCGGATGCATCCGGAAATGGTTTTGGAGCTGCAATATACGTCAAATTCATTACAACTTCTGGTAAGAATACTGTACATTTGTTGTGCAGTAAATCAAGAGTTGCACCAATCAAATCAATCACCATTCCACGTTTAGATTTATGTGCTGCCGTCCTGCTATCTCAACTTCAGCAACAAATTGTAAAATGCTTGTGACTGGACATTTCATAAATTCATCTGTGGTCAGACTCCACGATTGTGCTTGCATGGATAAAAACTAAGCTTCATCAGTTAAAAACTTTTGTAGCCACCAGAGTTGCTACCATACAGAGTCTGACGAATAATGATCAATGGCATCATGTTCGTTCAGAGGAAAATCCAGCAGACATGGTTTCCAAAGGAATAGATCTAGAGAAAATCCTGCATAATGAGCTTTGGTGGTATGAACCACCTTTCTTGTGCCAACATGATTTTCTCAGTGATTGCGTGAACTCTTCTGCAGACGACGAAGAGTATTCTTGTGAACTAAAGAAAAGTGCCAAAGCTAATCCAAAGACTGATGAGACTCAGACAAACATTTCATTAACTATACATAACTCTTCCTTTCTAAATGATATTCTTTGCCTTAGCAACAATTATGTTAAAATCCTTCGAGTTTTAAGTTATATTTTCAGGTTTTGCTACAACATTGGGAACCCAAATAAGAAGGCGGTAGGTCATCTTACTGCTACAGAAATTGAAAGATCACAACAGCTTCTGATCAAGTGCGTACAGAAGGAGACCTTTGGTAGAGAAATTTCAAATTTAGAGAAAGGTAAGTCTGTACCGAGTAACAGTAGACTCAAATCACTGAATCCGTTTCTCGAAGATAAACACATTTTAAGAGTAGGTGGCCGCCTGAGTAATTCAGATCTTAATTATGAGCGGAAACATCCAGCTATTTTACCTGGTAAGCATAAACTTACAAAATTAATTACTGAACATTTTCATAAGAAATATTTTCATGTTGGCCCTCAATCCTTGTTGTCTTTCATAAGACAAGTGTTTTGGCCAATTAGTGGTAGAACGTTGTGCAGAAGGGTAGTTCATGAGTGTGTGACTTGTTTTAAGAGTAAGCCTGTTTTAACTGACCAAATCATGGGAAACTTGCCCCAGGAATGTGCTGCTCAAACATACCCTTTCAATTATGCGAGTGTCGATTTTTGTGGACCGTTTAGTGTCAAGTATAAAAATCAGAGAAAGGGTGTATTAAATAAAATTTATGTTGCCATATTTGTGTGCTTTGTGTCCAGAGTGGTCCATCTGGAAATTGTCTCGGATTTAACCTTGGCGTCCTTCATTGCCACTCTCAAAAGATTTTTTGGTAGATGTGGTAAGAGTGCAAAAATTTTCTCAGATAACGCTTCGAATTTTGTAGGTGCCCACTCAGAAATTAAAAGATTGCACAATTTAGTAAAAAATCCAGATGAAAATTTGGCTAGTTACTTGGCGTCAGAGGGTATTGACTGGAAGTTTCTTCCTCCCAGAGCTCCTAATTTTGGGGGTCTTTGGGAGGCAGGCATCAAGTCATTTAAGTATCATCTAAGGTGTGTAATGGTTAATGCGAAATTTACGTATGAAGAGTTTGAAACGGTTACGGTTCAAGTGGAAGGTATCTTAAATTCACGGCCAATCACTCCCTTATCCTCGGATGGAGATGATTTCGAAGCGTTGACCCCTGGTCACTTCTTGATAGGAAGACCTATAAATGCTATTGTAGAACCAGAGATAATTGATCTAAATGATAACAGACTCAGTAGATGGCAGAGAATAACCAAAGTTATGCAATTCATCTGGCAAAGATGGAAAAGAGATTATCTCAATAATCTCCAACAAAGTGGATGTTTCAGAAGGACAATCTGAAATTGGGAACACTTGTTATAATTAAGGAAGACAATCTTCCTATCTGCAAGTGGCTGCTCGGACGTGTTAAGGAAATATATCCAGGTGCAGAAAAACAAGTACGAGTAGTACAGGTACAGACACCAAAGAGTATTTACAGATGCCCTATCTCCAAGATTTGCGTTCTTCCTGTAAATAATTAGATAACTTTTTTATTATTGTAATTCTTGTGTTTAATTTTGTATGATAGTACATGCTTATCCATTAAGAACTGTTAATTTTTTGGTTTGTTTCAATTAGCTATCTTCATCATGATTGTGTTCATTTTAAAATTCCTTTGTTTATTGTTTCAACTTGTGTAAACAATATCTTGTGTGAATTTTCTTCTTATTACAATTTATTGAATGTTTAAAAAATATTGCAGTTCCGGGCAGTATGTTGAAGCCCATGTGTATTAATTGAAATGAGCCGCGAAGGAGCGCTGCGGCATGAGTTGTGTTGTGTTGAAACAGACAGTGTGTTGTGTTGGATGCGAATGGAGAGAGTTTGCGTTCCATCTTTGTGTTTGTGAAATAAATAAGTAATTACAGTCCACTATTGTGTTATTGACTTGTGTGAAACCCAAATTCGTCTTTCCCCCTACACATGTCAATACATCAAAAAGGGGAGCATTTTTGTCAGCATTTTAGGTCAGCATTTTTGTCTTTTCATATCTCTGGGACTTTTTATGATAAAATGCTGAAATTTTGTACATCATCTTAGTGTATGGGGCACATTTTACTCATTGGACATGTTTTTGTATGAGGGCCATATAAAAATTTAAATTTTGTATCTCTTAAAATTTAATTACCTTGAAAATTTTAATCGATTTCATAAAAATCTTTACCTTTTTTTAAGCAACTTTGTAATTTATTATATATGTCTAAAAAAATTTATATTTATGGAATAAAAGCCGAGATCAATGTTTTTGGGACTCTCTCTCTCTCTCTCTCTCTATATATATATATATACATATATATATATATATATATATATATATATATATATATATATATATGATGTCCAATAAAATCATGTAACGACCTTTATTTCCGCAACTGATAGTCGTAGTGTATACTCCCAATTATAAAAATGTTTTAAATGAAGTAACAATTTATTGTATAACAATTTTAAACTTAAAAAAAAAAAACATTTTTCTAAAATATATAAAATCTAACTTTTTACACAGTCCCTCCCCCAAAGTTTCAATTAGTAATATTTTATTCATACATTAGCATGTAAAACTAAAAAAAGTTTGATTCTATTTTGAGCAAAATTTACCGAAATGTGAAACATTGAATTTTGGCTTAAATCACTTTCCCACATCTGTGAATCCATCATTTCAGACTAGAGTTAAGGGGCCATATAAAACAAAAAGCACTTCAGGATATTTGTTTTACATTTCATTTAATAGCATATCTTCTGAATTTTCATAAGAATTTTTACAGGGTTTCAAACTATTATATCATAAATTGTTATTTCATTTGTAAAATTTTTGCAACTGGAAGTTTCTTAAATAGGCACAGCGAGTTGAATCTTTGTTGACACTGATGACATTTGATTTGACAACTGATCATTGACTGTATTGATTGTTTTGATTTGAAAAATATTTTATTACTGGAATTTAGAGAATATTTTGCGACTGCTTTTTATTACTGTGTGCAATTTTGGAAACATTTTGAAATACTTTGAAAATTCTTGTGAAATTATTGTTGAATTGTGGAGTCTTGAGAAACTTAAAAACTACTTATACACTTACATTGTGGAATTCATTTGAACGAATCAGTGAACTTTGAATTTATTAGATTAACTTCAAAATATGGTTAAATTTGTTGATAGAATTCTTGGAGAATTGATTTCACAATTGAATTGTTTTAGAATGAAAATATTGGAAATTTATTTACTTACAATTTGAATTCCATTGGAGAAAAATATTTAAACTTGGAATTTATGGTTTTCATATTGAAACATTGTTGATTTATTCTGGAAATAACTGATAAAATATTTTGAAAATTTAGTTGAAGAATTTAGTTTATTTTATATGGAGTTGTTATATTATGGATTTTGCACTTAAAAATTTTATTTTGAAACATGAAAATATGTGTGATAATATTAAGAACTTGTATAAACATTGAGAAATATTGAACAATTTTACTACACTTATGACAAACCCAAATTTAACTTGAAATATTTCTTTTTTACATGCCACATTTTGAAAGGGCAACTGTAGAAAATGAAAAGAGATATATTGATTGAATAATATAAAAATTTTATGAAATGACACTTTTCTTATTTACTGGGACTGAAATTTGATGAAAGAAATGATTTAAAAACTGGAAAAAACACTGGAAAAAAATGGGATTTTTTCTGGGGCAAAAAAATATTTTTATGATTTTTTCTCTTTGGTAGTAATGTTGACATAAATCGCATTTAAAAATATTTAAAATTTATACTTATCATAAAAATTGAAAAGTTGAAACAATAAAGTCCTCTGTGCTAGTGAGCACCTAACTGGAAAATTTTGTGCCAAAGGAGCACTAATTTGAATCTTACTACTCATTTGTATATAAATAATTTTTTACTCATAATTTCATTTACTGGTGGCATTTTATTCAGAAAATTTTATTTACCATGATTAAATGTTGGAATAAATCTGCTCCACTTTCAAAAATTTATTTTGATTTCTCAAAAGGAGCGGAATGAGTTGTGTGTTTTTGTTTCATAATTTATTATAGCCCTATTATTTAAGTGCATTATTTAAGTAAGTTTAAACAATATCATGCTAATGCTTAAAATTGAAAAAATCATATATATTTTAATCTCATTATGATCGTAAATAATATATCTCACAAAATGTCAATATAATAACAGAAAGAAACATGGATGCTAACAGAGTACAATCAACAGGATCTATGGTAAAATGCAGTCAAGACTTATAACTCCATTTCCTTATAAGAGTTTTATGGGGGGAGGAATAACTGACAGATAAGTTAAAACATATATATTAATTGGCTTGATCTCTTCAATCCCCATCATTATCACAAACACAGAAATCACTAATCGCAGACATAACTTCTGTTTATATGTTTCTCTGACATAGCTCTCTGTTTTGACTTGACTGCTGACTAATGTAAACATTTGGTACAACCAGCATTTCTACAATTGAGAAATGTCAGAAAATTATAGTCAGAGTAATTATATCTGTAAATATCAGTTTTAAATCAAAAATTTTTTCAAAATTCAGACTTCTTTACAGCCCAAAAGTAATTTCTTCCTTTCTCACTTTTTACTTTCTTTTTCAGGAGGAGAGGTGAAAGAAGATGTTTGCTTCTTTCTTTTCTAATTTTGATTAGGCTATAAAGCAAAGTGGATGTTATTTTCATCTAAGCAGCAAATATATTCAATATTCTTAACCCTTTATGGATAGCAGACATGCCTGAGTCAACTGTGAAACTGCATTCAAAGATGATCCGCACACATTCAAGTCAAGAAGATATTTACCTAAAGGACGATCAACACAAATATGCGCTTTCATCTGGAACTTTTTATTTGAATACTAGATGGCACTATAGGTCCATTCTAACATTTCCAACATATTTTGCCAATACTTGACCTTGGTACAGGGAGGTACCAATGATTCATCACTTCATCTAGAACAGTGAAACACAGTTTTCTACTATAAATAAACAAATCTTTTCTAGCAGACTCTGCTATGTTATAATTGAGTATGATTCTGGGTTCTCATTTTGATTTTAGCTTAATAAGTGTTCGGATAAATTATTGAAACATAAGAGAGTATTTTCAATTAAGTTTGAATTTTAGAGGGATATAGCGATAGTGAATTTATTAGGTTATTTCAATTAAAAGAATGGCTGAGTTAAGGCATTTTCTTTCTGTGAAAGAATATACTTGGATTGTAATTGAATCGAACAGTAATGAAAGTAATGCGGAAATAATGAAAGTAATGCAGAAGTAATGATAGTAGTGAAGGTTTGTATAACTTCGGCATTTCAGATGAACACACAGACAGTTTTTATGAATGCAAAGATTACAATGCTGTGGGTGTATCCATGTTTTGGAATATATCATACGTAAAAGATGTATTAATTAGTGAAAATAGCAATGCTATTTTCTTGTAAAAAATATGCATAATCTCTATTAACTATATAAAGTTCTGAGTACAATCATTTTCTTCCTGAATAACAGATAACTATTTTAATCAAGTAATTTTTAATCATTTAAATTTTTAATATTTCGATAAAAGATAATTTGTGTGGACCATCAAATAAAAAATAAGTATTTCCTCTGTTTCTGAAAAAGTAGAATATTGTGTTGAATAGGAGATTTTCAGTGAATTTTTCTTGGGAGTTAGGCTTAATGCAAAAAAATGAGTCGTCTTTTGAGAACAGTTCGGATGCAAAACATTTCACTCTTTGGGCCACGGTAGTTCCGGATTGCCACTGTCCGCAAAGGGTTAAATGTTGCAGCTAGAAAACAAACACATTCAATTTGTAGAGAAAATTGAAGCTATTCATTTCTCAGCAGAAAAATTAATACAGCCAAATGTTTCACAACAAAAGTGATTTTTTTTTTCTTTTTGAGCAACTATCTATTCCAAACTCATTTCATACATTTCAGAAAAAATTATACAGAAGTTACATGTCCTAATAAAAGAAGATGCTAATTATAATATGCTGGGAACAAAATGTAGTTTACCTGAATATGAAACATTTTAGTTGTCATTCAGTCAAGTTATGAAGAGATATTACTTACCTTGCACACAGGGCAAATAAAATTAGCTGACTTAACATTGCCTCCAACACAAACTTCGTGGTAGACTCTAGGGCATGATGAACACAATAAGACTTCTCCACCTCTATGGCACTCAAAACAGTACCAATCATGGCCATCTCTTTCCTTGAAAAATTTAAAAAAAATTTATACTCAGAAATATTTTAATCAAACAGGTTTTATGCAAAATATTGCAATTATTAAACTAACATTAATCACATTAACTGAACTAAAAGAACATAATAGCAATAGTAGCTCTATGGTAGCAATAGTCAAATAGTTAATAAAAAGTTGAAACAAGTTACAGAATTTAAAATCATTAGTAAATCAGAATTTTAAATTCTAATAATTTTGCTTTGAACCAGATTGAAATTAACATTTAATGGTATTATCACAAATTTTTGATTTAAACAATATACTGAATTACTAAAATATAAATATAGCATTTGTGTTTATAAAAGGACTGGATCAATAGGCAAAAAATGTGTTGTGAAGGAAATCTTGCCTGTGACATTATTGTAAGGAGAAGGAAGATCCGAAATATTTAAGCAGGTTATATTCTACTCTGGAAAATATTATTTGAAAAAGTTTGGTTTTTAAATTACAAACAAGGTTTATATAATGTGTATAGCTTTTACTTTGAACAAAACAAAATCTGTTATCATAGGAATTCATAAACCACAAAGAAGATAAATTCAGACAAAAGTAGACAGCCAATTTTACTAAAATAACTAAAATACATTATTATTGATTTAGGATTATTATCAATTACATTATTATTTACATTTTTTAGGTTATTTGAAACCCATTTTGTCACATCAAAAACATTAACAGCACAATTTTATTGTTTAAAAAAATGTAAGAGTATATCTTTGCATTTTAACAGATTTTTACTTTCCTTATATACAATAATGTATAAGGAAAGTATTGTGATGGGATCAAAAATTCAAATTCGAGTTTTCGACGGGAGAGCACGTTTCAAGCATCCCTGATTACGAATCGAGCATTTTTGAAGTGATGTCTGTGTGTGTGTGTCAGTGAGTCTGTGGAGACGATAACTCATGAACGAATGGACCGATTCGAACGAAATTTGGTACAAAAATTACAATCCACTGGAAGCGCCTATTGCTTTTATATGCAATCGAATGTTCAGAACCCCCCTGAATTTTCAAGTGAAATTTTGAAAAAAATCGTCAAAAAATCAAAACCTCTAATAAAGTTACAGAAATAGACATTTCTTATGTAATTTTTCGTTAGAAAAGGATTGACATAAATTTTAGAATGCTAACATGAACGGTTCTCGAGATATTGCACATTTTTAAAAAAAATTATCAAAAAATCATATAAAATTTAAAAAATATATTTCCTATTGAGAGGCATGTTCACTTTTCATATGTAATACCATGCGATAAATTTGGTGATATCATTCTCATGGATCTAGCTCATTCCATTCATGAAAACAGATACTTTGAGTAATACTTTTGTATTTGAACGCCAATAGTCATTTATCTGCTTTAAGAATAACTTATTTCTCTGTCCATAACGCTTGGTGAGATTTTGGTGACGAATTTGGTGAAATGTGGCCAACTTGGCGACTTTTTTAAATGTTGCTAAATTAACGAAAAACTCGCCAAATGGATAAAAATCATGCTAAACCAATGAAAATGATGACTCATTGACGAAAATTCAATATCTTGGAAAGAATATAAATATCTACTATAAAAATCATCTTTTTTTTTTACTGTAAAAGCAGTAAATTCATTGCATTATATAAGGAAAGTCATGTGCTGCCCATATCAGATTTTTTTTAATTAATGCAGTATTTTAATTTTGGTGATTTTTTTTAAACAAACGCAGGACTGTGATTAAGAAAACAGAGGACTGAAGTTTCTACTCATATTCCATGTTTCTCTCCCGTGCATGCCTGTGTTGTGTTTAAAAAAATTGATAAAGGAAGACATTATAATTAGTTGAAAGAAAATTAGTTTATTAAATAGAAACTTCAAATTAATTCAATGAACAAATTACAAAAACTCTGCTCACAGGCAGGTAAATCAGGAAGAATTAACAAGTTTATTCTAAATTCATGACAGACTTTAGAATTTTAAAATTTTTTCAGCTTAGTTAGAATTAAAGTATCTGTATGAAAACTTTACTAGAAAAATCTATTTAAATTCCATCATAAATTATTAATAAAAAATATTAAATAAAAAAAAAAAGAATTTTCCCAGGCTCTAATAAATTTAGGAACGTTTAGAAAATTGCTCTCAGAAATAAAGTTTTAGAATTTTAAATTAAAAAAATAAAATTAAAAACATACATTTCAAATATTGAGAATTTAAGAAATTAAGTGTTTAAAAAAACAATAATCATATATATTCACCCAGCCGAGTCATCAGCCAGGGGGGAAGTTCCATAATCAGAGATTTGCAGGTTGGAGACAAAAATTTTCCCAAACTGGTTTTCTTGGGATCAGCACCTTTATTATGGACAGGATTCAGCAAAAGAGGCCTAACCACAACAACTGGAACGCTAGGACAACTGGATCTTCTTAAAACAACCGGACGAACTTTCTTGAGACGCTTCTTTCACGAAACACTCATAATAAATCTCACAATGCATTTTCCCGTGAGTCACCCGTGAGTGTAAATTAGGTGATAAAAACAGACAAAACTGTCATTAAAACAAATGTTAAAAAAAAAAATAACGCAAGGAACTTAATGTTCCGTAGTAAGCATCATGTGCCATCTGTATGCCTACCTTTCTGTATGCCACCTGATGGCATTCATGTCAAATATACGTTTGATAAGCCTTATGAAATTCAAGTCCCCTCGCGGGACGATTGGAAGAGGACTCCCACCTACAATAAACGGAACTGTTCTGTATGGTACACAGATAGCTCGAAGATTGGCACAAGTACTGGTGCTGGTGTTTGCTGCCCTGATGATGGTACTGAGCTGTCTTATCCGCTTGGCAATTTTGCTACTGTCTTTCAGGCTGAAGTCTTTGCCATCCTTATGTGTTGTAGAATCTGTTATGACAGGAAGTATAAGAATAGCCAGATTTTCATTTGTTCTGACAGTCAGGCTGCTCTTATGGCTCTGTGGAAGTTCACTGTGACGTCTTCCCTTGTTTGGGAATGTTATAATGCACTCTGTGAAATCACTAGCAATAATAATGTCATTCTTTACTGGGTGCCTGGTCATTCGGGCATTCCTAACAATGAATTGGCGGATGAACTTGCTAGGAAAAGCTCAAGTACTCCTTTTGTGGGCCCTGAGCCGGCCTTGGGAGTTCCCAATGACCTTGTTAGAAGATTTGTCTATGACATCTTCAGGAAGCTTCAATGTAAGAACTGGCATGACACTAAAGGACAAAGGCAAGCGAAAATTCTCAACTGCAATTGCCCCAGTACACGTCAAAAGGAACTTTTCAGGCTCAGCAGAACCGGCATCAAGAGGGCTGTTGGGCTCCTTACTGGGCACTGCACCCTCAAGAGACACCTTAATATTATGGGTGTCACTAAGGATTCGCTTTGCAGAGGCTGCAATTACAGTGAAGAAACTGCAGCTCACATTCTATGTGAATGTGAGGCTTACTCTGCTCACAGATTCGAGCACATTGGTCGTCATGTGATTGAACCCTGGGAGCTGAATGACATTCCTGTCAAGTGCCTGCTTATTTTTGCATCGGCTACTGGTCTCTTTTCTTAGAGATCTTTTTTCTTTTGGGGTAGTACAATAGACCTCTGGTCGATGTGCTGGGCTCTTCTGGAGCCACCCACCTTCATTTCATTCATTCATTCAAGCATCATGTGGAACATAAGTTCCATTCGAAAAGTGGACGACGCGCTACTAGCGCAAACTGAAACGAAGGAATTCAACAAAAAACTGAAACTGAAAAATTCCACAAGCGTATTTATACATGCGGAAAAAGAGAGAAGTTTAGACAAACGACAGCAATTAAAATTCGCTTACCGAAATTAGAATTGCCAAAATTAAAACTCAAAACTCCGATAGCAGACGATCCGGAAAAATGCAAACCAATTAAAATAATTCATGAATTCCAAAGAGGTGCGAAAAGCGCTTAGGCGTTGCTTCAATCGAGGTAAAAAGCACGCAAAACCAAGATTTCAAGATGGCCGCAACTGAAATTTTTGAAACACACTGAACATGGAAATAACAGGAAACTATAGAACAATCGGAATTTCTAACCAAAATGGGAAAAAGATGCATCAAATTAAAGAGAATTTTAAGGGGAATCAAATAAATGATCATTTTTATAAATTTACAAATCAAAAGTAATATTAATTTAGGAAATGGAACATTTTTAATTAAGAATATTATAAAGAAAATTAATTTAGAAAATTAAAAATATTCTATTTAATGAATAAATGAAAAAGTCAATAAATATTATTTAAATATTACCAAATTGAGAATATTGAGCTAGGGAAAAAATAAATAAAAGTAAATTTCAAACCCCCAAATTACATAAATTCTAAAGCAACCTAACACCTGCCTACAAAGGTTTAAGTCATGCCTTCTATCCTGAAAATTTCTTTATTATTTTTTGCTTTCCATGTGTGCATGTTGGTGGTAAGACCTCGATGCTTGGTGGTAGTTTAAGATATCTATGGATTGAAGCTACAATTTGAAATTTGAATAGTGTTAACTGTAAATGAGTTATTTAAGTAGTGGGCATTTATTTACGATCTAGGCAACACTGTGTAATTCATTCTAGTATAATATAAATTGCCATGGTTCAAATATGTGGTTTCTATAATTGCTGAGCTTACAAATATCTTCAAAAAATATTTCTCGTGTGAACCCATTTGATCCTAATCCCAAATACTCTTGGATTGCATTTCATTTTCAAGTAACACTAACCTTTACAGCTTATAGCTCTGGTGTGCACAGTTTTCTAGCAACTACCTATCATGCCAATGCCATAGTTCTTAAGGATTCTGTAATGGAATACCCTCTGTATATGTATTTTTATTGTTAAGAGAGAGATGTTTTTTAGAGATGTTTTTGCAAGTACCCTGATGCAAGACTGTAAATCCCCTGAATTTTGTGATCCACTGATTGAGTTACATAAATTCAAGATGGTGGGAGGGGGGGTCCCGAAAGTAAGTCTTGCAGGAAGGCCCAGTTTCAATCTGTTATGTCACCGAATCTGACAGTAACAAATGGCTACATAAATTAAGCTAGTTACTTAATTAAAATGCGTTCTTCAAACACTAAAATATGATATCATATGATAATTGAGAGACAAATACAATAATTTTAACCCCCTTACATAATTCTGACTTTAGAAACATTTGCAAAACTGATTTTACATTTTAGGTAATACCTAATACCAAAAACAAATGTGTTGATTTGATGTGTCTTATTTTTAGTAGGATAATTTCACAAAAATTTTAAATTTTTCTTCTAAGCTTCTAACACTATTTTAAGAAAATATATTTAAACATTTAATAATCTCCGATTGATTAATAATAGAAACATATCAACTGCAAGTCAATGCTCATTGCATTCAATTATGGTCTTGTTCTTTTACTTTCCTAGAAGAGTGTTTTCATGTAGAAAATACTTTACAGTGAAATAAAGAATCTAAACATATTAAGAGTGCTGATTAAGAAAAACTACTTTTTAGTATTCCATTTTAGCGATTTGTCTGTCCAAAAATGATACAAGATTTAGTCAACCACTGGCTCAACACAAACACTTATGTTCTACCAGTTTCAGCAATCCAGACTGCAAAGGAACCTTATAAGTTTGAGCAAGTCACTCAAATAAAGCACATTAAATAATTTGCTATAGCATATAATATCTTATGAATATCTTACTTTTATTTCATCAGGAACACGGTATCCATCTTGTTTAATTCCAACCTTCGAACCTTTACATCCAACACTCTTTCTAATAATAATAAGTCCATCATTCACAGCAAAATTCAATTGCCTTTCGAGATCTGGTGGATTCAGGTTATAAACTCGTTTCATATATGCAGAAAGTCTTTTGAAGTTAGGTATTTGCCGTTGTTGACGAATAAATGCAATTGCATCCCATAAGTGGAGAACAGTTTGTGGACAACCTTGACGTCTTTTAACAGCCATTGATTTCATCATAGGTAACTTTGAACCTAAAAATTGCAACTATATTAAAAAACTAAAAGATCATAATTTACAATGAAAATACATATATAATGTAGAATCAAAAAGTTCGGAGACTGTGCTGATATCTCCAACCCTGATTGAAGGAGAGGGGAACTATTTTACCGTGGCATAGATGCACATGTAGTGGTTTTTCCAGATAATGTGTGTCAGTGACCTGTAGTCATTCGTATTCGTCGAAAATGGAAATGGTTGACAGAAACATTGCACCTGCTACAGCAGGTGAAATGTTTCTGTCAGTGATTTCTCCAAACGCTGGCAGAATTTGACATTGGCACGTTGTTCTTCAAACGTCATTTCAGTTTTCGACAAATGCGAACGACCACAGTTCACTGACATGCATTGTCTTGTAAAACTTCTTCCTTTTCACATCTCGCGTCACATATGCCTCTATGCCACAGTAAAACAGTTCCCCTCTTCTCCAATCAGGGTTGGAGATATCAGCACAGTCTCTGAATTTTTTGATCCTACCTTGTATAAATGAAAATACAAGTTTAACAAAAATTTCTTTAAAGGAAATAAAATTGAGTGCACTATCATAAATATTTAAATTAATTTTTAAGTTGCATTTGAATTAAGCAAATAAAGAAGCTATTTGCAAGCAAGCTATCCATATCCATAATAATTAGGAAAATAGCTAAAATTTGGAGCAATCCAGTAAAATAACAAAAAAAAAATGTTAACAAAATATAATTAATTTTTTAATAGTTTCAACAATATTCAAAATGACTTAAAGTTTAGAACAAGCATAAACACTCAAATAGCACTAAAACCGATTTGAAATTTAAATTGCATTAAAATAATTTACCACAATGACATAAATGCTGCAAAAACAATAATGCACTACAAATAAAAAAAAAGTTTTTTAGATGAATAGAAATGCAGTATTAAGTGTAAATAATGCACTACAAATAAATTATACTATCAGCAATTTGCATATATGCAATCATTGCATAACAAATGTAAATTTAACTGAATTTCTGAAGTCTTTATAGAAGTAATAAATAAGACATAATGAATGAAATTGTTAATAAATACAAATTAATTAATTTTTTCCCCTACAAACTCTTGCTGCCTAATAAGCTGAAACAAGCATAAAGGATAGTTAGTACACTCACGTGCATGCGAGTATAAACCCCAAAATAAAAAAGTATCAATTATAAATCGGGCGAGGGGGGATAATGTTTCGCAGTGGCAGGTTTAGTTCAAAAATATCTTACTCAAGTTTGTCTCAAAAAGTAGGATTTTCAGAGAAAAGAAGACAAAAATTAGCAGTTTAAGCACCATGAACATTTTTAAGACTTTCTCTTTTGGAGGCTCCAATAGGAGTCAAATGGCATTTCCCACACATGCCACCAACCAGATCAAAGTTGACCATTCAATTCAGCAACTCATTCAGTTTCTAACAGGCATTCACCATGATCATGTGCAACATTTGTCACCAATGCCTCTGACTCTGATCGGAGGTGTTATTCTTTTCTCTCCCAGTCTCATTTAACACTTATAACATACACTAAACCAATGAAATATATATCATTTTAATGCAAATTCGCAAGTCACATATAAAAAGTGAGTTAGCTCTTGGTGATTAGCTATCAGCTAAAACCTTTTGTAATGAGGAAGGAATCATGTATCAAAATTAACAATAGCATTAAGTTAAATACCAATAGTATAGTAGTATAGCAAATCATATTTAGGAATGTTTCATATCAAATAATTAACAATATTTTAATTTCTTAGGTGGATATTTAATAAAATAATCCAACATGCTCTTTCCTTTGTCTCTGAGCTATGTCTAGAACATTACTTTGCATTATCTACAATGGGCATTGGCTAGGGGGTTGGAAATCATAACCCCCATTATTGGAGAAATTACATTAAATCTCTATAAGGTTTATATTAAAAAGTGAAATTCAAGACTAATTATCCCCCTTTCTGAAATCCACAAACTTTTTAAGAAAAAAGTAGGATTCTTCAACAGTATATTAGATACAGTACCTGCAGCAAGCTGCTATTTTAAAGAAAATATTTTAAAATATAGCAGATTAAAATAATGCTAGGGTCAACTCAAAACTTGAGCAGATCCTGGTTAACGACAGGCACCAAGAATGCAAAAAATGGGTCAATTTAGCCATTATGTAATCTTTATTCAACAAAATGTACAATATCTTGAGAAAGAATGCCAGTGTTTTAAAATAAGTGTCATTTATATGAAACATTTTATAGGTTTTAAAAAGTTGATTTTAAAATATATCTGATTAAAAATGCCAAAGGCCAACCCATAACTTGAGCACATCATACCTAACAATGACCACCAAGAGTGCTCAAATTAGACCAATAGTATAGCTTAAATTATCTGGTAGCCACTAGCCAGCTGGCTAATAATCTTCAAATTTAGCTAGTAAATTTCCGTGTACTAGTAGTCACTATAGCTAGTAACTTTCTGCCATCAACCCTAAATGTTGTCAAAGAACAGGGGTAAAAATCATAGAACCTAGTAAAACAGTGAAAATATAGAACAATAGTACTATTCAAATCTGCCTTTTCTTCATTTTTTAGTGTTTGTGAAATATTAATTATTTAAATCACAGTAATTTAGAAGCTCAAATAATTGACAATAATTCAAATAGTAATTGAAAGAATATTCATTTCTATATAAAATATTATTTCAATTATTCTATTTAGTGAACTTTTATAACTTATATAGAGGGTGTTCACATTTTTGTAACAATTTTGACTTTCTCCACAAATTAAATTTAAATTGAAAAAGAAAAAACTTGACTGGCATCAAGTCAGAATAGGGTTTAATTATCATCTGCATCATTAAAAATATTATTTGCTTTAAAATGTCGCTAGAAAATAAACAATGGATCGAAGGCTATATTTTTGCACTTTCCGAAGAGAAATACTCTATTAAATTATAATACTCTTATTCGATTATTAAAAGAAGATGTTAAAAGCATGGTTTTAATATTTCTACATATAAATTAAGTGACATAATTAATAAAAAAGGAAAAAAAGTCAAACGTAAACAAAGTTTACATTTGACTGAGAAAAAGATAAAATATGCATACCCAACAAAGGTTGGTTCAGAGAAAACAAGGAAAGTTTTGAAAGGTTTTATAGTTATTGCTGGATTCTCTTATAACGGAAAACTTAAAATAAGGAAAGTAGGGAAAAAATGCCAAAATTAACTCCGATTACTATCAGAAATATGTTTTAACACCTGTTTTCAAAAAAGATATTTCATCACTTTACCCAAACAATCTTCACTGTGTTATGTTCCATCAGGGTAAGGCTACCAGCCATACCTCTAAATCTACTGGTATATTTTTTTAAAAAATGAGAAATAAAACCGAAATTTAGGCTATTCCATTTAAATGCATCCCACCCAAGTCCCTCGAAGTGTATCCTATAGATTACTGTGCTTTGGACTTTTAAAACAAGCTCTTTATAAGCGGCATCACAAAACATTGGATGGACTCTGGAAGATTATGGTGGAGGAATGGAACAAATTCAACCCTGATATTTAAGAAAAGCTCTTATCTTGGAAATCAAGATGTAATATGCTAGTTCAACAAAAGGGCTATCAGATTGAACATATCAGAAAAAAAATTCTTATCTTTATTTATATATATATTTTTTTCAAAATCGTTACAAAAATATGTGAACACCCTCTGTACTATACATGTGTTTAAGTCAATAACTAGTAATGAGCTAACATGAACTAGTGAATATATGGAACTTAGTAACCAGTATCTACTGAACTTCTAAATCATAATTTAAGCTACAGCCAACAGAAGTATTTTGTAATTTTTATTCAAAAAATATGCAATATCTCCAAAGAGCTTATGCCAGTGTTCCGAAATGTGCCTTTCGAACAAAAAATTATGTATAAAATGATTATGTCTGAATTAGTTAACATATATCATCAAAATGTAAAACAATAATTTCTTAAGTCCCAGCTCCAGTAACATGGCTTCTTTAGCTCCACCTCTATCATATCTGTCACACAGAATGAATACAAAATGAATGAATCACTTTTTATTAGCCAATGCATACAATCTGCATGTGATACATGTAATAAAGATAATCTCATTCCTATATCTTAAAAACATTTTAATCCACTGTGATGCATGAATTACTTTACTTTTATCAATTTAAATATTTTGTGGATGAATAATTTCAGATTCTTAAAACAGATAATTACTTGGTAGTAACTCAACAAGTAATAGTGAAGTAGTTCAACTGGACCTAGCGTGAAAGAAGACAAACAAATGAGTTTAAAAAAAATACATTTTTTTTTATTTAGAAGGCATATATAAAAGAAATCTTTGCCAATTTAGTAAAAGACAATTTTTTGCTAACATTTTTAGCATTGTACAGCATCTGTAGAAAATGTACATATATTTACAATGAGCATTTTAAATGCTCTAATGTTTTTAAGATAACAGTTGACTTTAAAAAGACTCTGCATAAGAAAACAGAGGAATTACCGATGTGTAACTATCATCAAAATCATACTAAACTCTAAAAGAGTACATCCTTCTGTGTAGATACTATAGATGAGACAGGCTCAGTTGAAGCCCGAATCGGGTAAGGGCTCTACGGTATTAAGTGCAATTCAAGCTCCAAACAATTAGAAAATATTGATAAAAACTTTAAAATGAAAGATAATCACATTTTATTTCATTACTAAAAAGTTACTGCTAACAGGTGTCTGAAATCTGATTTGAAGTCTTGGTAAATGGGTTATATCATTCTATGCAAGGAAGTGTTGTAAAGTAAAATGTGGCATTGTTCTTTATTGTTCACCACCTCATCCATTAAATCTATCAAACTGGACATTGCAAATTAATGGAATCAACTTTAATCTGTTGGTGACATGTGAGGAGGGTAAACAATTAAAATATAACGAATTCAAAAATAATGCCACTGTGTGTCGGACGTTATTCACTGCTAACATTGGACGAAAGGAGTTTATCTGGTGAGAATTAGGACTAGGTGAGTGAGGGCTCTATATATATTGTATCCCTATTTGGGTGTTTTATTGCTTTGTTTAAATAACTTTCACATTGCTTATACTCGGGTCATAAGCTGTCTCTCGGGTATAATGCTCTAAGGCTACTAGACTGCTGTTTTTTTAATGTGTGTGGCCATGTAGGGTAGTGTACAATAAACCTATTCGTAAATCTCTAATTGTAAAATTTGGCAAAACTAGGAATTGAAATATATCAGAAAATGATTTAAATCCAAATATAGACTAATTACTTAAAAATTATTGAGTAGAGAGAAGAAAAGACTAATATTAATTTTGCTACTACAAACTACAAACAACCATATTGATACTATTTTAACATCATCATATGATTTTCATTATACTAATTTTTCTATTTTCAATTTATGTTATTCCAAAGCTTCAGCACATAATTGTTTATGCATTATTTGTGCTTGATATGTAAAATTAATCATCCAATTTTGAAAATGAGTGAAAATTAAGTGGGACAGTTAAAAACATTTTGTTTTTGGGCGGATTCAACCTCTATTTTACGTTGAGCAGTTCAGGCATGGATTTGAATATATCGGGCATGGGTTCGAATATATCGGGCTCAGGCTCTCTAAATTGAGCCCGAACTCATCTCTGGTAAATACATCCACTGTTTAATCTAGCAATATGATAGGAATTATGATACATAACTTTTCCTAATTAGAGAATATATTCCATACCAAACAATGGAATAGGCCAAAAACAAGTTGAGTTGAACAGAAGTTTGAATTCAGATTCATGTTGAGCCCTTTATATCCAAGGATGCGGTCTTATTGGAATTTGTATATTCCAATAAGGCCCCATGCACATGAATCATGCATGAATCTGCAAATTTTGTATATGCGTTGAAAATCTGAATTTTTCATAAAGTACTTCCTGGAAAAATACAGTGATATACTACCAAGAACAAAACGAGTTTTCAAAAGAGTTTGGTTTGAATTCTTATTCAAGAGAATTATGAATCTTGATGTTTGTTTACATTATTCCAACACATATAATAATGATATGCATGCTGCACAGGCACATGCAATCTGCATAGTGCTGAAGTAGCTGTTAACCACATATCTGTCTACTAAAGATTAACAGATAAACCCATTGTATAGGAGTATGTAATCCGCACAATGAATTTAAAAAAACAAATTGTCCTATTGGATTTGCCTTTAGCCCACTGCTTGGGCTCATAGAATCCATGTACGATACATCATGCAATAACAATAACCAAACAACTCCATTCAATAACAATATTCATGCTTCGTAGGTGCATATAATCCACGTAGCATTACAATAGCTGTCAACAGTGTACCCACCCGCTATGCAGTCTTACAAGTAACAATATGGACACTGTGTAGGTGTATGCAATCCATGTATATTATACAGGGATCATAGCAGATTTTCTAAAAATTTTAGGTAGGAATTTAAGGAATTTTTTTCAAAATTTTAGGAAAATTTTAGGAGCTAATTTTTATTATTTCTATTATTAGTACTGTTTAATTAACGTTGTTTTCATTAATTAAAGGAGAATTGATACAAAAAACAAACATCATTGAAAGAAAAAGATAATCTTTTGAATATTTTTCCTATTTCATTTTCCATTTTAATGCTCTGTAGACTTGAAAATTCAAATTATCACTCAGTATCCAGTGGTCACTTTATCACAGGTATTTTTTGTGAAAATATATACATACATACACATTATATACATGTATGTTAGAAAAATGTTAGTTTAGTTTTCAAACAACTTTATAAACAGAAAAAAAAAATCTTGATATAATAACAAAAAAATAATCCAAAAAGCTCAAAAGCACATTTAAAATTTTTAAGAATTGTAAAATAAAATACGGCCATAAGAGCCAAAAATTTAGCTGGTAAGTTAGTAGTTATTGCATGTAACATACAAGGATTGCATGCCCCTGCGCAGCGGGCGGGCTTAAAGCAAATAATGCTAATAAAAGCCAATTTATTTTGGGAAAAGTGTTTATCTGTTAGCCTTGAACCCTCGTAGTGGGCTGGAATGCGATTGACAGCTATTTCAAATCTATGCAGATTGCATGTGCCCGTGCAGCGTGTATAACGTTATTACATGCAGTGGAATTGTCATTATTGCATATATTGTTTGTGGATTGCATGCACCCGCTAATAAAAGACTATTCATTTTATACGCAGCAGCTGTATCATTACCCGTGTGCCCGCATTGCGGTCGGAAACGCGATTGACAGCTACTTAACCCTTTCGCGACGATCGGCACGCCCACGTGCCAGCTGCGAACTTGCATTCAAGAACGAACGGCACGCCGTCGGGCCGGAGGAAATTTTACCCTAAAGGACGACTGGCACGTATTGGTGTTTCTAGATGGAACGTTTTAATTTGAATGTATTTGTATACTAGATGGCGTTAAATGCCCGTGGAAGCAACTTAAATGTATTTTGTAGATGTTTGACCTTGGCACAAGGAGAATCCAATGAATTATTTCTCCATTTGGAGGGATGAAACATGGTTCTGTAGCGTAAGCAGACAGCTCACTTCTGGCAGCATAAACAATTTTATAATTGAGTTCCGGGTCTCGTTCTGATTTTGTCTTTTATTGATTTCGTTGTTGAATTAGAGGAATATAGGAGAGTATTTTTTTTTTTGAGTGGGTGTGGGAGGGGGAGGGGGGGTAAAGGAATGTGCGGCAATGAAATGATTAGGTTATTTATGTTCTCATGGAAAGGAAGGCTGGGATTTCGTTAATATATCCCATCGAAAAGGTCCAGATATGGAATAAAAATATATAAATCGTCAGAATCGGAATGAGGCTATAAATGGAATTTCCTTGTGTATACTGGAAAGGACACAGGATTATCAAGCTCTGATGGTGGGTATGGAGAATGCGTTGTGAAAACATTTCTAAGAACTTTTAGGAAAAGGATATACTTTGTATTTGGATAAATTTTTTACCTCTCCTGTACTTGCAAAGTATTTGTTGTCTAAGAATACGCATGCATGTGGTACAGTTTTAAAAAATCGGAAGGACATGCCAAAGAATTATCCATCTGTACCTAAAACATATATACACTAAAATTTTTAATATTTTGATAAAAGAAAATTTGTATAAAAAATATACATCAAATAGAAAATAAGTATTTCCTTTCTTCCTGAAAAAAGTAGAATGCTGTGTTGAACGGGTGATTTTTAGTGAATTTTTTTCGAGAGTTAGGCTTAGCGCAAAAAAATAGCCGTCTTTTGGGCACATTTCGGAAACGAAGCACTTCGTCCTTTGGGCCACGGTAGTTTCGGAATGCCGCCGTCCCGAAAGGGTTAATGAGTTAGCCATAACTTTCGCACGTAGCTGAGGTGTGTGATCGACAGTAACTTCATAAGCTGCATCATTAGCTGTGAATTGCGGATGTTGCTGCATCGTTAGCCATAACTTGCGCACGTAGCTGAGGTGTGCAATTGACAGCTACTTCATGAACTGCAACGTTAGTCATAACTTGCATGCATAGCTGAGATAGACAGCTATTTCATCAACTGTACCGTTAGCTGTGACTTGGCCGCGTAGCTGAGGTGTGCAATTGACAACTGCTATATCAACTGCACCGTTAGCCATGACTTGCACATGTAAAGAAGGCGTGCGATTGACATCTACTCCATGGACTGCACCTGTAACCATGATTTATGCATGTAGCTGAGGTATGCGATAGACAGCTACTTAATGAACTGAACCATTAGTTATGACTTGAGCGCATAACGGAGACGTGCGATCGACAGCTACTTCATGAACTACATCGTTAGCCGTAATTTGCGCATGTATCTGAGATAGACAGCTACTTAATTAAATGTGCCGTTAGCCGTGACTTGCCCGCGTAGCTGAGGTATGCGAATGCCAGCTACTTCATCAACTGCACGGTTAGCCATGACTTGCGAGAGTAACGAAGGCTAGCGATCAACATCTATTCCATGAAATGCACCGCTAGCCAAGATTTATGCATGTAGCTGAGGTGTGCGATAGACAGCTACTTCATGAACTGAACCATTAGTCATGACTTGAGCGCGTAACGAAGACGTGCGATCAACAGCTACTTCATGAACTACATCGTTAGCCGTAACTTACGCACGTAGTTGAGGTACAAGATCAACACTTCATAAACTGCACACTTAGCCGTGACTTGCGCACGTAACGTAGGTGTGCGATCAACAGTTACGTTATGAACTGCCCCGTTATTTATGGCTTGCATCGCAAAGGTGCACGATCGACAGCTACTGCAAGAAAGGTATTGCAAGTTTAAAAACTTTTTCAAAAACAATAGGGCTGGTCGCCGAAGGCAGTAATTAAATAATACGAGGGAAATAAGTTATCCTATATTTCATCAAAGCTACTGCAACGCGTTAATATAGACACAGCTATTTCCCTTCAATCATCCTCTGTTTTGATAGAATCAACAAAAACACATACATAAGTTCCTGAGGCTCAAAGGAACTCTTGTCCAGAAAACTATATTTTTAAATATTGGTTTTTGAACAAAAATTCTTAGAGTTCAAATCTTTGGTACTTTTCATCCCAGATGCATACTAAACATGAAATAATTTGACAAAATTTTAAGTTTAAAAAGAAATGAAAACTGTTTACAAGTTTTATCTGTTGGAAGTGGGAATGTGTTTATTTAACATTCTTCAGATTTCTGCTCTTTCATTGATTTTAATTTATTTTTTATGGGGAGCGTGGCGATTCAATTGCAGGACCTCCCTACTATGCCGTATTTTATTTTATCCATTGCTTTTCTTCATAAACTGCTATGTGGTCCAGGCTCCTTTGCAATGCATCCTTTTGAAGAGATATCCTTTCATATCATCAATGCCTAGAGAGGTTGCTAACAGCAGACAAAAATTCCTTCTCTACTCTCCTGTTTTGACATGATGTTGATCAAATATTACGTAATGAGAGGCGTAAGAGAATCATAATCCGACTAACTATATTTGTACACAATTGATTTCCAACAAAGAATAGTTGAGCAAAATTTTAACTTTGCAAAGAAAGAGAAACTTCCTGATTTATCTAGTAAATGAGGAAGCACACTATTCAACAATCGAACCAGTCTTTTTCTATTTTATTTCTTTGAGAGGTTAAAGGCTTCTAGGTTTGTTAGCTTGCACTGGAGATTCCTAAGATATCCTGTGGAGATTCCCACTCCCACAAACAAAAGAATCTCCCACAAACTCTGATCGTAAATGATCACGTCGGTCGCCATTCGTCTTGCGATCGTATTTCACTAAAACCGCCCGCAGATGGAGAGGATTTAACCATTGAGAATCGGTGATTTTGTCGTGATTGACACTTTTGTCGTCTTGTTGACTTTGTAAAAGATGAGTGCTATTTTGAACAATGTTTTAATTTCTGAAGTCTTTTTTAACATCGATTGCTGTATGAATGGAATGTATTCGGGCAATAGTAGAGTAAATTTGATGCCGCAGCAAAACATTACAAAATTTTAGAATGATTTAAAAATTTTAGGTTAATTTTAGGAATTCAAGGGAAGCTCCAAACTTTTAGGAATTTTAGGACGAATGCGATCCCTGATTATATCTAATAACACTACCAACTTACCAGTTAGACCTTTTCTTTATACCTTGCCTATACCTTGTTTTAATGCACATTTTTTTCCCTCTTCTGTTTATTGGCAAGCATAAAGCAGTTTGATATCAAAACACTATTTTAACAATGTGTGTGTGTGTGTACAGTCGACGCTAGTTAATTCGCAAATGGCTATAATTTGCAATACAATTTGGATGTAAACAATTAAATCTACAGTAAATTACAGTAGTGTATAAAACTCTACTACTGATTCTGGTGATAAAGGAGGAAAGGTTACTAGGGCTGAATATGGCTTAGCTCTGGGCTATAAATACCTTCACTTTATACAGAAACAGAATCTTATTATAAAGCAAAAAATAATTACAATATAATCTATGGTTGAAAATTTTCAAAACAAACTGCAAAATTGATAAAATTAGCTAATTTTGCTTTAAATGTATAGTTGTGATTTTTATTATTATTATTATTATTAAATAACTCAGGATGTACCAATGTCTCATTTTTAACACTTTCCAACATAGTTGTAAAGTGTTTATGACTTTGTTACACATTGGTTTATGCAGCAATAGCCTATAAACTGCATTCTATAATGTACAAAATCTCTGGTCCCAATAAGCTGTGTGGATTATATAGAGTCTACTGTGTGTGTGTATATGTATATATATATATATATAATAAAAATAGTTTAAAAAATTCCATAGATGTAGTAGAGATATGACAACAAACAATTGAAAAAATATTTTTATTACTTAAATGCATCTTGTCACTGAAAGGTCATTCAAACCTTACTATTGTCCTTTTTAAATTCAATAAATTATGAAATTATATGAATCTAATAATTGTAAGTACTAATGAACACAACTGCTCAAGACATACAAATAGCTTTATTTAACAATAAATTTTGTTTACAACAAAAAAACCCATTTATTAGTGCTCTGTAACTTAGGGCCTTTGTTTATTTAAAGAGCCCTTTTTAACACTTTACAACATAGTTGAAAAGTGTTTATGACTTTGTTCATTCTGTCTGTCTGTAAGTTAGCACGATAACTGCCGTAAAAATGACTTTATCAAAATGCAATTTTAATATGTTGTTCAGACGGCCTGTGGGACCTATGGGAATATAAATGAATAATATCACCCAATTAGTTTTGGATTGAACCCAGGTTGAAAAAATGAAATACATTGAACCCTATGGGACCTAATTTTTCAAATATTTTTGAAGCGGATTTAAAATTCACAAATTGCTTCGAAAGTTTAGGGAAAATATTCAAATTATAGCATAAAATGTATAAAAAAAATTTCAGTAAAATATATTCAGTAGTTTTTTAAATAAAAATTAAAATAATACTTACATCCTTTGTATGAAGAGATCATGTGACCATTACATGAAGAGATCACATGACCCACTTCAAAATAAAATATGGCATCCATCTTGTGTCAAAATCGTGATTTTTAAAGTTCTTTTTAATTCATATTTAGTGTTGTATCCATCCTAAAACTGCTTTATTTTTTCTTAAATTCTGTGCATCTACATACTGAAACAACGCAATTACAATATATTTGAGTTTAAATGATCATCAAACTTTGATTATTTCTACAACGAAGCCTAATTTTCACTTATGGATAATGTAAACACCAAAAGATGTAGAATGAGTTGTATAAGAATTGGTGCATTTTTTTAATGCAAAATTATTTAGCTCATGGAGTCTGCAATATAGCTGATATGAATGAAACATTAATTGATTTTACACAGAGAACCAGACGATTATTTCGATGAAGTTTTAAGCATAAAGTTAAATTACTTGTACCTCCATGGTTTTAAGTTTTTAAATAAAATAAATTATTATAGTATTGTGATGAATGGAAAAATGTTTACGAATGAAATGCTGCTTTTATATAGAGGCGATTCATATTTCAATGACATCATTTGAATAAAGTTCATTTGTTTTCGATGAAATTTTTAAATAAAATGAATTATTGTAGTATTATAATTTTAAAAATATTACCGAGGAATGTATCGCATTTTAATTTTTGATGTTTAAACCAGGCAATTTATATTTCAATGCGTCATTTGAATGAAGTTCATTTTTTTCGATGAAGTTTCAAGTTTTCAAATATAATAAATTAATGTAGTAGTGATAATTTTAAAAATATTACCGAGGAATGTATCGCATTTTAGAGATGTTTATATAAAATTGCATTGAATTTGGATAGTGTTTCATAATCAATGCTTTATACATGATTGATCTTTCTTGTTCATTTATGTAAAAAACTGTGTATATATATATATATATGTATATATATATATATATATAGTATATATAATAAAGGAAAAAATAATATAAATGGAAGCTAATAGATTTATATATTAATAACTTGCATCCTGAGTTTATTACCATATAAAAATAATCAACAAAGAGGATTTAAAACTATAAAATATAATATCTATAAAAATGCAACTATGATAGAAGATAATAATAAATACTGATTATTAAATATATATATATATATATATATATATATATATATATATATAGGGTCGAGTCATGTTATTGTGACCGTCTCCTACTTTTGACGTCAACAGAAGATAACCAATGAAAGAAGGCATGTGGTATAAGCTGGCTTGGGGGGGTATATAAGGTGTGGTGTAGGCATTCTGAAAACATATCACATGGCTAAAAGGAGCAATTTATCAGATTTGGAAAAAGAGATGAATATCGGATTTCGGTCCAAGGATGGCAATATTTCTGAAACAGCGCAGTTTGTGAAATGTTCATGTACTGCTGTGATTAAAGTGTATCTTCAATGAAAAAATGGCATCATTGAGAATAAGTGGCATGGAAATTGTGGCGCACCATTCGTCATTGATGTGAGAGGTGAATGTTGGCTCCGAAGTTTCATGAGGGCTGATCTCTATGCTACAGTGGAGCAACTCACTTGCCGAATAAACCAAAGCACTACCGGAAGTGAATCTCAAACAATAGTTCAGAGAACCGTGAGGCGTATGGATCTCCGAAGCAGATGAGTCACTGAACCTATGCTAATAAAGGTACATAGGCAGAAAAGGCTAACATTTGTATGGCAGTATCGGAATTAGACCTCCACAGAATGGCAGAAAAATGCCTTCTACGATGAATTATGTTTTCTGCTTCAACAGATGCACGTTGGAGTATAAGGCATGATAGATCAGAGAACAAGCACTCACCAACCATTGCTCGATGAACACAAGGTGGTGTGGACAGTGTTATGGTCTGGGGGATGTTTTCGTGGCATTCTCTGGTTTCACTTATACCTGTGAAAGGCACTATGAACCGAATTCATTATGAATCCATCCTTGCAGACCACGTACACTCATACATGCTGATTGTCTTCCCTGGGGTGGATGGGATCTACCAGTATGACAATACAACGTATCATATAGCAAGAACTGTAAGAGAGTGGTTGAAGGTGCATAATAAAGACTTCAAAGTACTTCCCTGGTCTCCAAATTCCCAACACTTAAACCCAATTGAACATCTGTAAAACCATCTCGATCTTGTTCACTCTATGGATTCTCCACCACGTACCCTCCAGCAGCTGTCAGATGTGCTGCAGACAGCATGGCTCCACATACCTGTAAGCATCTTCAAGCACCTTGTTGAGCCACTCCCAGTCCTTCTAGCTGCACACGGTGGTTACTCTGGATATTAGTTGGTGGTCACAATGTGACTGACTCTGTATGAATGGTATGTATGTACTTATGCATGTATGTGTGTATATATATGTAATTGAAAATCCGTATGTATGTTTGTCCCATCATAACAGGAGAGTGGCTGCACAGAATTGCATTACATTTTGAGGGTAACATTTGAATAATCCCACTTAAAATTTAGTCCAGGTTTTTAGAACCAGGGGTTGTTGAGATATTAATACAAATTTAGCCTCCCACAGAAATAGCAATATGCAGATGACATTTTTCCTGCAAATTTAGTTAAAAAAGATATGTTGTTCAGCAACTGAATTAAATCCAATGTGTTTATGCAGCAGATGATTTTTATTAAATCGTTTCAGATTTAAATAATAAAGAAATGAAAATAAACATTCGTAAGAGACATTCTGTTTTCCCAAAAAGACAGTAGATGGCAGCACTCAACCTGACTGAAGAACATTCGTTTTTGTTTACAAAAAAATTTGAAATGGAGTTCAAGATGGAGATAGAAAGCACATAGTCAACGTGTTTGTAATATGTAGCTAATCCTAGCTATGATTTGAAAATATGTGTAATTTTTTTATGTATTATTAAATGTTGTGAAGTCTTAAATGGTGAGTGAGTTTTTTCCCAACCTCATCACCAAAAGAATTTATTTTTTCCCAACCTCATCACCAAAAGCCTTATAAGAAAGTGGCAATCAACTCCCCCCCCCCCCCCCCCCCCCCCGAATCCTTGATAAAATTTAGAACATTCTCTGTCTTCATCTTGAGTAAGGAAAGTTAAGCAAGTACCCTTTTAATTAGCATAAGCATGCTTTTGAGAATTTAAAATTAAAAGTCATCCTGGCTTAACTAAATATATTGATGTTGTCAATCCTGACATATATATAAAAATTTTGAAATCATTCGTACTTTCGTTTTAAAGTTATTTTGAATGTACTGTTGTGTGTAAGTCGTAATGATGGAATAATAAATTGAAGTTTTGAAACTTAAATGGATCAAATTATATACTAGTGATTTTAAGTAAATTAAAGTGACATTTATGAAATATTGTAAATAAATATGAATTTGATATTAATGTTGTTCTTGATCCATTCAAAGACAAAAATTCTAATTTTTTTTAATTATTGAATTGAAAGTGATTTCTACCTCTTCATTTAGAACTTTTAGAACAATCTAATTTTAAATCATTTGGAACAATTATCAAACTTAATAGAAGTAAACATTCATATTTGTAAAAAAAAAAATAGCATATATAACGATGGCATTCTTAGCAAAAGGAAAAAAAGCTGATCTGAAACAGCTAGCGACTGAGTTAGGAGAAAACTGAAATGGTGACCTGAAAGTCATTGAACTTAGGGATATTATTCTAAAGAGCAAGGCATACAAGGAGGATGAAGAATTTGTAAGAAATCTTTTTGAGGGTACTATTTAGGAAAGACTGGAAGACGAACAGAGGGTAAAAGAAAACGAACAGAGGGTAAGAGAAAAAGAACAAAGAGTAAGAGAAAATTTACAAAGAGTAAGAGAAAACGAACAAAGAATAAGAGAAAACGAACAAAAAGAAAGAGAACAACTAGAAAAAGAAAGAGTGGAAAAGCAAAATAGGGAATTTGAGATAAAAAATCTAAGGCTACAGTTGGCCAGTCAGAAAGAAACTGTATCCGTGGTTATTCAACCGGAAAATTTTGAAAATGGACCTAAAGAAAATTTTGCCAAATTTCAACCCTAAAATAGATTATATGACCTTGTTTTTAGTCTTATTTGAAAGACAAATGAAGATCCTATAAAATTCCGGAAGACCTGTGGGTGCCTCATCTCATAGGAGTATGCCCAATGATGTTTCAAAACTTATTGCTAGAGAGCCTGAAGAAAAATTTAAGGATTATTCTCACATCCATGGCATCCTTTTACTATGATTTAAACTGACGGCAGAAAAGTTTCGAAAGTTATTTTTCTGAACATAGAAAAAGCACTGATTGCACATGGAAAGATTTCTAATTCGAAATTAGAAGTTTTTTTGAAGAATGAATATCCGAATTAAACATTTCCACTTTTGAGCAGTTGCAGAATTTGATAATCTCTGATCAAAAGAAAAAACGCTGCACTCCAGAATGCAAAGAACATTACTTGGATGAGTGGGAACAGATAATTTCTCCCTCAGTGTTAGCTGATAAATTGGACGCATACAAAAACTTAAGAAATTCCTTGCCTAATGAACAGAGAAAGATAGATAGCCAAATCAAAAGAAACGCACACAACCGGAAATTTGATCCCATTAAGAGAACTGTACCTTTCAACAGTGGAGAAAAATTCCAGTATATTCGAGAAGAAAGACCTTTGTTAATATGTTATGAATGAAGAAGACCTGGATTCAGTAAAGCTAAATGTCCTGATTGCTCCTCAATCAAAAAGAAAGCTTCCTCAAATAGCATAGAAGCATTTTCAGCATTCACTAAGGGTCCTCAAGTTACCCTGGTAGACAACATTTTGTGGAAAAAGAGGTAGAATGTGCGCTGATACAGGATCTTCACATTCAATTGCGGAAGAGAAAATGTTCAAAGTATTCAAAGAGAATGGACTATCATTTCAAAAAACGATGTTGACAATAAGTCTGGCAGATGATCAGCAGTCTCTTGTTGATTGCTACACTACCCAAGTGATGATAGAAATTGAAGGAAAAAAGTGTTGCCGGATTTTATCATTCTTCCAAATGCTACTGGAAATTGAACTCTTCTTGGAACAGATTTTCTGAAATCTGCGGGTATTGTTCTTGACGTAAAGAACAAACGTATTTTAGTGATAACCCAAATCACACGTATCCATTCGAAGAAGAATTAGGCACCCAACCCAATGTAGAATCCCACGAGGATGGACAAGTTCTGATTAACGTTTGTCAGTTGTGAGAAAGTGAAGGAGAGAATCTGACAGCTACTCAGAGAAGTCAGCTCAACAGTTTACTAGATAAATATGATGGCATCTTTCAACCAGGGGGAGAAGCTACCTCAATCACTGAGTATCATATTACTACAAGTAATCACGCTTCCATTTCTGTACCTCCTTACAGAATGTCACCAGCTCAGAAGGAGCTGCTCAAAAAAGAAATTAATGATCTTCTCGAAAGGAACATTACTGAAAAATGTGAATCGCCCTATGGAGCACCTGTAGTTTGGACCCCAAAACCAGATGGTAAAGTTCGACTGTACGTAGACTATCGGAAACTTAATGAAGTGACTGTACCTGACACTTACCCACTTCCAAGGATGGACAATTTAATGGAAGATGCTAAACATACCTCTTTTATGTCAACAATTGATCTGAAATCTGGTTGCCACCAAGTAAATATCAATCCAGCTGATCGAGATAAAACTGCATTATTTTGCCTGTTTAGGACCTAAAGATTCTTAATGCCTTTCGGTCTTCGAAATGTCCTTGATACATTTCAGAGACTAATGGACACGTTTCATAGAGGTTTGCCAGCTCTTGCCTATCTAGATGACTTCATAGTCTTGTCGCAATCTTTTGAACAACATCTTAAAGATCTTGAAATGGTTTTCGACAGACTAATCAAATACAAACTTCGTGCAAACCGAGATAAATGCAACTTTTCTTGTTCTCGAGTTAAATATCTTAGACTCTAGATAAAGCCTCGTGGAATAGAGGTGGATTCTGAAAAGGTATCTTCCATCTTAGAAATTCCTTCCCCTTAAAATGTGAAGCAACTACTATCTTTCTTGCAGACATGTTCATGGTATAAAAAGTTTATACTGAGCTTTTCTGAGATTTCTCGACCTCTGGGCAATCTAACAAAAAAGAAAGCTCCCTGGAGTTGGTCTGAAATGAAACAGAGAGCTTTTGACTCTCTAAAGCAATGCTTGATGTCCTTACCTATTCTGAAGCAAGTTGATTTCACCAAACCTTTTGTGATTAGAACAGATGCAAGTAGTAATGCGTTGGGAGCTATCCTTCTTCAAGGCCGAGGATCGGATGAACATCCGGTTGAATACGCAAGTAGACTACTTAGTTCTGCTGAGAGAAATTATTCCACCACGGAATGTGAAGCACTGGCTGTTATATGCGCATTACAAAAGTTTCGATGACACATAGAGGGGGTCTAATGTTACAGTGGCATCCAACCACCAACCTCTTAAATGGCTCATGAAACTTAAGTCTCCATCCGGAAGATGTCAGGTGGGCATTGCAATTACAGTCTTTCAATTTGAACATGGAATACATCCTGGAATGTGCAATTTTTTTGCTGATATGTTGTCAAGACCTGTTTGTGAACATAATATCCCTTCATGCAAAGTCCGTACTGTATATTTCGATGTTCCCTCCAGAACACCTAACGAGATACGTGAAGAGCAATTGAAAGATGAGGAAGTAGGAAAGATCATTCGCTGTTTTGAAAACATTGACAAAGATGTAAACTCTGCAAACTGGGCAGAATGAGGCTACCTCATGAATCAGGGTGTCCTCTACCGTTATGCTCCAGATTCCGAAAGTAAAGAAGCTCAATTAGTAGTTCCAGCCCATGAAAGAAACTTGATTCTGAAAGAACATCATGATGCTCCTACTGCTGAACACTATGGAGCTGAAGGAACTTTTGACCGTATAGTGAAATGCTATTATTGGACAGGGATGAGAAAATTCATCTGTGACTATGTGAAAATCTGAATAGATTGCAACAGATATAAACCTTCTAATCAGAAACTGGCAGGATTGTTACAGACTCCAGTTCCTTCTCAACATTTTGAGACCTTCTCAATTCTCAATAGACCTTTTGGGAACCTTACCAGAGAGTAAAGATGGGAAAAAGTGGATTTTGATAATAGAAGATATCGCTACTAAATGGGCAGAATTGCTCCCATTGCCCAATGTCACTATGAAAGAATGTGCAATAACATTGCTAGAAGAAGTTTTGATGAGGTATGGCATTCCTCGTCGGATTATCAGTGACTGACAATGAGACTCAGTTCATTTCAGCTGTGATGCAACAACTTTGTTGCCTGTTGAACATTAAACAGTCATCAATTCCTGTTTATCACTCACAGACAAACCCAGTAGAGAGAAAGAACCGTCTAAAGCCATGACTTGCAATTTTAGTTCACGATAAACATGATTCTTGGTCTGAAAAGCTACCTGCAATCCTTTTTGCTTTAAATACCGCAAAGTGCCAGACCACTGGACAAACAGCAGCTTTCCTAAATTTTGGCAGAGAACCTCGCACTACAGATGATGTGACTAATGATATTCATAGTGTAATTGAAAACGATAACTTCATTCCAGAAATTACTCCTTATCTTAAAAAGTTTGCCAAATTCACTGTACAGATCAAAGAAGTTGTGGAGGAGCAGCAAGATAAGAGGAAACATTATGCTGATCAAAGGTGATGTCCTGCTCAACAATTTACACCAGGAGATCGAGTGTATGTAACTTTACATCCTGTTAGTAATGCAACCAAAGGAAGAAGTTCAAAGTTTATACCACGATGGCCATATGTTATACTTGCATAGCGATCCCCATCCTCATACGAAGTAGCTAGCTTAGAAAACCCTCAAGTACCAGGTGGAGTTCATCACTCATCTGCCTTGAAAGTCTATTCCCAAGAGGCCAGTGTACAACCCATGAATCCTCTACCACGTGCTATTCACGAAAAACTTTAAGTACTGGTTTCTCACAGAAACAGTTGCCTAGACGTCAGAACCAGAGGGGGAGATTGTAAGAGACATTCTGTTTTCCCAAAAATACAGTAGATGGCAGCACTCAACCTGACTAAAGAACATTTGTTTTTGTTTACAAAAAAACATTCGAAGTGGAGTTCGAAATGGCGATAGCCAACACAATGGCACATAGCCAACATGTTTGTAATATGTAGCTAATCCTAGCTAATGACATGTAGCTAATAATAATTTTGCTATTCATCGGTACAAAAGTATCAACACTCTGTAGAAATAACTTTATACAAAGATTACAAAGCTTGTTCAAAATGTTTTCCATCCATGTCAAAGATCCATTAAAGATAAGAGGCAGATAATATTTGCCTATGATGCATTTCTGCATTGCGTCATTTGCACTTTTGCTGTAAACATTTATATTTTAATTTGTGATTAAATCCTCACCAATTTTGTTTAAACATATCTCTGGGACTTTTTATGATAAAATGCTGAAATTTTGTACATTACCTTATTAGTGTGTGAGGCACATTTTATCTCATTGGAAATATTTTTGTACGGGGTCCGTATAAAAATTTAAATTTTGTATTTCTTAAAATTTAATTCCCTTGAAAATTTTAATCGATTTCATAAAATTCTGTACCTTTTTTCACGCAACTTTGTAATTTATTATATATGTCTAAGATCAATATTTAAGGAATAAAAGCCGAGGTCAATGATTTTGGGACACACTGTATATATTTTTTCTCCCCCAGACAGTCCACGTGCCACACCCCTCTGGAATGCAGACTTCTCGTCTCCACTCCATCCATAATCCTTTTCTTAATCTGGCTTTTGGCTAGGAATGCAAACTTCTTATCTGTGCGCTTTGACTATCCCCTGTGTTTGATTAATCAATTATTTTTTTTTTTATTTCTGACATTACATAAGCTACATGAGCTAATTTGAACTAAATTCAAATAATTTTCAATCAAGCAATTAAAAAAAAAACTGAGAAATTAAGAATATGCAGAAAGTGATCAGTCACAGAAACTAAATGAACTGATTTCATCAACCAAATCTGCACAGCATTAGATTATTCAACTGCATGGCTTACCTATTTATAAAATTTGAGTTTTGTAAGTAGAATCAGGCTATCTCTAATGGGCCAGTATATATATATTACATTGCACTTTTTATATTTAACATGGACACAAAATGACTTATTACTTTCCCAATATATATGGTATAATCTATAATGTATTGTGATGGGATAAAATATTCAAATTCGAGTATTTGACACGAGCATATTTCAAGCATCCATGAATTTGAATCAAACATTTTTAAAGTGATGTCTGTGTGTATGTATGTGTGTGTCCGTGAGTCTACGGATAATCTCATGAACGAATGCAACATTTTGAATGAAATTTAGTACGGACATCACTATCAGTAAATACTGGAAGCCTATTGATTTTAAATACAATCAAACATTTGGAAGACCTCAAATTTCCAAAAAATCAGAACCTTCAATACTGCTACGTAAATGAGCATTTCTTATGTAATTTTTCTTTAGAAAATCAATAGCACAAACTTTAAAATGCCATCATGAACCATTTTCAAGATATTGCACATTTTCCAAAATAATTTATCAAAAAAATTACATAAAATTAAAAAGTATTAACTGTTGTGAAATGCTCACTTTTCATAAGTATACAATAAATTTGTTAACATCATTCTAGTGAATGTAGTTTGTTCTATTCAGCAGAGAAGATACCTTGATAATAGTTCTGTTTTTTATGCCTAACAATTCACAAACACTCATTTATATATAATAAACATGCTTCTCTCCATTTGTCTGTAGTGATGAATTTGGTGAACTAGGCAACTAATTTAGAAAAATATTACCCCAGATTGCTAAAAATGTCTATGAAATTGCAAAAATGAAGTAAAAGTAACGAAAATGATGTCAAATTAATAAATTATTAAAATATTTTAAAATATGGACTATATTGCTTATTGTTGAAGCTATCAATTTTGATAATTTTAAAATTTTCTAATTTAGAAGTGCACAAAATATATATGTTAATTGGGTACTTCAAAATATTCTTACATGTTATTATTTGAGAAAGAACCAAATGTACAATTCAATATTAAAACATTGTGTGTGGATCTTATATATAATTTTTCACAGTGACAGAAGTAAATTCATTACATTATATTGGGAAAGTTGTGTGCTGCCCACATTAGATTTTTTAAACTCGAGTTTCAAAAGTATAATCTGTTTAAGACTGATCACAGAAGTCTGCAAAGAACAATTTATAATATTTGTTTTGGAAAAAAAGTATTTAATATACATGCATTTAAAAATTTTAAGAGCAAGAATTTTCTGTCACTGGTGATATTTGGAAGCACTGAAAGTTTAAACATGGTTTATCACAACTCTGAAGCTTTAAAAACTGAAACCCTTGACCAAATATAAAATAGCATGACCTAAGCTAGTTATGACATCTCTCAAACAACAGTTGAATGAGAAGTATAAAAATGATAATAATCTATAATAGATTTTATGCCGAGAGGATTCAGAGCCTGGATTCAAGCTAGAAGGTTGTGTGTGTTTGAGCTCCCCAGAAACAATGGTGGAGCCAGTAATGCCGGAGCTTGTGACGGTAGAGAATACTGATCACACGATCGTATTAAGTGTACAAACTGCTGAGGAAGTAGTTAACTTCAAAAAGAAAGAAGATATCTATCTATCTGTCTTTGTCATCTGTAATTGAAAATCTAAGTGCCATAAGAACATGGAATTTGGTACACAGGTACTTCAGGACTTGGAAAAATATACCTCGGAGGGATTTTTTTTTTTATTTAACTTTGTTTTTTAGTTATTTTATGTTTTAGCATAATTTTGGGCAATTTTCATAATAATGAGTTTCTTAGGGATTAAAAATATTATCAGTTTTCATCTTAACAAAAGAAAAATCGAAAAATTCTCTTTCAAACAAATTTTGAACAGAATCCATACTATTAATATTCGAATTTTCGTGATTTTTTTTTTTAAAATATATGCTTTTTGTGTTTTGAAAAAATACCTGATTTTAAAATAAAGAAATAAAAAATTCACTGACAATTCAATCTTCATGATTTACCAAATGTTTCAATAAATATAACACACTGCTCCAAATAAAAAAATCTGATGTGGGCAGCACATGACTTTCCCTGCAGACTTATTTCCATGTTCTCTATATTTTAATAAAATTTAATTCACTTTTAATTCAATTATCGTTCACATTTGGTAACTGGGCTGATTTTCAAAAGTACACTAGAAAAAATTCGAAAAAACTAAAATATCTCGAGAACGGCTAGTCCTAGTGTAATGGGGTTGGTCTTATTCTTTCCTTCGTTAAAAATTATGTATAAAACAAGCATTTATTGGATATATTTGAGAATACGTAGTTCTTTATTTTAGATTTTGACGAATTTTGTGGACAATTTGGCAAAAAGGGGCAGGTTACCTTTTTCCGAATCGTACCAAACTCTAATCAGCACCACGGTGACCCACAAGTGACGTATCTACCGAATTTTGTGAAATACAATCCATTAGTTTTTTAGCTAGAGTGGATACAAGCTTTTGCAAGCCATTTCGCAAAAAAAGGCGGGTTCTTTTATCCCGAACCGTACCCAAAACTAATCAGCACTAGATTCGCCCACAAATGACTTACCTACCAAATTTTATGAAATTCGGTCCATTAGTTTTGAGTTAGAGTGGATACAAAATCTGCACAGACAGACAGACAGACACACACACACAGACACACACACACACACACACACAGACACAGACACACAGACACACAGACAGACAGACAGACAGACAGACAGACACACACACACACACACAGACGTCGCGCAAAAATGGTTTTTTCGTATTCTAGAGGTCTCGAAACATGTAGATCAATCAAAAACTTGAGTTGCGATTTTCGACATGATTCCAATACTTTCCTTATACATTACCATGTATTGCAGGGAAAGTAAAAATTATATTTCTGTTGTATTCTATTAATTAATTATGAAATTTTATGTCATATCTCAAATTTTCAAAATTTTTTTAGCAGAATACAGGATTGACAATAAAACATGTTTTCCTTCATACTTGGGACAAAGTCAAAATTTCTCTTCAAGCAGATGCATATGGAGTGCTTTAGGAAAGGCAAGTATTTCGATGCAATATCATCTGCTTAGGGATTTATTGTGATCAAGCTGGTACTACCATCAAAAATATTATCAGAGTTTGCAAGCATTTTTACTTTCCCTGCAATACATGGTAATGTATAGGAAAAGTATTGGAATCATGCTGAAAATCGCAACTCGAATTTTCGACAGATCTACACGTTTCGAGACCTCTAGATACGAAAAAAACATTTTTAGCGTGACGTCTGTGTGTGTGTGTCTGTGCAGATTTTGTATCCACTCTAACTCAAAAACTAATGGACCGTATTTCACAAAATTTGGTAGGTAAGTCACTTTTGGGCGAGTCTGGAGCTGATTAGTTTTGGGTACGATTTGGGATAAAAGAACCCGCATTTTTTTACGAAATGGCCCGCAAAAGCTTGTATCCACTCTAACTGAAAAACTAATGGACAGAATTTCACAAAATTCGGCAGATGAGTCATTTGTGGGTCACCCTGGTGCTGATTAGATTTTGGTATGATTCGGAAAAAAATAACCTGCCTTTATTTGCAAAATGGCTCGCTAAAATCGCCCAAATCTAAACTAAAGAACTACGTATGCTTAAATATATCCATTAAATGCTTGTTTAATATGTAATTTTTAGCGAAGAAAAGAATAAGATCAACCCCATTACATTAGGACTAGCCGTTCGAGATATTTTAGTTTTTCTTATTTTCTCTACGCCACCTTTGAAAATAAGTCCGGTTACTGAATGAGAACGAAAATTGAATTAAAAGTGAAATAAATTTAATTAAAATAAAGAGAACGTGGATATAAGTCTGCAGTGAAAGTCATGTGCTGCCCACATCAGATTTTTACTTTCCCTGCAATATATGGAAATGTATAGGGAAAGTATTGGAATCATGCTGAAAATCGCAACTCGAATTTTCGATAGATCTATACGTTTCGAGACCTCTAGATACGAAAAAAACATTTTTAGCGTGACGTCTGTGTGTGTGTGTGTCTGTGCAGATTTTGTATCCACTCTAACTCAAAAACTAATGGACCGAATTTCACAAAATTTGGTAGGTAAGTCACTTTTGGGCGAGTCTGGAGCTGATTAGTTTTGGGTACGATTTGGGATAAAACAACCCGCAATTTTTTACGAAATGGCCCGCAAAAGCTTGTATCCACTCTAACTGAAAAACTAATGGACAGAATTTCACAAAATTCGGCAGATGAGTCATTTGTGGGTCACCCTGGTGCTGATTAGATTTTGGTATGATTCGGAAAAAAATAACCTGCCTTTATTTGGAAAATGGCTCACAAAAATCGCCCAAATCTAAACTAAAGAACTACGTATGCTTAAATATATCCATTAAATGCTTGTTTAATACGTAATTTTTAGCGAAGAAAAGAATAAGATCAACCCCATTACATTAGGACTAGCCGTTCGAGATATTTTAGTTTTTCTTATTTTCTCTACGCCACCTTTGAAAATAAGTCCGGTTACCGAATGAGAATTGAATTAAAAGTGAAATAAATTTAATTAAAATAAAGAGAACGTGAATATAAGTCTGCAGTGAAAGTCATGTGCTGCCCACATCAGATTTTTACTTTCCCTGCAATATATGGTAATGTATAGGGAAAGTATTGGAATCATGCTGAAAATCGCAACTCGAATTTTCGACAGATCTACACGTTTCGAGACCTCTAGATACGAAAAAAACATTTTTAGCGTGACGTCTGTGTGTGTGTGTCTGTGCAGATTTTGTATCCACTCTAACTCAAAAACTAATGGACCGAATTTCACAAAATTTGGTAGGTAAGTCACTTTTGGGTGAGTCTGGAGCTGATTAGTTTTGGGTACGATTTGGGATAAAAGAACCCGCATTTTTTTACGAAATGGCCCGCAAAAGCTTGTATCCACTCTAACTGAAAAACTAATGGACAGAATTTCACAAAATACGGCAGATGAGTCATTTGTGGGTCACCCTGGTGCTGATTAGATTTTGGTATGATTCGGAAAAAATTAACCTGCCTTTATTTGCAAAATGGCTCACAAAAATCGCCCAAATCTAAACTAAAGAACTACGTATGCTTAAATATATCCATTAAATGCTTGTTTAATACGTAATTTTTAGCGAAGAAAAGAATAAGATCAACCCCATTACATTAGGACTAGCCGTTCGAGATATTTTAGTTTTTCTTATTTTCTCTACGCCACCTTTGAAAATAAGTCCGGTTACCGAATGAGAACGAAAATTGAATTAAAAGTGAAATAAATTTAATTAAAATAAAGAGAACATGAATATAAGTCTGCAGTGAAAGTCATGTGCTGCCCACATCAGATTTTTACTTTCCCTGCAATATATGGTAATGTATAGGGAAAGTATTGGAATCATGCTGAAAATCGCAACTCGAATTTTCGACAGATCTACACGTTTCGAGACCTCTAGATACGAAAAAAACATTTTTAGCGTGACGTCTGTGTGTGTGTGTCTGTGCAGATTTTGTATCCACTCTAACTCAAAAACTAATGAACCGAATTTCACAAAATTTGGTAGGTAAGTCACTTGTGGGCGAATCTGGTGCTGATTAGTTTTGGGTATGATTCGTATTAACAGAACCCGCCTTTTTTGCGAAATGGCCTGCAAAAGCTTGTATCCACTTTAGCTGGAAAATTAATGGACCGAATTTCACAAAAATCGGTTGATAAGTCACTTGTGGGATACCCTGGTGCTAATTAGATTTTGGTACGATTCGGAAAAAAATAACCTGCCTTTTTTTGAGAAATGACCCTCAAAAATCGTCAAAATCTAAAATAAATACATACGTATACTCAAATATATCCATTAAATGCTTGTTGTACACGTAATTTTTAACGATGAAAAGAATAAGACCAAACCCATTACACTAGGACTAGCCGTTCTCGAGATATTTTAGTCTTTTCGCATTTTCTCCACGCCACCTTTGAAAATAAGTCCAGTTACCAAATGAGAATAAAAATTGAATTAAAAGTGAATTAAATTTAATTAAGATAAAGAGAAGTGAATATAAGTCTGCAGGGAAAGTCATGTGCTGCCCACATCAAATTTTTACTTTCCCTGCAATACCTGGTAATGTATAGGGAAGTATTGGAATCATACCGAAAATCACAACTCAAGTTTTCGACGGATCTACACATTTCGAGATGTCTAGAATACGAAAAACATAATTTTTAGCGTGACGTCTGTGTGTGTGTCTGTCTGTCTCTGCAATGTATGTATCCACTCTAACTAAAAAAACTAATGGTCCGAATTTCATAAAATTTGGTATGTAAGTCACTTAGGTGAGACCATGGTGCTGATTAGTTTTTGGTAGGATTCGTTAGAACAGAATCCGCCTTTTTTTGCGAAATGGCCCTCAAAAATTTCATGTATCCACTCTAACTAAAATACAGATTGACCAAATTTCACAAAATTTGGTAGATAAGTTACTTGTAGGATGCACTGGTGCTGATTAGATTTTGGTACGATTTGGAAAAGAACAACCTGCCTTTTTATGAAATGGTCCTCAAAAGTCACCAAAATCCCCCCCCCCCCCCCCCAAAAAAAAAAATCAAGACTATGTATGCTCAAATGTATCAATTAAATTCTTGTTTTATACACAATTTTTGACGAGGAAAAGAATATAACACATTCCATTACACTTTAGGACTAACCGTTCTCAAGATATTTGAGATTTCTTGCATTTTTGTTGCGACACTTTCGGAAAATTATCCAATTACCAAATGAAAACAAAAATTGAATCAAAAATGCAAATTCAGTGTTATTAGTGCAATTAAACTCAATCTAATGAATTATTAAAGAAATAAAGAAAATATGAATTTGAGTCTGCAAGGAAAGTCATGTGCTGCCCACATCAGATTTTTATATTTAAAATGTGCTGTTGATTTAAAGCATCCCCATTTTAAATATACCCTGTGTATTTAAGGTGTATTGAAAGAGAACCCTATATAAAAAGAGCAATATTTAAAGTGTATTATGCCCACACAGAAGGTGAAAGGCATATTTGCAGCATATCAAAGAAGCTTATTTAGGGTGCATCAAAAGAGCTTATTTAGGGCAAACCAAAAGAACTTATTTAGGCTGTATTAAAAGGGCTTATATACCTGTGCAGAAAGCAAAAAGTGTATTTCAGCATAATACACAGCCATGTTAGGATGCAGCATTCAATGTGCCGAGTGCAGGGACCAAGACATATTATGTACATGAGTTGTGGTCTAAGTTGTGATTAGGTCTTATCTAGAGTACATCATGTGCTTACAAGTAGCTTGTAATTTATGTGTGTACTCATGCAGCAGACAACTACACCTTTTGAAAAACTTAATGAATAAATTCAATTGTGTTGCAATTTTCTGTACACCTGGAAGAAATGAAGTGCACGTTTTTTACAACTAAGTATAGGTAGTTTCTTTTTTTTTTTCTAAATGAATGTTTCAGAATTCAAACGATTTTATTCTGTACTATTTATGCCGTGGATGCTTATTTAGGCCCCAGGCAGGAAATTTATTCGAAAGTCAATTAGTATAAATTCCAAATTAGAAAAAAAGTAATGTTCCAGAAGTTTTAAGATTTGAGAATGAAAGAAATATTATTTACCATTTAAAAAATACTCATATTTCTTCATGGTGGATATCTTTTAAATGGGCTCAAAAAAAAAAGAAGAAGAAGAGAGAGAGATAATAAGAGATTAATAATCAAAAGAAATATTTGTGTTGTTAAATAAAAGTCATTTCAACTAGTGGATATTTTGCTTTTTTTGTGATCAATCTCTGCAAATCATGAGTCTAGCAGTTCATTCGGCTTTTGTCTAATGAAAGCAAATATCCACCATTTCATGAAACATTTTTTTACTTTCCCTACAATACATGGTAATGTATAGGGAAAGTATCGGAATCATGCCAAAAATCGCAATTCATGTTTTCGATGGATCTACACATTTTGGGACCTCTAGAATAAGAAAAATCTATTTCTAGAATGACGTCTATGTGTGTGTCTGTCTGTGCAGATTTTTTATAAACTCTAGCTAAAAATTAATAGACCAAATTTCACAAAATTTGGCACATAAATCCCTTGTAGAATAACCTTGCGCTGATTAGATGATTTGGAAAAAAAGAACATGTCTTCTTCGCGAAATAACGAAAAAATTGTTAAATCTACAAATAAAAGAATACGTATGCTCAAATATATCAATTAGATGCTTATTTAATATGTAATTTTTGACGACAAATTTGGAATCAGGCCAAAAATCGTAATTCATAATATATGTCATCGTAAATCGTAATTTCAGAATATATGTCATAGTAGTGTAAATACCACAGCTGTTATAAATTATTAAACACACAGGCTCTTTTACCATAAACTACGTTAATGTAATTTTTTTATAATATAATATGCAATGTCAGAACTCTTAAAAGAAGAACATCTATATACCACACACATGCATATATATATATATATATTTGTTAGAATATCTAAAATGAAATAAGCCATGTTGCTCGGTTTGACACTTACTTCATCCAAAATAAAAAGAGACTAAGGGTATCTCAGTAATGAACAGGAAGAAATTAGAAGAAAATGGCTATATAATAGAAATGCTGAACTTTTGCTTTGTAGTATCTTAAAATTTTAAATTTTTTTAATATTTATTATACTTTCCAAAATATGCGATTATTTCCCTATCTTGTCTACATAACATCAGAAGCCTGTAGTATTTTACTTTTTACAATATCATATTTTATACTAAAATTTTATTAGAGTTCAGCTAAAAGATGACTTTTTAGAGTATTTTTCTTTTTATGCTTTCATTCATGTGAAATCTCATATCAAAATTAATCTATGCACTGTAATAAAATTGATGTCATACTTCAAAAGATCATTTTCTGTATATTCTAAGGATGGTAAATAACAACATTTAATTTCTTTCATTTAATATGAACATATTATTCATATCTTCATTTATCACCTTTTTGCTTATTTTTTTACCTTCACACTATCAAATAACTGAATCAAAATTAATGATATATATCCCCAGGGGAGGATTTACTGCCTACTAATACGTCATCCGCTTGTTGCCCCTATTTCTTAAATGTTTTTCTTTTTGGTCATAATTCTAATCATTTGCATATCTCCTAAAACAATACATACATGACGAGTTTTGCAGTTGTAGCTCAATTTCTTATGGGTGCATATATATTTTTTGCAACAGAGTGTATTATAAAAGTGGAAGAGGCTTTCATCAGCAAAAACTCAATTTTATTAGTATTTTTAAATATTTTACAAATTTAAAATTGCCTAGCATAAATCTCTCTAAATTGTTTTAACTGGCATACCTTTAAAGAAGGTAAATTACAGATCATAATGCCATCTTTGACATTTTGTCTTCAAAGCAGGGATTAAACTTAACATACTATGCAAATAAATTTTGCATTGAACGTTAAATTACTCACTGAAAATTTGTTTTTTCACTTGTTTGCAGGTAAGTATCTGTAATGCCTCATTATAACGCCTTTGAGTCTGTCCTCTGGGTCTCATCAAGATACAGAGTAAAAGTTTGAGAAAGTAAAGAAATCTTGATATTGAGAAATCAAGAGACAGAAGTTATCTGCAGCTAAAACACCAATGGAACTGAAAATAAAGAACCACACAGAAAGTTAATAGACTGATAGACAAAGCAGAAATAAGAGTCCTACTAAAATACCTGTAAATATTAATTTTGTGCAATTATACGAAATTTTATTTCAAAAGATTTCTTATTACACTGAAATCAAAACATGAGATACAAACTATACTCATAAATACTTCAAAAGTTACACTAAACTAAATTTCAAATTTTTATTAATGAGTAACTAACATGCATCAAATGTGGAGAAGGGGAACAATTGTCTGAAAGATAAAATTTTGATGAAATCATAAAATTTTAATCCTTCTTCTTAGCAATGAAATCAATCAAAATAAAATTTAATTACTATATTTACTTTCCTCATTAATTTCTATGTCAAAAACACTTTTTATCCAAATTGAAAATACATTTGTTCTGTAGGTGTTGATTATGAAAACAAACTTTCTGGCATTCTGCTCATCTAACAGTCAGTTGTAGTTGTTGAGACCCAGACCGTCCGACCTGCCAGAAAGGTGTAAGGTAGCTGTTTGGACGGCCGGGAAGTGCCACCCAATTTAGACCGGAACCCAGTGGGGGAGGCATCCACAGGGACCATACCCACCTTCCCCTACCACCAACCTCTTGGAAGGACTTATGAACCCACATGTTTAATGTGATCATACTCCACGTGAACACTGCAGCAGTTTTGGCAGTGGCGGGAATCAACCAGGGTCTACCGAGTGCAATTCCCGCACGCTAACCACTGGACTACTGCACCCTATCTGACAGTCAGTGTAACATCTATGCAACTGCTTTTTATTCAGAACATTCAACCAACTGAAACCATACATTTGGTACAGTAAAATATTTTATGATATAATAAAACATCACATTGTTTTTAGAACTTACCTGTATCACTCATATTAAGATATGGATGTGTCGCCTCTTTTTTCAAGTTTGCAATATCTCAAACTATTTGGAAACAGATAATCTCAAAGTTTGATACAAGAATAAAATAAGATAAATATAGAAGAAATACTGTGCAATATTTCAAATGTTTGTCTTACACCAGCACACACACATGCATTTTGCAGTATTTTAAAATGTCTCCAATATAACTCATGTAATTTGAACTGCATTTGGTACAAATACAGAATGTTAAATACTTATCAGAATAATTTACTATGCAAATTTTGTAAAATTAGGCCCATTTTTGTGTTAGTTATTCCTACACTAGAACGAATTACCGAACAATGCCTATGTCCTGAATAAGGGCTGGGTACTAAAATAATACAAATACAGATAACCCCACTCAACTTCAAATCATCTGTTTTGAACCAAAATAATTCTCATGCTTTATTTCTTCCATGTGCAACCATGATAATTATACAATGTGGGCATAATAAGCCCTAAAAAAGTTTCTTTGATACACTCTAAATAAGTTCACCTTAAATAAATAAAAACACTTGAAGTTGTAAAAAAGGTCCTTTTTACCCCAGTAGTAAAATTCAAAACAATAATTGCTATTTCAGTGAATTTTCATCTGATTGGAGTCAAATTTTCAGAAAACTCTTATAATATTAAAATAATTATATTCCAAACTAACTATATTTCAAAGCATGAAAATTAATTTAAATTCAAATTTTTCAACAAATAATGAAAAATTTATAAATTCAAATATTTCAAAATTCTCACTGAAGTGCATCATATGGGAATGTGCAACAACTCTGTAGCAGATTTCGCTACTGTCTGACACTTCAATTTTACGCTACAGATGACATAGACAGATAAACAGAAAACATCTTTTATTATATAAAATTTAAAATTCAGTAACATAAATTTGAAGAAATCATTGTTTCACAGTATCTTTTTCAATTTAAAAAAAATTAAAAGAAATTATACTATTAGTCATTCTGCTAATGGAGGAATACTCTTTGTGACATAATTCTAGGGACATATGTTGCTTTAACCAGCATTAAAAGTCAGCAATAAGAATTACTGGTCCTACAGACCAATGTGTGAAAGAAAATACTGGTGTGTACTGTGTAGCCATCATAACTGGTCCAATTAGATTATAAACAAGACAATATAAAATAAATATTTAGATAACTAAATAATTTGCATGTGCAACATTTGACTTACAGAAGTGCACAATAACTTATCTTAAATAATTATCAAATCAGTTAATATATATCAGGTATATATATATATATGCCTATATTATAGGGGAGAACATTTGAACTGGAGGCACCCCTAAATATTTTCTTTAAAATAAATATTGTTGTTTAGATATAAATGGCAGCATATTACTATTCTTATAATGCAACAAAGTAGCCAAAGTTCTACCAGTTTTCCTGGATATTGTCATCTGAGCAAGGTATGCATTATTTTCTCTCTTGAATCTACACTTATCAAAATAAAGTTGTAAGCGTAAGGTTGAGTATGTTAGCTAATAATTTTACAAATTGTTTAATATTTAACTGAAGATTAACGTTTTAAATTGCAAGCTTTATTTTATTCAAATATGTAAACTTAACTGAGTAGTTGTTAATAGTGCTAAACTTCATGTGATGGGGCTCCTTTGAACAGAAAAGTTGGGGCACCATTGAACAATCAAAACTACATAATAAAAAGTTGTAAAAGTGTCTAAATATAATTATTTTTGAATTTACTGTTAAAATTAAAGATGCAACTTACTTATGAATCACTTTGCTATTCAAGTTTCGTTGATATAGGAATAATGCGCTTAATTATTATATTATCTAGCATGTTATAATTTACCTTTATATAAATGTTAAAATTATCTTCACAAAATATTGACAATGTTTGTAGTGTAAACATCTGTTTAAATTATAGCTAACTACCACTATATTTAATTTTGATTTTGGTTTACAGAAAACCCTTTAACAGATGGTTAGAATTTATGTCAAAAGAAGGGCAAAGCCTGAAATTTCTTGTTTTAGAAGATTTGAACATTAATGATTTTATTTTAATTCAATTTCATACAAAAATAACTATTGTTCAGTATGTTGGTCAGATTTAATTGCAATTGCAGGATAAAACTGAATTAAATGATAGATTCCTTCAAAAAGAAAATGATTATAAGTTTTATTTCTCAGAGGCATCAGATATCAGTTCGTTTGATTTTGAGGATATTGTAAAAAAGTTAGCCCAACCAACAATAACTGAAGGATATACTGTTTCTACAATGTGCTTTGATACTAATTTTGATGGATATAAATTTGGTTAAGTAACATATAGTAATTTTAATTATATATATAATTGTTTCATTTTATTCTAATTATATTGTTTTTGTTTAAAAATGTGAAGTCTTCGGTAAAAACTCTTAATAACTTCATATTTCTTCTCTTGTTCGAAGGTACCAACCCCCTATGTGGGGCAGATTTAAACAGAAAATGTTCAATTTTTAAAACCTTACAACACTTTTATTTCATACTATGAATTATAACAAAAACTACTGGATTTCAAATTTTTTGTCAATTTATTTTTTCCGTCGAAATTCCCAAAATTCAAGATTTTTTTTTTCTTTGTCATTTTTAAAAATGTAAGTTAAATTAACTAAATTGTTAACTTACATAACAGATTTTTTTAATTGATAAAATTTGTAATTAAAACCGTCTCCTTGTTATAAGGCTTACTGGCAACCTATTTTGATCTTATGCTTCATTCCACCTAGAGGGATAGAGCAGACACAGGATCAGAAGCTTCAATGTCACCTCAAATATCACATGAGGTCTACAACACTTTCCTTAGTTGGTTGGTTTCTCCAGTCAGTTTTTAATAGTCACGTATTCTCCAGTCACGTATAAGTGTCGTCTTTCAGCCATGGTTGACGTATATGGACTGAAAAGCATGTAACATCTACCACAGCCAAAATCTTTTAATGCCTAATGTAGTACAGTGCTGTCTGTGCATATTTGTTCTCTCTCAGGGTTCATATAGCTTTTGAGAAGCCAAAAATAAGTAGCTTCTAAGGATCTCAACATTAAATTTTACCAACACTTTATATTTTATCACTATAGCTAAATATTGCTGTTAATCTTAAATTTATACTTTTTAACTACAAAAAGCATAAGCAAAATTATAATTCAGTTCTAATTTGCTAAAGAATTGCACTTAAGGGTCTTATTAAACATTTTTAACTTGTGCTAAAATACTCTGTCAATAGGTAACAAAATTGCTTAGGATATTTGGGGAAGAGCTGCAAAATTCCCAATTTTTGAGAAAAAGCATCAACAGTTTTTAGTTTTGATTTAAGAGTTAAAATTAGGAATTCTTATTAAAAATTAATAAAATTTGTGATTTTTATGTATTAACTGCATATTATTTTAAAAAGGTTACTATAATCCTCCCTAGCCTATAAGTTTTTAAAAGTACTAAATATTTGAATCAATTTTTAGGAAACCAAATACCAAGTGTATTTTTCTTTTTAGATGTCAAGAATTTATTTTATTACAATCCATTTTGACAGCTTAAAGTAATTATCATTTGTGCAAGTTTCTCTCCTTATGCTTGTTATTAATGAGTATGAACATACAGCAAACAGTAGGTATGCATTGGTAAAGGAGCTCATAAACTTGTTTTAATGACTTCAAACATCCTTAAATTGTATGGTGAGAAGCAAGAAGAGCATGCAGTAAATATCAAACTAAACAAAAAAAATACTTTTGCTAATAGTTATTTTCAAATTATACCACAGGCATGCACTACTGAATCTATTTTATCTACTACTGGATTGACTATGTTTACTGTTAATTTTTTTTTCTATTTTAGAGTAATAAAATAGAAAATAATGATATAGGGAATTGAATGGTAATAAATCAATGACTTCATTATATTCATCAAAGTATGATATATAATTAGATTGACGCGTTTAAGTTTTATTTAATGCATAGAATCTATAGATTTTATAAAGAATGTAAATACCATCCTTATCAAGGGAAATGGGTTGAAAAGATAGAATCTGGTCCTTTTGTAAATGATCTGTATCTACTGTAAAATTTAAATTTTCCAAAGTGATTGTCCACATAGTACACATAATTTGTAATTCTCAGACATTTTCCAGCTTAAGTTTCTTTGAAGACAATCCAATTAAAAACATCTTAAGCAAGACTGCATATAATACACAAAACCGAATTGGATACAAGCTGAAATCATAGTAACTATTCCACTCCTAAATTGTTGTTATATCAATTCGGGGAATTTAAATAATTTTAACATTAAGGCAAGAAACTCTTCTCATTGTTAATGCAAATTATTGAGTAGTGAAACAGTTTGAAGTGATTGTCCACATAGTACACATAATTTGTAATTCTCAGACATTTTCCAGCTTAAGTTTCTTTGAAGACAATCCAATTAAAAACATCTTAAGCAAGACTGCATATAATACACAAAACCGAATTGGATACAAGCTGAAAACATAGTAACTATTCCACTCCTAAATTGTTGTTATATCAATTCGGGTAATTTAAATAATTTTAACATTAAGGCAAGAAACTCTTCTCATTGTTAATGCAAATTATTGAGTTGTGAAACAGTTTGAATATATAAGTTACAGGTGACCGTTTCCTTACTTAGATTAAATAATAAAAGAAAATGAACATGGATAACTGCTTGCAATTCACCAATACAACGCTAATATAAAAACATTTAACAGCTACCATCAAAACAAACAGGCAATGTTTAATAAGAACAATATTAAGCATTATAAGGTACAATAATCATACGAATACAAAGAAAACTATAAAACAAAATACTTTACAAAAGTACCTTAGTTAAGATGCTTTTTTCTAAGTTTAGCCATTCATTTTGTAATTTTTTTTTTTATTTTATGTACCTTCAAGCCCTACCCAAAACTACAAATTTGCTCATCTTCACCATGACAAGTGTCCGAGGTGAGTTGTTGAATGTAACATCCCAAGCATATTTCCTTTTCCCCTTCAGACTCATCCTGAAGGGAATTTCACTAACCCACTACATTCTTTTCCTCTTCAGACTCGTTCTAAAGGAAATTTTACACACTGTGATTGGGTGAGCAAAGTCACATGGAAAAAGGAAACGCAGACTGAATTCTTAGGAAATACTACATTGGAACAATTTTAAAAACTTCAGAATGTTAGAATATCGGAAACATTTACATGTTAGCTATTCATTTACATTAACATGACACTTTAATATAGCATAATTTGATATAGTTACAAACAGTTCTTTGCGAAAATTTTCGATTTCAAGATTTTGAAGCCAATACTTGCTTTAGGGAGTCCTGAACATGCTTTGACTGTTTCTATTTCTCATACTATACAATCTAAAGGAAATATTGTTTTCACGAAAATTTTCATTGTCGAGGTTTAACGTCAATATATGTTTTGAGGATCAACTGAACACTTTTTGACTATTTTCACTTTCTCATACAATAGAATATTGTATAGCAAAAATATCGTTTGCAGAAAAATTATCGATTTCGAAATTTTGATGGCAATTTTTAGGACATCCTGAACACGTTTTGGTTGTTTTTACTTTCTCATACCATAGTATATAGTATAAAGTATTGTTTCGAATAAAATTGTCTATTTCGAGATTTTGATGCCAATATGTGTTTTAGGACGTCCTGAAGTTTTGACTATTGTTACTTTCTCATACTATAGACTATAGAGCATGGGCACGTGACGTAACATGTAAACTCAACCGGCATGCGCGAAATTTGTAAGGGCAAAACATTCGGATTCTCCTGTTGTAAACCTGTAGATTTCTGTGTTTTAACCTGTTTCATACTTACTGTTTTAATAAAATGATTCATTATTTGACATCTATTACTAGTCAAATATAGTGTAAATTATCCATTTCATTCGTCCTTTTGTTTTATGCTGCATATTTTAAGTTTATTAACCTATTTCTTGCTTTGATGCGATACCATAAATTTAAATGGCCATTTCAATGTTACAGGGAAGACACAGCAGATTTAAATGACCACTATCCTAAATTCAATATTTTTATACTTTTTTAAAAACACCAAATTGTTTAAATTTAAAAAAATATAGATACTGAATGTTAACTAATTGCGTCCATTATTATTTATGTTATTTTTTTTTCATGTGCATAGTTTTTATTGGCAATTTAGTAATTACAATTGATAAATTGTATCTAAAAAGGTAAATCGTTGCTTATAGAAATCTTTTAAATGTAATAGGGTTTTCATTTTTCACTTGCTGTTTTAAGAAAACTTCTCATTTGACATATATTGGTTAAATATTAATGTGAAAATTATTACATTTCATTCTTCTATTTATTTAATGGTGCATATTTAAAGCTTACTGTTTCTTGTATTGATGTGATACAACGAATTTAAATATGTGAGTAATAAAGTGAATATAAATATCAGCTGTCCAAATTGAATTATATTTTTATAAAACCATAACATGATAATTGTTTGCATTTTTAAAAGTAATATAATTTTAAATAATTAAGTGTACTTTTATATATGTAAAGATTCATTCATGTACATAGTTTTGATTGACATCATAGTAATAAAATTTGATTAATTGAATCTTAAAGTAAATTTAAGTATAATTCTTTTTTTTTGGGGGGGGGGGGGAGCATTTGTTAAATAGATATAACTAATCTCCCCAATACTAGTAAAAGACATTCAAGTAAAATTATGCTGTTTTGTACATCAACTTTCTAAATTTGGTCGGTCGGTGCTTTTCAAACTATACAAGGTCTATGTAACCATTTTAACTCAGCAGTTTTAAGAAATACTACAATGCTTTAGTCAGTGGGAGATCATTTCCCATATCATGTATACTATGAAATGTATTATAAAGTACCGTGAATCATATTTGAAGTTTATAAGCATCATGTAATATTAATATATTTTGTACATGAGTATTATACCTATCTCCAATGTTTACAGCCCAAACAGATGTTTGCTCTTTTATTCAAATATATATTGTGCTGTGTTTTATTTGATTACCTTTTACATACCCTACAAACATTTCAAAATTTGAAATAGATAATTTAAAAATCTGATTATATGAAGAGACAGAGAAATCGCTAGACGTGACGATACGAAAAAAAGTTCACTTCAGAAGTGCATAAGAAGTAAAATATCTCAAAAACTACATCGAAATTAAAAAAAGGGGCTCCGTCCTGCAAAAATTAACCATGTAGGTACCTACCTGCAAAAATTCGTGATCTTGCTATTGTTAGTCTATCCAGGACGCGAACTCGCAGCTCAAATATTTTGTCTTTGATTTTGATATTAAATATTTCTTAAGGGTGAGCGTCAGTAAAACTTATGCCCTATCCGCGCTTTGTTAACTTTCGCGGCACACATTTTTCGCCGAAATTCTGCTCAAACAGTTGCGAAATATTTTCTGAAAGACAAAATGCAATGCTTAGATTATATTAAAACTAAATTTATTACCCAATAAAACATAGAATATATTTTTTATTTAATTCAAAATATTTTTAGTGCTGCCATCTGTTGTCGTAATAATTCATACCCGACTATTTTTATTTTTTAATGAACATTTTTAAATGTCTATTCCTTCTAATACAGTATTAAATACAACAACAGATCATATATAATAATGCCACAATTACGGAAACGTAATTGAACTTGGACTTGAACTTGAAGACAAAACTGCAGTCCTCAGTGATGTACATTCAGATCCTCTTATCAAATTTATAGAATAAGATATTGCCTTTCCGTGATTGTGGCATTAGTATATATGATCTGTTGTTGTATCTAATATTGTATTAGAAGGAATAGATATTTAAAAATGTTCATTAAAAATTAAAACTAATCGATATGAATTAAATTACGACAACAGATGGCAGCACCAAAAATATTTTGGATTAAAATAAAAAATATATTATATATTTTATTAGGTATTAAATTTAGTTTTAATATAATCTAAGCATTGCATTTTGTCTTTCAGAAAATATTTCGCAACTGTTTGAGCAGAATTTCGGCGAAAAATGTGTGCCGCGAAAGTTAACAAAGCGCGGATAGGGCAGAAAATTTACTGACGCTCACCCTTAAACTACAATATATACCAAAAAACGGCTTATTTCAGCGTATTTCCAGAAGCTTTGTCTACAAGTGTACCAAATTTCATATTTTTATATGCAATAGTTTTTACGGTACGAAGCAATTCTTCAGACATCGTATAAAATTTGCATAGAACTCAATGGAAGGAAAATGCCCTTTTGCCCTTACAATCCTGTGCATTTTACTACACAGGCTGCTTATTTACATTCATGCCCATGCTCTATAGAGTATAGTATAGCAAAGTATTGTTTTCGTGAAAATTTTCGATTTTGAGACCAATATTTGTTTTAGGACATCCTTAACACGTTTTGATTGGGGTTTTATCACACTATACAATAGAGTATAGAGAAAGTATTGTTCTCGCAAAAATTTTCGATTTCAAGAGTTTGATGCCAATATAAGTTTTAGAGGGAGTCCTTAACACGTTTAGACTGTTTTACTTTTTGATACTATAGACTATGAAGAGGGTATTGCTTTTATTCAATGAATGAGTATTGCCGCGATTCAATGAATTCAACTCAGGGATATCTGAAAAGAAAATTATATAACAGGTTTAGGTACACTGGGCTTTCCTTTATGCATGCAACTATATATATTTGTATATTAGAAATGAAAGAATTAGCTCAGTTCCCTGGAATCTCATGTAATACAGCCATGTGTGCAATATTTTCCATTTGGAATCAAAGAGGTTAATTATACTATGAATATATACTGAAACTTATTCATTTTACTATGCGTAGGGTATTAGATTTTAGTGTTTGCTCGCGATAGATAATTTGTAGCAACAAAATCAAAATTCTGGAAAATGAACAAAATTTCTAGTTACAATACTTTTAAAATAAAATATTGTAAGGTCTCTATATAATCACTACACATAATATTGAATATCCTTTCGATTTTTGTAGTTCTATTTAAGTAAAGTACTTCAATGGTGGTATATTCAAAAATAAAAGTAAATTTTATAAAAAAATTGTTAAACATGAGAAATAATATTTTCAATATGCATGTTCTTCATTTTTAATCCTTATTTAAAAGTTATATAAAATTATATAGGCCTAATCAGCGAGAGACAAAATATATTTAAATAAATGCCATGACACAATGTCATTGGAACTAAAATTATCTTTTAGTTTTGGGAGTGTGCAATAGATGGCGCTAACATCAATTTACACTTTATTGTACGAAATAGATTCTGCCGTTATCAACTACGGTGTTTCCCCTCTTATTCTCTACCTTCATGACTTTACTAACTCTCAAAACAGCGGAAACTGTTTTCAAAACACTAACGTATATCACAATTCAGTTTGTCTCTTATTACATCAACACGTTCCAAATAAACAATGACGCCCTTATATACTCTCCATAGAAATTTATAGAAAGAAGTCATATATTAGAAACTAGTGGTTAAATCCAAAAAGTTCCACTGAATTTAGAAACAAAAGTCACTAAGTTAGTGATATCTCGCTAACTCTGAAACCATGGTTACGAAAATGTCGCCAAGATAATTTAATCCAATCATATCTTCACATAGCGATGATTGCATGTAAAAGTGTTTCCTCCTTGTGAGAAATCCTGACTGACTTGTTTGTTGCAAAGGCCTTCTTATATTGAAAGTCAATACTGAAGAGATGTGATGGTGTTCAAGCATACGGCCAACTCATGTCTTTCCATGAGCATCCTCTGCAGAAATTAGCCTACGCATCGAGAAGGTATTAGATGGAGGCCAAGGCTGACTAAAAAGACAGGCTCAGGCGCAAAATTGCTGCGAGAAAGTCACGTGATCTGAAACGGCAGACATCTACATTGAAATAGCATTGCTAGCTATGGATATGACACTCTTTCAAAGAGAACTGAAGCAAGTTTTTTTTATTTAATTACATATTATGATGACCTTATGCCTTAAACTTCTGACAACATTTGACGATTGACTTCAAGTACATTTTAACACTTTACAACAAAGTTGAAAAGAGTTTATGACTTTGTTCATTCTGTCTGTCTGTCTGGCCGTTAGCACGATAACTGCCGTAAAAATGACTTTATCAAAATGAAATTTTAGTATGTTTTTCAGACGGTCTGTGGGACCAATGGGAATATAAATAAATAAGATCACCCAATTAGTTTTTTATTGAACCCGGGTTGAAAAAATGAAATACATTGAACCCTATGGGACTTAATTTTTCAAATATTTTTTAAGCAAATTTAAAATTCACAAATTGCTTCGAAATTTTTAGAAAATATTCACATTATCACATAAAATATATAAAAAAAATTTCAGTAAAATATGTTAGGTAGTTTTTTAATTAAAAATTATTTAACATAGGGAGAAAAACAAATTCAATTAAATTCTGACTTTTGGGATATCCACCAGAAAGAAAAATGAGAAATATTATATAATAAATATCTTTCCAAGAGTTTAATTATTTTGCATATGAGAGAGGCTTCACATTTTAAAATAAATTTGGTAGATAACAATTTTTCAAATTTTTTTTAATTTTATATAACTCTTCATGATATACTTATTTGATGGCATTTTTAATGCACTTTCCTACGTCCTAGAGAGTTAAAATTTGGTACACAGCTTAAATTTGTTGAACATTTTATTCTACAAAAATTTGGTGGATCTTTAAATATAGATCCTACATTTTTTTCGAAATGGCCTGCAAATAATCCCCGTTCACTTCTATACATCATTGTTGTTGTTGTTGAGACCCAGACCGTCCGACCTACCAGAAAGGTGTTGAAAACCCAGGCCGTCCGGCTCGTCAACAAGGACTTGAGCATCCATTTGGACGGCCGGGAAGGAGTTAGCCGAAACCAACTCCCAACTTCCATGGCTTTCGTCCGACGGTCCAGCAACGTTTATTTTGATAATCAAAAATTTACAGGAGAGTTTACATAATATGTTTCACATTTTGAAACAATATAAAGTTTAAACAGTGAAAGACACATTAAAACGGATTACAATAATTCTTGAACAATTGTTACTTCAACTGGTGCACAATGAGAAATAATACAACAAAAACAACAACGAAGACAAAAACAAAAACTAAACCAAACCAACTAAAACTAAACCAACCAAAAACAAAAACTAAACCAAGACAAACAGCAACAAACGGGGCACAATCAAAACACAGCAAAACACAGACAAAACAAAGACAAAAACAAAACACAGACAAAACAAGGCAACCAAACAAAGAGAGGGTAACACCTCCAGGGAAAAGGACAACAGGGGACCACCGACCAAAAGGGCGAAAAGGGAGAGGCTCACAAGCTGATCAGGAAATTTGATTAGAGATGTCTCTAGCAATGAGAACACAGTTTTTAATTTTATCTATAGAAGATTTATTTGAACTGACTCTCGAGAACCAGGCTGCGCAATTGGCAGGGGAGGGTTTTGTAAGATGAAAATTTTTTGTATGGGGACAAGAAAAAACAAAATGGTCGGCATCGCCGAAAGAACCGCAGGTGCAACAAGAGGTGGATTTATGTTTAAAATAATGGAGATAATCTAGAAATGGGCCATGCCCAGTTAAAAAATATATTAAATATTTGTTAGTAATTTGGAGAGAGGGATTGACCAGAGGGAGGAAGGAAGAAATCCGGGCCGGATCATGAGTCCGGGGGGAAATATAAGAGTTAAGAAAGATTTGCCAATGATGAGAAATATTTTGTTTACAAAATTTTTTAAGGAGGGAAAACGGGAAGGGAAGGGAAAAGGGAGAACCCGAGGAGGTAGCAAGTTTGGCGTACTTATCCGCAGTCTCATTTCCCGAGATATCAGAGTGGGCCTTAACCCAACGAATATTAATAAGATTTTTGTTTGCTAAAGCATACCAGAAAGGTGTAAGGTAACTGTTTGGACGGACGGGAAGTGCCACCCAATTTAGACCGGAACCCAGTGGGGGAGGCATCCACAGGGACCGTACCTTCCTTCCCCTTCCACCAACCTCTCGGAAGGACTTACGGACCCACATGTTTAACGTGATCGTACTCCGCGTGAACACGGCGGCAGTTTTGGCAGTGGCTGGAATCGAACCCGGGCCTACCGAGTGCAACTCCAGCGCGCTAACCAATGGGCTACCGCGCCCTATACATCATTGTTGTAATATTGTTAAAAAATTCAGATGTGGGCAGCACATGTCTTTCCCTGCAGACTCATATTCACGTTCTCTTTATTTCTTCAATAATAATTTGAGTTTATCTGCACAAAATAACAGCCATAATGTATTTTAAATGACATTGAATTTGCACGTTAAACTTGAATTTGGTTCTCATTTGATAGCTGAACTTATTGTCAAAGGTGACGTAATGAAAACGCGAAAAAACTAGAATATCTCAAGATCGGCTAGTCCTAGAGTAATGGGGTTAGTCTCATTCTTTTTGTTGTCAAAAATCACGTATAAAATAGGAATTTAATTGATGTAATTGAGCACATGTAGTCCTTTATTTTTATATTTAACGATTTTTGCGGGCCATTTCGCAAAAATAGCCCGTTCCTTTTTCCCGAATCGTATTAGAATAACTTACAAATGATTTATGTACAAAATTTTGTTAAATTTGGTATATAAATCACTTGTAGGTTATTGAAATATTATAAAACAAATTTTGTTAAATTTGTTACATTAGTTTTTAGCTAGAGTTGATAAAGGCAACTTCTGCCGGCCATTTCGCAAAGAAGGCAGATTCTCTTATTACGAATCGTACTATAATCTAATGAACATCAGGGTTTCCCACAAAAACATACCTACCAAATTTTATGAAATTCGGTCCATCAGTTTTTCAATTAGAGTGGATGCAATATCCTCACAGACACACAGATACACCCTTACACACACAGACGTCTTCCTAAAAATAGTTTTTTCGTATTCTAGAAGTCCCAAAACGTGTAGATCCTTCGAAAATTCGAGTTCCGATCTTCGGCACGATTCCAATACTTTGAATACATACACACACACATATATATTATCTTTGTATCTGTATATTATCTGTGTATCTAAATTCCGTGCCTACACAATTACAATAGTTGTGATTTTAAATGATCTCTAAACTTTTATTATTTCTTCAACGAAGCCTCATTTTAATTTATACAGAATGCAAATATCTCAAACGATTGTAAGGTGAGTTACATAAGAATTGCTGAATTTTTTTCACACAAAATTATTTAGCTCTGAAGTCTTAAATACAAGTTATATGAATGAAATATTCATTGATTTTGCATAGAGAATCATGTGATTTGTATTTTGATACCGTTTTAAATATTTAAGTATAATAAATTACTGTAGTACTGTGATAATGTAAAAAATATCACCACTGAATGTATCATATTTTAGAAACTTTTAAGTGAAATTGCATTTCAGTTGGAAAGTGTTTCATAATCAATACTTATGTATGATTGATCTTTCTTGTTTTCTTAAAATATCATTTCTTTCTTGAAGGTCTTTCATAAGCCTAAAACGTGTCAGACTGCTGGTTATACATTGACTTTTAAGACTTGTTTCCTTTATTACTTTCCTTATAGTATAGATAATGTATAAGGAAAATATTGTGCCTGGGTCGAAAATTCGAATTCGTGTTTTCGACGGGAGAGCACGTTTCAAGCATCGCTGATCACGAATCGAACATTTTTGAGATGATGTCTGTGTGCGTGTGTATGTGTCAGTGAGTCTGTGGAGACGATATCTCATGAACGAATGGAGCGATTCGAATGAAATATGGTACGAAAATCACAATCCGTGAATACTGGAAGCCTATTGTTTTAAAACACAATCAAATGTTCAGAACCCCCTAAATTTTCGAGTGAAATTTTGAAAAAATCATCAAAAAATCAAAACTTTTTATAAAGTTACGCAAATAGACATTTCTTATGTAATTTTTCTTTAGAAAACGATTGACATAAACTTTAAAACGCTAGCATGAATCGTTCTCGAGATATTGCACATTTTTGAAATAAATTTATCAAAATATCCCATAAATTAAAAAAAAAAATATTAACTGTTACGAAACATATTCATTTTTCATATGTAATATCATGCGATAAATGTGGTGACATCATTCTCGTGGATCTAACTCGTTCCATTCACGAGAAAAGATACTTTGAGTAATACTTTTGTATTTGAACGCCAATAGTTATTTATCTGCTGTAAGAATAACATGTTTCTCCGTCCATAATGCTTGGCGATATTTTGGCGACAAATTTGGCAGAATGTCGCCAACTTGCGACTTTTTAAATGTTGCCAAATTAATGAAGATCTCGCCAGATCAGTGGCGCACCTAGAATATTCCTAAGGGGGAGCTAGTGGTGCACAAATTTATATGAAGGAGGATGACTCCTCGATAAATTTTCCGAGAAAAAATGGTCAGAGGCCATATCAATTAACAAGGCGGTTGACTTTTTTTGTACATTTATTTTTATCAAAGTGTATCCTTATTTTTATCAGTGACGACGTGGTTGTCGAGTGGTCAAGGCAAGCGTTTCCGTAGCAATCGCTCGACTGCCGCGTTGTGGATTCGAGCCTCACGTAAGGCATGGATGTTTGTGTTGTGGACGCAGTGTGATCCGCCCCCTCTGGTGCGCCTGGGGCAACGTCCAAGGACAGCTAAATGGTTCACATCCTGGCCGATGCAATTAAGGTCGAATGACGAAGGTCAAAGTGCCTGGCCATCTAAAAAAAATTCTGCAGTGCAGTGCAAGATAATTAAATGATTAGAAGAAGAAGTAGTAGATATTTATACAATACAACACAAATTAAGAAATAGATGAAGATAAAATTATTTGTTCTGGTCTGCTTATATTGCATACTTGTTTTCAACCACTCTCTTATGATTATATATTGTTATATTACTCAATTATGATCTATACATATTCATAAAACAAAGTCCAGCCTCCTGTTCTTCTTTGTAGCCAGAGCATTTATTATCTGGTCTGGATCCATTTCCACTTCACGGTGAATGTTCATTGACGCAAGTCCATTCAGTCTGGTTTCACTCTTACTGTTTCTCAAGTAAGTTTTTAACCTCTTCATTGTGGAGAATGACCTCTCAGCACTGCTTGTTGATACTGGGAGGATGGCACACACTTTTAAAAGTTCAAACACAGTAGGAAAAGTTCTTTGGTCACAAAAGTTAAGCAGTTCGATTGGGCTTTTAGTTTCCTTGTTCAATGCAGAGACCTTCATGTACCACAGATGTAGTTCAGCTTTCAGAGTATTATCTGATCTAGGTCCTAAATCATCTGCAAATTTCCTTGATAAGGCAACAAATCTCTCGTTTTCTTCCAGTGTCGGCTGCCTTCCATTTGGAACGACAGATGCCAAACTTTGTAGAAATTCCTTATGTTTGAGAAATTTTTCATGGAGGTGAGTGATGAAATTATCAATCTATGGAATGAAAACAGAAAGTCTGTAGTATTATTCAGGAGTCTGTACGTTGAAATTTGATCTGTAAATTTGTCTGGTGGCACGGCGTGGTAGAGTAATGTTTTTTCCATGCTGCTCCAGCTTGTTCAAACAAATGGTGAAACTCGTTCTCTGCGTTCTCTCGAATTATAGATATAGCTCTCGCAACGTCTTCTACGCCACTCACAGCAGTTGCCAGATCAAGGATCACTTCCTGCAGTTTTTCACTCAGACGAACACTGTAGCTGAGTAATCTGTCAGCTGAAAAAAGTGCTATGACAAACTGTGATGCTAACATCGGACACAATAAGGTATGAGCCTCTGTTGATGTCTCCTTGTCATTCCAGATAGTAATCTCCTCCAGAGCGTCAATTACTTGATCAAACATTGAAACCATAATTGTGACGGCATCATGTCTCTTCACCCAACGAGTAGGGCATAATTTCTTCAGTTTTTTGGCATTGATTTCTGTCTCTCCCTGATTAGCTGCATTAATTTTGTTGGTGAGAACAAGGTTTCGTTTTGGTGTATTGAAAAAACTAGAGATTTTCCCTATTATTCCAAAGCTGTTTCGGATATCCGGAACTCTAGATGAATAAGTTATGGCTAAGTTCAAACAGTGTGATGCACAATGAATGTAGGGGGCTTTGGGGTGTTGTTCATATATAATTGCTTGGGCGCCATTGTACTCCCCACTTATTGCAGAAGCTCCATCGAACCCTTGTCCACGGAGGAATGACGTATCAATGTTGCAATCTGCAAGGCCTTTAAGAACAGCATCTGCAATTGCTCGACCTGTAGTTTCAATCAGAAGCACAAACTTAAGGAAGTTCTCCACTATCTTAAATTCAATTTTATACTTATCATTTGCATCAAACCGTTTCAAATAACGAGCATAAAGTGTCATTTGCTTTACCTTTGCAATATCTGTGGTTTCGTCACATAAAACCGCAAAACATTTGGCCTCATTCACCTCAGTTGCTATGTGCTTCACAATGGAATCATTGCATACTGAAATAATCCCATTTTGCATATTCCAACTTATGTAAGTTGCATTTTCCCCACAACCTTATAGATGAGTTTTCAGTATTTCTTCTTCTGCATCAACTCGGAGTCGCAAAAGGGCTCTAAAATTTCCTTCGTTTTGGCATGGATCTGGCAATACGTCCAAATCCCCACAGTCTCTATGCCCTCTCATGGCCAGCCCTTGTCTTCCACAAAAAATCACTGTTTTGATAATAGATTTAAGAATAGCCCTATTCTGCAAAACTTGATTTTGCTTGCCTCTGTCCATTACTTGATCCACAGGAACAGTTTTTCCTTCCGTGACCCATCGGCTTTGAGAACTGAAACCTTATGATAGAAAAAAGTTTCATGTTGGCTGAACTTCTCCAAGGCCTGCTTCCAATTATTAAATCCTTTTGAAACAAGTTGACCTGTGGCTTGTGTCGATCTTAAACCGACTTCATGGGGTGCAAAGAGAATACAAAATTTGCAATAGGCACTGTCCTCTGCCTTTGAGTAAGCTAGCCAGTTATGCTTACTCAGACAAGATGAGCAGAACTTCCGAGTGTCGTGAAGTTTTCCTTGACTTGATACAGCACTAGTGACAGTGGCAGGAAAATTGTAATTTGCATATGGTTCCCAAAGATTTTTTAGCTCTGTTATCCTATCTTCATCAGTGAGGTTAGATTTCTAGACATAATTAGAAATATCTGCAGCCAGAATTTTCATTTCAACTGTGTTTGATATTGTGTTTTGGCCTACCTTTGCCTCCTCACAAGCGTTTGAAGACAGCCCGGAGTCACGGTTGTTGCTTGCTTCGACTGCAGTCACATCAATGTAACCACAGCTTAGGGAAACGTCGTTGGGAACGTCACTATTTTCAATCTTACTTTAAAATAAAAATAATTTCCCAGTGTCTGTTGGCCTAGCCCTTTTCGTTTTTCACTCATTGTCGTTTTTTTGACCTTGCTCCTCAGTTATTCAAGCACAAAATTTGCTAAATAGCCGAAATACGCACATTAACACACACACTGATCGTTAAAGATGCATTTCACTTTTAGATCAGTTGAAAGTTCAGGACCATTATTAAATTCACCTATTTACCACGCAGGCCCTCGTTCCGAAACTACGAATTCACTGTTATTACACTGTGTCGTAACGTCGCACTTTATTTCAACTCATAGTAATACTTAATTAGTAAAGCGTTGGCACGGTCTATTCACTTCCACAATTTTCTCACTGGGTAAACGAAATTTTCGAGCTTCCGAACGAACAGCCGCCAGCCAGCCAGTAATTTGTCGATAGCAGGGCGCCTGGAGCAGAGCTCGGTATCCCTAGTCAGGTAACATATATGTGGGTCACAGTCTTCCACTGAATCTAGTCCTTCAATAGGGGCCAATAATGTTGATGAAACAAGTTAGTAGTAAACAAAGAATGCTGTAAAAAGAGGTCTTATTATAGAGTTTTGAAGATAAGGAGGGTGGGGGAAAAGGCGAATATCCCCTACTGGGATGCAGAAGAGATTCAGTCAGGAATCAGCCTGGGACATCTAAATCGGGATTTAGGATAGCTCTGGGTCTTTTTGGAAATTCACGGAAGTCGTAGTCGGTCATATTATAGATCAGTTCGTTGGGGATCCTAGCGAGGTTATCATAGAAATTGTTAGAGAGTTTTCGCATCTCTCGAACAGCCGCTTCCCCGCCGTTCACTGTTTATATAGGGACAAGGAGGCGCTTGTAACGTCACTCTTCAGCGCATCTGGTACTTTCTCGAAGGCAGGCCTAGTCCTCCCTTGCGCTAACAGCGCCCTTCGCGTTTTGCTTTGTCAGCCCCAGGGGGCAGGGCCCCCTCGGGCCCCCCGTGGGTGCGCCACTGCGCCTGATGGATAAAAATGACGCTAAATCAATGAAAATAATGACTAATTGAAGAAAATTCAGTATCTTGGAAAGAATATAAGTATCTACTATAAGTATAACATTTTTTTAACTATAAAAGTAGTAAATTCATTGCATTATATAAGGAAAGTCATGGGCTGCCTACATCAGATTTTTTTTTTATGTTATTTACGCTTCATATATACGTGCATGATTGCATTTTTATTTTACGTAATGCTTTTAAAAGGAGTTTATATGTCGTTTATGTCACAAAAAGGTTAAATGAACACTAGATAAGTTATTCTTTTTATAATATCTCAGCGAACTTTCTATGTGTTTTTTTGGCTAAAAATCTTAAAAGATATCTGCATCCCGGAGATCAACTAGGGTAATAACTATTTTTGTAAAGTATGGCAAATTAATTGCATGTAAAAGTGTAGTATTGCATGTACATACATGTGCAAATTAATTGGGACAAGCGTATTTTTTTCTCAAAATTGTAATGTGATTGCCAGTTGATATCTGAAACCGACCTAAACCTGTTTTATGTGCCTTGAGGTGGTGTGACGGTTAGAACGCAACAATAAGAATGTGGTTCGACTGGTTTGAAATAGGAAATAGTCCCTTCCGCTTCAGGTGTGAGCATTTGTGTAAGAGGTGGATGTTAGTTTTTGTTCTCTGTGAGATACGTGTTGCTTTCGTGTATTTAAAAATGGATATATCTCCAAAGAAGCGTGCAAAAATAATTGCTCTTAATGATCACACTTCTATGACAGTGAGAGATATCGCTTCTACAGTTGGTGTAGGCAAATCAAGTGTATCAAGAATTATTATGCGATACAATGCATCTAAATCATTTTCTCCAAAAAGGAGTGGTAAATATGGTAGAAAACGAAAAACAACTGCAAGAACCGATAAAATTATAATCAAAAATAGTAAAAGTAACCCAACAAAGACAAGCAGAGACCGCCAAAAAGAATTATTGGCTGGTGGTTTCGATGTTAGTGATTCAACTGTACGCCGTAGGCTTCTGGAAGTTGGCAGGAAGACAAGAAGACCAACGAAAAAACAATATTTGAATGCTAAAATGAAGATAAAAAGTTTAGCATGGGCCAAAAAATATAAATCACGGACTTTTGACGACTGGAGAAAGTTAATTTTCAGTGATAAAACTCATTTATTTGTGCAGGGTTACAAAGCAACTGTCGTTAGACGAAGCAACAGTGAACCTTTAAGACCTCAGCATGTCCAACAAAGTGTAAAACACCCTGTGAAATAGATGTTTTGGGTTTTTTTTCACAGCAAATGGCACTGGAAGCTTAGTTCCTGTTCAAGGTATGATGACTTCATCCAAGTATATAGAAATATTACAACGTAAGATTGTTCCATTCCTGCAAACTTTTGACGGGACATTTCAGCATGACTTGGCCCCATGTCACAATTCAAAATTGGTCAAGACTTTCATGCTGGAAAATAAAATGAATTTACTTGATTGGCCTGGCAATTCACCAGACTTGAATCCAATTGAAAACTTGTGGAATATTTTGAAGAGACGTTTAGGTAAAATAGACTGCACAACCAAAGAGAAAGACTGCATGATAACTAATGCTATCAAAGTGTGGTTCCACAATGATGAATTCAAACATATTTGCACTAAATTAGTGGAATCAATGCCGAAACGGATGCAAGAGGTAATTTCTGCTAAAGGAGGACACACTTCATACTAATACAGGTATTTATCAGTATATACAAAGGCATAGAATGATATAAAGACATAGGTTTTGACAAATAATTATAAAGTTAATGGTTCAACGATTTATGCCAAATTTAACAACTTTTTAAAAAGTACATTTATTACTTTAATGAAAAAAGCGATCTGCAGTACATCCTCATTGTTACGGTGATTTGATTCGCATTAATATGTACACGGCCATAAATTCCTGTTGTCACGTTAATTTGATTGACATTAACGGGCATGTAGCCGTAAATCACCGTTATCACGTTAATTTAATTGGAATTAACGCCCATGTTCCCGTAAATTCTCGTTGTTAGGTTGCACGCTGCCGTAAATTTATATTGGCCTTCACAGACGACAATTTTGTATAAGAAACTATGCAAATTCGGTAATTTGTAGTATGATGTTTCCCGTAGAAACTACGGAGAATCCGTCGTAATCGGCATCTCTGTGAGCAGGTCGGTAAGTTAAAAATTTCCTGATTTTTCCAGAATTTTGAACAAAAAATCGATTTTCCCTGCATTTACTCTGATATTTTAGTCCACTTTCAAATTACCTGTAAATTCCCAATTTTAAGAGTGCCTACGAACCCTGCTCTGATTTTGCGGGTAGACCCTTCGATAAATTTCTGATTCAACCCTTTCTGTCCGTTCCGAGAATTACGGAGAAGAATTACGTTTTCAGTATTTTCATGAAATGGCGCAGCATTGGCGCAAAATCAGTTAAAAAATTTTTTTGTATCAGAATGGTGCAGCCTACTTTGAATAGCGCAGTTTGGCGGAGCAATCACATCACTGCAGCTACTTTAAGAACTGTGCCGGTAGTCGTGACATGTGCGCGTAGCTGGGGTGAGAGGACGACAGCTACTTCATGAACTGCGCCGTTAGTCGTGACTTGTACGCGTAGCAGAGGTGTGCGGTCGACAGCAACTTTAGTAGCGACTAAGATGTACCGAATCAAGATTTTGCCGAATACTGAATATTCGGCGTCAGTTGAAAGCCGAACATTCGGTGGTGGTTTCAGATGCCATAAATTTTCAGAGATCTGTAAAGGATATTATTTCCATGGCAAAAAGAATTGTAACACACTTTAATCACTCTCCATTGGCTTGTTTCAATTTGAAAAATATTCAAGAAAAATAACTCAACATATCTAAGAAAAAAAAATCTGATGTGGGCAACACATGACTTTCCTTATATAATGTAATGAATTTACTACTTTTACAGTAAAAATAATAGGTTTTTCTTATAGTAGATACTAATATTCTTTCCAAGACATTGAATTTTCGACAATTAGTCGTCATTTTCATTGATTTAGCGTCATTTTTATTCATTTGGCGAGATTTTCGTTAATTTGGCAACATTTCAAAAAAGTCGCCAAGTTGGCGACATTCCGCCAAATTCTTCGCCAAAATCTCGCCAAGCGTTATGCACTAAGAAATAAGTTATTCTTACAGCAGATAAATGACTATTGGCTTTCAAATACAAAAGTATTATTCAAAGTATCTTTTTCATGAATGAAACGAGCTAGATCCACGAGAATAATGTCACTCAATTTATCGCATGGTATTACATATGAAAAGTGAACATGTTTCTCAATAGGAAATATTTTTTTTTATTTTATATGACTTTTTGATATTTTTTTTGAAAAATGTACAATATCTCGAGAACGGGTCATGTTAGCGTTTTAAAATTTATGTCAATCGCTTTCTAATGAAAAATGACATAAGAAATGTCTATTTGCGTAACTTTATTAGTGGTTTTGATTTTTTGACGATTTTTTCAAAATTTCATTCGAAAATTAAGGCGGGTTCTGAACATTCGATTGCGTATAAAAACAATAGGCTTCCAGTGTTTACGGATTGTGATTTGTGTGCCAAATTTGGTTCGAATCGGTCCATTCGTTCGTCAGTTATCGTCTCCACAGACTCACTGACACACACACACATACTTTCTCTCTCTCACACACACACAGACATCACTTCAAAAATGTTTGATTCGTGATCAGGGATGCTTGAAACGTGCTCTCCCGTCGAAAACCCGAATTCGTATTTTCGACCCCCGTCACAATACTTTCCTTATACATTATGTATATAAGGAAAGTAACTAGTCCAAGACGTTCCAACACGATGGAACAGTACTTACTATATGCATATTAGAACAAAAAAGGCTATTTCATTATATACTACAGAATATAGCAAAATTGAAAATTTAACATTTGATCAGTGGATTGTTTTAGAAAACACCCTTCGTCTTCTAGAGCCATTCGAAGAAATCACCAAAATGATAAGTGCTTCAGAATCAATAATATCGGAAGTTATCCCAACAGTGATTACTCTCAGTGGTGTAACTACAGCAAATCGCACCCATGACAAACATTGAAATTTCGCTCCTGTCAAAACATATAACACCATTTGTTTGCATAACCTTGCCATAATACCAGGTCGAAAATACAATCCTAGATCGTAGCTTGTTAATCATTTATTAAGCACATTATTGTATTACATGAAAATTATAATTGAGCCTTCATTGCTTTGATGCAAATTCATCGATGATATACTCAGAATAAGTTTTTTTCAGTTTCTTTGTTTTCTACACTCAACAAAGCGAGATCACATAGTCTACCTTGATCCATGGAGGCTGTTAAATATGAAAGTATTAGTTTTAATTTGCTAAACGATTATTAAATTAATTATTTATGACTGAACAGTAATAGAAACTGTTCAATGGTGCCCTTCCTTCATGTGGCAGAGTGGCGCCCATGGCACATGACATGCCAGCCATCCCTAAATACGCCACTGATCACTCTAAAGGGTGTTATTTGTTAAAGACTGGAAAATAATTCACGATATACATACAAATGACAATTTCTCATTAGTTACATTATTAGATCCAAGGTTCAAAATTGCTTTTTTGTTTAACAGAGATGAAAAATGTGATGCGGAGGTAAATGCAGAAATGCAGGCTTTGATGACACAAGCAGTGGAAAAAATGTCTTCTTCTAATGAAGAATTTAATAAAACTCAATTAAATCAGGGCACAAACAACCTCCAGAATGAAATTCATACGTCATTCTGAGATTGCTTTCATGAATTTACCAATCTCATCACCAACCCTGTCGACAATATATAAATTCGGCTTCTAGACAGAAAAGCCTGCATTATGCTCGTGAGTTTGATTCTTATCTTGAACTACCCCTTTTACCTAGGAAAAATAGTCCTCTTGTGTGATGGGGTAAAAACGAACATAAATATACAACACTGGCAAAATTTGCCTAAATATAAGTGTCCACACCAGTAAGTAGTGTGTATAGCGAACGCTTGTTACCTTCCTTATATACATAATGTATAAGGAAAGTATTGTGACGGGGTCGAAAATTCGAATTCGAGTTTTCGACGGGAGAGCACGTTTCAAGCATCCCTGATCACGAATCAAACATTTTTGAAGTGATGTCTGTGTGTGTGTGTGTGTGAAAGTATGTGTGTGTGTGTCAGTGAGTCTGTGGAGACGATAACTGACGAACGAATGGACCGATTCGAACGACATTTGGTACAAAAATCACAATCCGTAAACACTGGAAGCCTATTGTTTTTATACGCAATCGAATGTTCAGAACCCCCTAAATTTTCGAGTAAGAATTTGAAAAAATCGTCAAAAAATCAAAATCGCTAATAAAGTTACGCAAATAGACAGTCATTTCTTATGTAATTTTTCATTAGAAAACGATTGACATAAATTTTAGAACGCTAACATGAACCGTTCTCGAGATATTGCACATTTTTCAAAAAAATTATCAAAAAGTTATATAAAATAAAAAAATATATTTCCTATTGATAAACATATTCACTTTTCATATGTAATACCATGCGATAAATTTGTTGACATTATTCTCGTGAATCTAGCTCGTTCCATTTATGAAAAAAGATACTTTGAGTAATACTTTTGAATTTGAATGCCAATAGTCATTTATCTTCTGTAAGAATAACTTATTTCTCCGTCCATAACGCTTGGCGAGATTTTGGTGAAGAATTTGACGGAATGTCGCCAACTTGGCGACATTTTTAATTATTGCTAAATTAACAAAAATCTCGCCAAATGGATAAAAATGACGTTAAATCAATGAAAATTACGACTCATTGACGAAAATTCAATATCTTGGAAAGAATATAAGTATCTACTATAAGAATAGCATTTTTTTAAACTAAAAGTAGTAAATTCATTGCATTATATAAGGAAAGTCATGTGTTGCCCACATCAGATTTTCTTCAGAGGCAGGGGCTATCTACGAAAAAAAAAAGAGATCATATGCACTGCATTTAAAATACAGAAAGTAAATGATACTTAACAAAAAATTATTTTGGTTTGTGATACCGATTTTTATGATTTCTTTTTAAAGTTTCTCATGTTCGAATACCAATTTCGTTTTCAATTAAAGTTTAATTTGTTGGTTAAAACATTATGTATATGTAGTTGTAGATTTTTATTTTTCGTATTTAATTTTTTTAGAAATTCGTTCAAATGATCTCTTATATAAAATAGAAATTGTTCACACAAAAAAAAATTGTAGTATCATTCGGTGGCCGAATGTCATAATATTCGGCAAAACCGAATATTTGGCTTTTAGGCCGAATATGAACCGAATATTCATTACATCCCCAGTGGTGGTGACGTGCCAGCATATCCCCCAAGGACGGGGTGAGCGGAGTACCCAGGAGAGGTATTACCTCCCTTTAAACTCCGGGCGGAAAGGGAAAGGACAGAAGTGGGAAACAATAAGAGTTTTGAGAACTAAAAGGAGCTCGGGGGTGGGGGGCGATGACCGAAGTCATGCCCCTTCCTCCAAGTCTTCAGAGGTGAAATGGTAGGGTCCAAGTGGACTGCCTGCAGAGAGAGAAAAAAGGGATAGAAGTGCGCCCCGGGTGCCAGCATATCGGAGGTGCAAAGTCAACTGCTACTTGATAAACTACGCAGTTAGCCATGACTTGCGTGCGCAGTGCAGGTGCTCGGTTGGCAGCTACTTTATGGGAGTTAAGAGCTTTTTCAAAAAGCAATGAGCTAGTCGTCAAAGGCGCTTATTAAATAATAATTCTCTCATATTTCTATGAAACGTGCTAATCAAGATACAACATTTCCTTTCCTTTAATCATTTTGTATTTTGAAAGACTCAACATAAACAAAGTCATAACTCATATGCAAATCGTCATGTATTTTAACAACTCATGCAAATAGTAACAAGAAAGATCAATCATGCATAAAGCATTGATTATGAAACACTTTCCAACTTCAATGCAATTTCATTTAAACATCTCTAAAATGCGATACATTCATCGGTAATATTTTAAAAATTATCACAATACTACATTATTTTATTATATTTGAAAACTTAAAAGTTCATCGAAATAAATGAACTTCATTTTAATGACGTCAATTAAATATAAATTGCCTGGCTCTTTGGTAATGTTTTTAACATTATCATAATACTACAATAATTTATTATATTTGAAAACTTCATCAAAAACAACTGCAATTTATTCAAATGACGCCATCGAAATATAACACGCCTGGCTCTCTCTATAAAAGCAGCATTTCATTCATAACATTTTCCCATTCATTTCATTCATCACAATACTATAATAATTTATTTTATTTAAAAACTTAAGACCATGGAGGAACAAGTAATTAAACTCTATGCTTAAAACTTTATCGAAAAAAATCGTCCTTCTCTCTGTAAAATCAATGAATATTTCATTCATATCAGTTATGCAGACTCCATGAGCTAAATAATATTGCGTTAAAGAAATGCAGTAATTCTTATACAACTCATTCTACATATTTTGCTGTTTACATTTTACATAAGTGAAAAATAGGCTTCGTTGTAGAAATGATCAAATTTGGATGATCATTTAAACTCAACTATATTGTAATTGCGTTGTTTCAGTATGTAGATGCACAGAATTTAAACAAAAATAAAGCGGTTTTAGGACAGATACAACACTCAATATGAATTAAAAAGAATTTTAAAAATCACGATTTTAAAACAAGATGGATGCTATATATCATTTTGAAGTGGGGCACGTGATCTTTTAATATCATGGTCACGTGATCGCTTCATATAAGAGGTGTTATTTTTATTTTAACTTTTATTTAAAAATCTACTGAATATATTTCGCTGAATTTTTTTTATATATTTTATGGAACAATTTGAATATTACCTAAAATTTTCGAAGTAATTTGTGAATTTTAAATCCGCTTAAAAAATGTTTGAAAAATTAGGTCCCATAGGGCTCAATGTATTTCATTTTTTCAACCCGGGTTCAATCCAAAACTAATTGGGTGATATTATTCATTTATATTTAATTGAAATTACTACATATCAATTTTATATATAATTGTAACTTGATTTTTAAAGTCTACTTCATAAAAGTGATTTTTATGAAGTAAATACAGCAATAGAATATAGAGCTAGAGGTTTACGATAAAAAATATATTTTTTGAAAGCCCCCTACTAAAATGGGCTGGTTAAGACCAGTGAGAATCCTGCCTTTATTTTAAGTTCTTTTACAATTTTCTTAGCTTTGGTTTGTTATTGCTTTTTATCATTTGGCTTTGGTTGGTTTCTGTCCATTTTTATATTGACAGGGATCGCACTCAACTCCCCCCCCTTCCCCCCAAAAAATCAGGAATTCTGATATAAAAAGGTAGGATTATTAATTTTCACCCCCCCACCCCAATTAATGTTTTCCCCCATAAATTTAATGTTGCAATATGCTTGACACTATGATCTGACAGTCATATAGTCCTTTTAGAACAGCAAATATATAATTTTATACAAGTTCCGAGCAATAAAACTGTGAACAGAAAAATTTTAAATTTGTAGCAAGAAAATTTGCATATTGTATATTACGTTACAGAAATAAAACCTTTTTGTAGTAGTTTGAAGCAAGAAAATGAGAATTTTGATAATTTCTGGAAATGCATTAACATTTTTATATAATACAAGCCGCCTTCGGCGACCAGCCTGTTCGCTACCCTTGAAAATTCTGACCGTGGCAAACTCGCTGGCGCGACATACCAACTATTTGGACGGCCAGGTAGTGCCACCCAATTTAGACCGGAACCCAGTGGGGGAGGCTTCCACAGGGACCGTACCCACCTTCCCCTACCACCAACCTCTCGGAGGACTTACGGACCCACATGTTCAACGTGATCGTGCTCCGCGTGAACACGGCGGTAGTTTTGGCAGTGGCGGGAATCGAACCCGGGACTACCGAATGCAGTTCCCGCGCTAACCACTGGGTTACTTCGCCCTCCGCGACAATCTCTATAACTTTCTTTTTATTCACCCAATTTAGATCGGAACCCAGTGGGGGAGGCATCCACAGGGACCGTACCCTCCTTCCCTTACCAATAACCTCTCGGAAGGACTTACGGACCCACTTGTTTAACGTGAAATACATCGCCACAATTAAGTTTTTACAATACATTACGCCACAATTCAATCATAATTTTATAATGACCATATGCTAAGCTCTTAATTCCGTCATTTCCTTCCCTATTGCGTATCCAGAAACGTGACGTCCCCTCCACCTTCCCTCATCCCGCGGAAAAAACTTCTGTGGGTGAAAAACGCCGGTGAAGAACTGCTTTGGCGGATCGCCGAGAAATTGAAATTCGGAAATTCTTAAAATCCCGATCCTGCAGCTATTTATAATTATTTCTTGACCAGATTGGGCTTGTAAGAAAGCCTGAACTTTGAGCTTTCTAAAAATGTAAATTATTTAGTCGAAATCAACGGAACTTTTCCGTATCCGAGTATTTAAAAACGAAAGTTCTTTTTTTTTTAACCGAAAGTGACTTTTGTTTTAAAACCTTTAAAAAATATTAGAATTTGTCCCTGAGATTTGAAATTGATATATTTTTACTCGCAATTGTCTGCTTTTTCCGGTGGTGTGATTTGTTTTTTTCTACGACGTTTGGATCGTGGAGAAAAAAGGGCAAAAAACGGTAGAAATCGCATAAAACATTAAATAACAAAAAAAAAATAATTAAAATTTTAAAAATCGGTTTCCACGTGCCCCCCCCCCCCCCCCGGGTCTCCGATTGCTAAATTTCGTAGCTCTCCGACGCACGGTCGCTGAACGTACAGTGTATAAGACACACAGACAGACATTGCCTTTTATTATTTAAGAAAACAATATATCAAATTTTGAAACAGCTCACAAGAATCAGTCCTGAGAGAGAATCAATATGAAATGGCAGCATTAATCATATTGTCAAAGCACAGAATTATAAACAGCAATGCTGCATTTTATTGTGATTTTATTAAGTAACACACTGCAATAAAATGAAAGTTAGGGAAAACTTAAGCAACATCATTATATACAAATTACTACACAATACAAGAATGGAACCTCTTTGTCAACAAACATTAGGTCTAAAAGACTAAATGGGCTATATTTTTGTTGTGTTGCATAATTTGTACATTACATTGCTGAATTTTTTTGTGTGATTTTATTTACTAAAAATCAAAGTTACCTAACTAGTAGCAAGATTTGGTATTTTCACAATTTTTATGTAAAAGTGCTAAAATTTGTAACTTTTTTATGAAGAAGTCATGCATATTAAGAAAGAGCACTTTTTATGAAATATTTATATGAAATTAATGACGTTCAAGGAATATGTTTATGTAATTCGTGAATTTTATGAAAAGCACTGAAATTTGCAATTTTTTAGATATAGTGCTGAAACTCAAAATTTCTTTTGAAAGAACACTAAAAGTTGTGATTTTTGAGAAAGAATGCTCAGAAGTGAGATTTTTTTTAAATAACAGTAATTTTTGAGAAAGAATGCTAAGTACAATTTTTTTTAAAAAGCATTAAAATTCTTGATTTTTAAGAAAGAATTCTAAAATGTGTGATATATTTTAAATAGTGCTAAAATTCGATACTTTATTTAAAAGTGCTAAAATATGTGATATTATTTAAGTGTTAAAATCATCATTTTATTCAAAAGCGTGCTAAAATTTACATTAATTTATTTTGAAAATGCTAAAAATAGGACGGTGTTACAAATCTTAACACTCTTTCTTAAAAATGATGCATTTTTATACATTAAAAAATTACGAATTTTAACATGCTTTTTAAAAAATTGCAAATTTTAGCACTTTTCCATAAAAACAGACTTTCAGACTAATTTTCTTCACTCTGTTTCATACATTGTATCATAAACTCCTTCCACATTTTATATGATACAGCAATACGCCTGTAATTGGTTACACAAGCAATAAAAAGAGTTTTCAAATGTGGAAAAGTAAGATAAAGAAATAAATAAAAGGAAAGTAGGGTAAAGAAGGAACAGTACAATCCCTGTATTCATTATCATTTTGTTTATATATATATGTATATATATATATAAAAAGCAATGATTGCTGATTTTCATTTTTCAAGCACAGACATTTCTTTTCAAGGCTCTTTTCTATGTTTTCAACATATAGCTTTAATTTTTTAGTTTGATTTAACAGTCTTGACACCCGTCAGTATACTGTGAGCAAGTTCTCTTTTTTATGTTATTTTTTCTAGAGCCTTTCTTAGATAATTGGTGGCTTCTACAAACAAATTTTCGGCTGCTTCTTTGATCTCATTAGGTACCTTTCCTTTAGTTTAAAACATTCAGTTTCTATAGGTTTTTTAAATTTGGGTGATCGATAGAATAGCCCACACCTCATTTTTCAAAGTATAAAATTTCGCCAAGTTGGCACGATGCACAGGGTTATAATTTCATTCAGCTTACTTCGCCAATCTGGTAGCCTACGACTTTCCGGATATCCAATCAGCACGCGGAATAGTATTGTTACATAGTGTTTTACAAAAATATGTAACATTGCTAAAGAGTGGAGAGGATGGCGACCTACAAAAGATGGCCCCTGGCTTTTCACGCAATAGGTATAAGGTTCCCTCCTGGCCACCCGCAAAGGGAAGGGTCAGTGGAGCTTGGACTGCATGTGGGTGGTCCAGCACAAGATGAAGGAAGACGCATCCGGGGGGTAAGCGGTCGTTGGGGGCGCAGTTAAGCCCGGGGGTTCACGCAGGAGCGTGGGATCCCAGCCACCTGCAAGCAATAATTCAGGGGCTAGTGGGCAAGCCCTGCTGTCATGGACTGGCCACTGAGAGTGGAAGCCAAGTGTCCACCAGTAATATTCAGGGGGCTTAAATCCGGTCAGCAAATAATATTTGAGAGGGAGGAGACTTCAAATTACAAGTTTTTGGAGAGAGTTTTTTGCAAAAAAAGGAATCGAGAGTGCCTCTTGCGAGCTGAGAAAGTGAAGTTGTGATATAGTTGACGGAGCGAAAATGCTCTCCGGTCCCCGTTTACAGAAGAGCACGTATGGCCGTTTGGCCCAAGAGATAAGGTGAGGCCTACTTGCTACGTACAACACTTTTTTGAAATGTCCTCTCTCCTCTCTTTAAATTATTGCTACCTGGAGGGTATAACGTTTTTGCAACATATCAATGTTTTTTTACAAGTAGAAATATTGTTTGAGGATTGCTGATATATTAATGACTTATGAGGATTAATAGTTTTTCGATAAAGATTGATGATGTATTTGGGATATTTTTTGAGTAGAATTTATTTTAAGAGACAAGTGCATCTTGCTTCGGGCAAGTTTTAGGGGTTGACCCTCATTTCCCACCCCGGTTTTTGGTAAGATAGAGAAAGGAGAGACTTCTTTGTTTTTGTTTTTTCTTTCCGTGACATACGCTTTTATTTTTTTTTCGGGGGATTTCGAAACACTTTATCTGACCGGTGCAGGGGCGCAAATGCGAAACTTCAAAAGGTATACACAGAATTGGGAGTTTTGAAAGGCAAATTTGGTAATAAGGTATAGAAAATGAATAATTGATAATACATGGCATGGCAATTCGGAGGGAAGATTAAATTTTAAGGATAGGAAACTTTTACGTGTGGATTGGAATAAAGATTAAGAAAATAAAGATTAAGATAAATTGGTAGAAAATGAATATAAAATCTAAAGGAAAGGAGATTTTTACGTGTGAGTTAGAATAAAATAAAGGTTAGGATGAATTGGTAGAAAATGAATATAAAATCTAAAGGAAAGGAAATTTTTACGTCTGAGTTGAATGAAAATAAAGATTAAGGATGATTTTATAGAGAATGTATATAGATATAAAAAAAAAGTATTTCGGGGATAGTTAAGGAAGTAAGCAATGTTTTTAATAAAGTTATGACGAGGTGTAAATAAATTTTTCATGATAGGAATTTTTGTAATCGTTTAATGGTAATGTAATTTTTTCTGAGAGAGAGATATTTCAATTTTTGAGTGTCTGTATGTATGTTCTTTGGCCTGTGTGTAAACTTATCTCCAGCAGTACGTCTGGAAAGATACGGACAACAAGGAGCAGTGACACCTCTACAGCTGACTTACGAGAAGCGACATCCCTTGCCAGATCCTGAGGGGCGATAGCAACCCACCGACGCAGTGGCGTGCCAGACACGACACACTTGATGTACAGGACACCACACGATATTTCGGGACAGAGACATTGTAGGGACACATCTACAGCTGACTTACGAGAAGCGACACCCCATGCCAGATCCTGAGGGACGATAGCAGTCCATCGACGCAGTGGCGTTAGGCCATACTTGGGACCATTTACACTGTATAATATAGTGAAGTACAACTAACTTTCCATCTGTGTTACAGCAACGTGTTCTGTTTTTAGATTACAAACTATTATCCACTACAGTGTGCCCACAAAGTCAATGATATATACTCAGACTTTAAACATAGGAACGTGAAATATGGAATATCGATTGAACGCATAAGCTGAAGTTTGATTTTAACGAAATGGACTTGGAACAAAAAACTTGAACAAAACTTGAACATGAACAAATAGTATAACCTGTTACATGATATTGCAATTCATTTTTGAGAATATTACTATTATTATTACTTTGGTTTTTATTGTATGGCTAATATGTATTCTTTTTTGAAGTGGAGTTTACAATGGTATATGTTGTTTTTATAGTTACAGTTTTTCTTTTGATACAGTTGTTTTTTTTTTCCAAAAAAAAAAAAAAAAAAAAACTTAGGAAAGGAGAGTGAATGTTACATAGTGTTTTACAAAAATATGTAACATTGCTAAAGAGTGGAGAGGATGGCGACCTACAAAAGATGGCCCCTGGCTTTTCACGCAATAGGTATAAGGTTCCCTCCTGGCCACCCGCAAAGGGAAGGGTCAGTGGAGCTTGGACTGCATGTGGGTGGTCCAGCACAAGATGAAGGAAGACGCATCCGGGGGGTAAGCGGTCGTTGGGGGCGCAGTTAAGCCCGGGGGTTCACGCAGGAGCGTGGGATCCCAGCCACCTGCAAGCAATAATTCAGGGGCTAGTGGGCAAGCCCTGCTGTCATGGACTGGCCACTGAGAGTGGAAGCCAAGTGTCCACCAGTAATATTCAGGGGGCTTAAATCCGGTCAGCAAATAATATTTGAGAGGGAGGAGACTTCAAATTACAAGTTTTTGGAGAGAGTTTTTTGCAAAAAAAGGAATCGAGAGTGCCTCTTGCGAGCTGAGAAAGTGAAGTTGTGATATAGTTGACGGAGCGAAAATGCTCTCCGGGTCTCCGGTCCCCGTTTACAGAAGAGCACGTATGGCCGTTTGGCCCAAGAGATAAGGTGAGGCCTACTTGCTACGTACAACACTTTTTTGAAATGTCCTCTCTCCTCTCTTTAAATTATTGCTACCTGGAGGGTATAACGTTTTTGCAACATATCAATGTTTTTTTACAAGTAGAAATATTGTTTGAGGATTGCTGATATATTAATGACTTATGAGGATTAATAGTTTTTCGATAAAGATTGATGATGTATTTGGGATATTTTTTGAGTAGAATTTATTTTAAGAGGCTTTGTGGTGTTTTCATATTTTACTATGTTCTCCTACTTTAAGGGAGTAACTTACAAGCTCATGTGTTTTGAGCAAAAGCTATTTCATGCTTTTTATTTTAAATGTTAATTTTGTAAATAAACTTATTATTTTTTGTTATTTTAAATCTAATCCGTGTCCTCATTTCAATTCTTATTAATTACGTTTTTTTCCAGCTTTAACCACTTACGTTCTTGCACGGCGTTATCTTCATGTTACATGAATATTAAATATTTTAGCGTTCAAATCGAACGTGAGGTGATTTACCTCGTAACAAGTATTTCAATAGTAATCTGTGTATTTCATCAAATCTTTTTCGTTCGAATTCATTGAACTTTGTTTCGAATAAATATTTGTTTCTTTCCACGTAATTAACGTACATAAAGATTGCTGTAATTGCCGTCAGTAGATATTTCTGTATTGCAGATTTCTAAATGACATCTGGTAAGAGTCAAATGGATTAATCTTTAAGAGACAAATAGATTTGAGCGAATATTTTTGTAGATTTAATTGGATTGTGTGAAACATGTTCTGGTGTAGAATGTACATGTATGTTCAAGAAAACGTGTTTGTGTGGATGTAAGAGAAAATATGGATATAAGTGTTCGTTCTTTAAGGTTAGTTCTTTTATTTATTCATCCAGTGTTTTGAAATTGTCTTTTGTATTTTTTCGTGTTTTTAAAACGGTTCTTCTAAGTATTGTTTTTTCTTAAATTTCGTTAAAGTGCAATCATTTTTCTAAGTATGGTTTTTTCTTGAATTTCATTAAAGTCCAATCTTTTTTCTAAGTATCGTTTGTTCTTAAATTTTGTTAAAGTACAATCTTTTTTCTAAGTTCTGTTTTTTCTTAAATTTAGTTAAAGTACAATCTTTTTTCTAAGTATTTCATTAAAGTACAATCGTTTTTTTTTTAAAATTTCGTATTTTTTCTAAATATTGTTTTTTTTTAAATTTTCTATGTTCGTTTTTGATATTGATTTAAAATAGAAAAAAATATTTTAAGTATCACGTGTTTCAATATGCGGTTTCTAAAATTTAAAAAAAAATTTATTCTGCCATTAAGCAATATTTTTATAATGTACAAAAATCATATTTTGTAAGATTTTTATGAGTATTATTCACTTTTAATGAGTATTATTTCCTTTTATTAAAATTGAATTTCACTATCATTTACATTCAAAATTCCAGTTCATAAAACTGTAGAATACGTCACTTTGGTAGGAGAAGTCTATTTTAAAACACGGGAATATACGTCACTCGAGTTGGGAGGAGTCAATTTCAAAACAAAAGAAAAATTCTCCCACTTGGCGCAATTTTGTGCTTAGAAAAATGAGGTGTGGGGGTATCCTATCGATTTAGCTTAAATTTCTCCATTCTTTGCAATTCCTCTTCCATGGCCTTCCCCTGTTTCTATTTCTTTCCCCTCCTTTTCCTCTTCAACTATTTTCTGCTTTTTGGATTCTTCCATATAGGTTACATATTATTGATGAGCTTGTAACCCATAATTAATTAAAATATCAGTCATTGGCACAAGATAAGGGGAGTTAAGTGCTTTCAAAGCAACTTTTTTGGTCAAAATTGCATTTAAATAACATTCCGTTATTGCTATCTTATCTCTCACTTAAAGCCCAATTTGACACCCAAAATCTCAACTCTATATCAGAATTGTCATGAAACAGGATGAGGGCTACTTTGACAACTTTCCTAACATTTGAAAATTTGTAATCTCCAGAAGTGTCTTTCTTGGATATATGGTGATGCCAATAGGCATCAATCTTCATATTTTCACTAAATTTCTTTTCCCAATTGAAGTAATTTTTACTCATCAAGCAGAACATCTTTAGGAACATAAAAAGGCATTATTGCTACCTGCCAGTGGGCTACCGTCAAATTAACCGGATGGTCGTTGTCGGCGGAAGGTAGACCATTATATTTCATTTACTAAAGTTAGACGATAGTGTTATTTAAATTGTAATTCTTCAAATATATTTAAAAGAAAATTATTGATAAAACGGTCGAATCTTGCAGCTTCTAGCTCCTACATATCCCTATTATACATTTGTATAATTAACGTTAAAATAGAGCTTGAAGAATAGAGTGATTCCTTTTCCACTTTTATTTTTCTGAAAATAAAATATAATAATCTTTCCAAACTTTTTTAAAAGCAAGGAATTTTGACAAGAAGTATTTGATCATAAAAATTTCTAATTAATAGACCAGAGCTGGAGTCCCCCCCCCCCCCCCCCCCCGATCTGCTGGGGTAACCCGACCTAGACAGGAAAAGTTAGGTACAAAAATGAGGGGAAAGGTCCCTGACCCGGAGAGTCTCTTTTCCCTCTCTCTTTCCACGGGCCTGCATGTTATGTGCTTCATTTTGAAGAAACAGAATGAGAAAAAAGGTACAAGTTAACTCCTTCTGATGAAAATGTCGGTAAAGCTGTGAAGGAAAAATATAGAATGTTTACGCAAGTACTTCTAGTGAAGGAATAAGATTTTTTAAATTTGTTCTTATAATTTAATAATTTACTCTTATTTATTATATTTAATAATTTACGTTTTAAGAATTTTAAATTATTTTTCTTCCTGCTATTTCTTTTGTGTAATGTTTTAAATTTGTCATTAAAAAAATTCTGTTATAGATAAAACATAATTATTTTTTAATTTTTCTTTTTCAAGAAAGAAAAAATTTAAAAATATACTATTTTTAGATCTCACCAATGCATATATAACATTAAGCTTGAAAAATGAAGTTTTTTTCCTCCTATATACATATAGCTAGAAGTGTGGGCTTTGATTTTATTGAAATTATTTTCAATATTACATGTTAGCTGGAATAATATGCCCAATGACTTTTCAAAGTATTTATATTACAGCTACAGCCAAACATATATTACACAACATGGCTATAAAAAAGGGTTTAAATTTAAAAATATATGAAAATTTCTTATACTTGTATATTGCAGTCAGCATAATATCGATCTAAATGGAATATAATGCGCAACCTTCCACCGGAAGACAACCGTCCGACTAATTTGACGGAAGCCAATTGCAGGTTTTCTACTGCAGCTCTATCCGTGACCGCACATGCAGACAGCCTAAACACAGCCTGCTTTTGAGCCTTGAACAAAAATAGTCTGTCAACATCTGATACTTTGAAGTTTTCTTCTTGAATTTCTCTACTAAATACAACTGATTCAAATGGGAGAAGATTTACTGATAAAAAGATTGCTTTGCTACTTAGACCAGGGGTGATTGTGAGTCTAAGTCCAATTTCCTGAAAAGTTATACAATATTTTTGCAATTCACTCTCAATATTTTTGCAATGTAAGCAATATTGTGCAATTCTTGGTCACTTTTGGACATAAAAGAATAGCAAAAATTAATAGTGTATCCCACAAAAAAGAAATATCCGATCGATAGCAAATAAAACATACAACCACCAATGTGAAGGTCGTGATAGAGGAGCTAGTTGATCTATTTCTAAGACAGCACATATTTTCAAAAACAAGTGTCGTTTATCTATACTTTCCAAATCAAAATGCACATTATCGCATGAAGATTCAATGTGCATATTAACTGGCTTGGTAAACCGTTTAGCACTATAGTTTACAGTGTGACATGTATCCCCATCTATGTCCAAAAGATGTGGAGCCTTTTTAGTCCTTATCAAAGTTTCAACTCCTTTCTTAGGTCCTCGCATAGCGTTGCAAGAATCCATAAGCATGCTGGTGAAGTTTACCCAAGGTATCCAATTTGCTTCTATGAACTCTACCAATTGGTTGTAAATGTTGGCAGCAGTACCAACATTAAGAGAAAAAGAAACTAAATGGTGAATAACTACATTATTTTGTTCAGGACAATCGTTGTCATATCGAAAAGTTTTCAAACACCAGATGCAGAAACATTCACTCAAAGCCGCAATTTGTATTATTAAAATGTGCATTGTCTAGTGTCTACACATAAAATAAAATTTGATGGCAGTATCTTATGTGTGTTTTAAAGAAAATGTTTATTTTGTTCAAAAATATCTTTTCATAAAAACGTGGCAGAAAAGGCTTTAGATATTTTAATGAGTTTATATCAAAGAATATTAAAATATACTTCCACTGGGAGAGAGGCCAACCTCTGAAAGGGGTCATCAGTAGAAAAATCAGAAGTTTTCAGTAGTATTCAGTAAAACCGCATCATTCATCAGTAAGATTTTAAGTATATATTGAAAATATATATTTTAAAATATTAGAATAAATTCAAAATGTAGTTTTGCTAACTTAAATGAGTTAATTAAAACTGAATGGCACTATCTACGTGAAAATAATTAAGAAATTAACCTTTATAATTAACCAAAATATTTAAAATAAGCTAGTTTAGTTAAGTTAATGTGCAACAATAGGGAGATGGATGGAAAAGGTTAATTACGTGCTCTCGGCAACGCCCACGAAAAAAAAAATTGAATTTCATGATCGTACTATTTATATGAAAATAATAAAAAAAAATAGCCTTTATAATCAACTTTTATTATCAACAAAAATATGAAAATAAGCTAGTTTAGTCAAGTTAATGTGCAACAATAGGGAGATAGAGATCGATGGAAAAGGATAATAGCGTTCTCTCGGCAACGACCGCAAAAAAAAAAAAAATTACGATCGTACTATTTCTATAAAAATATTTAAAAAGGTAACCGTTATAATCAAGCACCAAAATATGAAAATAAGCTAGTTTAGTAAAGTTAATGTGCAATAATAAGGGGATGGAGATGGATGGAAAAAGGCAATTGTGTACTCTCAGCAAAGCCCGAAAAGAAAGACTGAATTGCACAATCTTATAATTTAAGAGAAATATAATTTGTTTAGTAAAATATTTCTTTATTTTACTCGCACTATAAAAATAAATTAGGTCTATTGTTTTGATATGAAATCATTAGAAGAAAATGGATGCAAACTGATAATTTTGGACTTTCAACAAAGCAGGGAATATGAATTGAATGGTGGGACGCATGGCTTTCAAGGGATTTTCCGTAGTCTTGGGAGTAATGTCCGTAAAACCGTAAGATGAAGTAAAAATCCGTACAAACTACTGAAAATCCATAAAAGTTGACATCTCTGTACTGGTCGTATCTATAAAAATAATATACGTTATGAAAGGGGTAAAAGTTAAACAAAGATTTTCAAGTGCAGTTTTTTCCTCTGTTTCCCCTTCGAGTCCAATGGCACCATATATATTAATGACATATATGATGACATACATCACGGTGATTACGGAGACAAAAATTTACGACTTGTTTTCGATTCCCCTTCATGGGGGATTTTATGCCTTCACTTCCGGGTTAGAAAGACAAACTTTGTTTTCAGTCCGCTTTTTGGACGCTGAGTGCTGGGAGTACCAGAATAAATACAGCTTGTCACACGAGAACGTCTGAGTTCTCGTGTGAGAAGCTACATTTATTCTTTCACCCCCCCCCCCCCCCGCATGCAGCGTCTAAAAAACGGACGGCAGACAACGCTCATCAGTTGTAGGTCGAAGCTCAATTAAGATAATAGCTCTGGTTAAAACCTCTCTGCGATTTTCTTTGAAAAGCGGAACTTTGAGGAAAAAATTTATTTAAAAAAAAAAAAAAAATTTGGGGACAAAAGCAAAACAAAAAAGTGGAAATTTTTGGGAAAAAGCAAAAAAGTGGAAATTCGCTGAAAAGCGGAAGAATCTCATGCCTGGATTTTAGAAAAAAGAAAAAATGCAATTTTAGAAGGGGGAAAAAATTAAATGTCAATTTCATAAAAAAATCCTAGAAGTGGCAAGTTAACATTTCCGAAGATTCCGGAACACAATCACCCCTGTTAGACTTGAGAAATATTTTAATCCCTTTAAAGCAGAATCAAAAAGTGTCCTATTATAATCTGGAGCACACAAGAAGTTTTATTATATACATGCCTGACAACCTGGGAAAATTGGAATGTGTAAAATTTTGTGTGAATGACATTTATGATTTTTTTTAAACTACACGCGCAAACGACATTTCTAATGAATTTAACTCTATGTACAAGTACCTGCATTAAATATCAGGCACAGTACTGGTAGAATATGAAAATTCAGGACACCAATTTTATAAAATTTCAGGACAATAAATTATAAAACAAAAAAATATATAAAGGTTTTATCCAGTGAAAATTACCTTATAATGAAAACAAATATTTATGTTTGGTAAAACACATGTTTTCACTAAAGAGAGTAACAAATATTGATCTTTAAAAAAAAAATAATAATATAGCACTGAATTATATTCCTGCCAAAATGGTTTCCTTTTCATTTGCCTAAAAATTGGAAATTGGAATGTGTAAAATTTTGTGTGAATGACATTTATGATTTTTTTTAAACTACACGCGCAAACGACATTTCTAATGAATTTAACTCTATGTACAAGTACCTGCATTAAATATCAGGCACAGTACTGCTTTAAGAGGAATCCTCAGTGTTTCAAGCTTTGATTCGCTATCACTAGATGGCGCAACGTATTTGGACATGAATCCGTTCAAAATTACAGAAGAGCGATAATTCGTCAATTCTATCTACCTCTGCCTCTTGGCGACATTCAAAGCGTGCCAAAAGATTAGTTCCATTTCCTCTATTGAGGAGGTGACGTATTTTCTGAGCATTCTCAGAAACAAGTTTACCAACCCCACCGCTGTACCTGGGGGGTCAGGGAAGACCCCTTTGTGAATAAATAACTTGGGATCATGAGTGGTGAGGGCTTTGGGATTCAGTTCGGATGCTTATGGTATGAACTCAGTTGTTTCGAGCGATGTTGCTTACTAAAGAATATAGTAATGCATGTATATTAAAATAATAAAAACGTGAAATATGCAATTCTATATATTTTAATATTCCTTCCATAAATAATTAAAAATATTAATTTAATACAATTTGCAAATAAATAATACAAATTTTAAAGAATTCGATTAAAGCGTTATTTTCTATGGAAGACAATGATAATTCTACGAACGGTATCACATGGGGTCAAACATACAAACATGGAAAGCCAGGTTAATTTATGAAGAGGCCGTAGCCCCAAGGCGACCTCAGTCGCTTTCCACGACATTGTATATGAAATGTGTTCAGGAGTACATATACTTTTCACCGAAATCTCAAATACAAAATATCTCGGAAAACATTACCTTATACTTCGATTTTGACTGACAGGGAGTACTTATAACGTATTTTTTCCATTTATGTTGGTCCTATGTTTTAAAAGTGAAATGGTGCCAATCAAAATTAACAAACGTTTTATCAAATGGCAAGTGCTCTGTAGAACTCCAATTTAAATTTTATGATCGATCAAACATAGGGAAGTGTTTAAAATGTATTCAGGAGTCCCTATAACGTGCGAATACAAAAATTGTCAGATAAACACCTTATACCTACATCTTGATTGACGAATAAGCACAACTCCTGGATTCATGTCTTCGATCAGGAACTGTTTTTTTCCTACTCAGACCATCCGAAAAAGCAAAAATTGTAAAGTGACTGTTTAGGCGGTCTGAACAGTGCAACCCAATTTAGACTGGAACCTAATGGGTGTAGCAACCACAGGCTCTATACCATATTTTTACATACTTGTAATACATACACATATTTTTAACCTCAAATGAATGGACACAATTATTTAGAAATTATCGAAAGTCGTCCTAGAGATATCGGATTCTTTTTCTGCATTTAGTGCTATACTAGCCGAATATCCATTGAAAATCAACGGTCTCACAACGGTCTTGATTGAGGAAGAACGATTTTTGAACTCCTGAACCCATTTGTACGGTACGAACTTTTTGCAATTGTTTGGGCAACCAGAGTAATCTGATGGGGGTGGCAGCTAATGAGACCGTACCATCCTTCCCCTAACCTCTTGGATTGAGGGCCAGGAAAATTGAACATTTCAGACACAGCCAGTTTGATGTTTTTGAAATTTTTATTCACATACCACATGACGGAAATACACTTTGGGCCATATATATACATAAATGTGACCCTCCCCTCTTTAAATCGAATGTTATTCCGTTGCTCTACCCTCTCTGTCTTAGAAATTCTGAAAAATTATATAAAACAGCCTTCTCCCCCAAACATTGGAAAAAATTAAAATAATTCATCCTCGAAAAAAATTAATTTATTAATGTGCCCCCCCTCTTTAAACTGAATATTAAAATATTGAATCTAATGTAAGAATGTTCTTCTGTAGTGGTCAGATGTCCTAATAACGTTTCTTTACATTAATTTTTTGAATACAAAAATTATTGGATAAATACTTTATAAAAGCTTTGACCAATAAGCACGTTTTCTGTCAAATTTCTAATGCTACAGACTTCCTTTATATTCATACCCAAACCATCCGATCTACCAGAAAGTATAAGTTAAAATTCTTTGGGCAACCAGAACAGTGTCACACAGTTTAGACCGAAATCAAATGGGGATGGCAACTAAAGACCGTACTCTCCTTCCCCTAACCTCTTAGAATAAAGCCCAGCAAAATTGAACAATTTAGCTGTAGCTAGTTTACTATTCACTAAATTGTGACCCATGACACAGCTACATTCTGGGCCATATATATATATATTTATAATTCACTTTTTTTTTTATTATTTGTCTTTCCACTAGCCAATTAGACAGTTCCAATGGTGTCCATAGGTAAATACTATCGCCATTGTCAGAAACTGGCTATTCTATCGGTTTTAATTCGAATTGTATGGCTGCCCTGACGAGAATGCAATTTCGAACTAACCGCCGTTTTTTGTGGAGTTTCAGTTGATTGTTCTCCATGTCTTGATCTTCAATCTTGAGCTATTTATTATTGCCTTTTCTCATTTTTGCCGTGTTTGCTTTTTTATTTTATATATATTTATATATATATATATACCTTTTTAATTATGATTTTTGTATACTCATCTTCCACTCATCCCCTTTCCATTATAGTGATAAGTTACCTTCTATTTTTATCCTTAGTCTTGGTCTATAGTTACTTATTTGTAACAGATATCCTAGAGACAGGCCCGGCTCTAGGTTTTTTGCCGCCCCAAGCAGGAAGCAATTTGGCCGCCCCTCCCTGCCACTCATTTTACTGTTAACTTTTATAAATGCAGTAGAATAGAGAAACACTGCTAAACCGATATATTTTAGTTTGTTCCAAATGTTTCTCAAGTGAATGAATTTTTCGTGGGATTAAATCTTTTGATTCTTACCGTTTTAAATTAAAAAAATGTGCAATATCTCAAGAACGAAATATGTTAGCATCATATAAATGATGCCATTAAATTTTAGATAAAAAAAATCTATGGCCTAATACATGCTTTTCCATACATATTAATAAATTTTGTTATTAAAAACTTTTATTTACCTCGTCATGAATGATGCGTGTGTGTGTGTCTGTCTGTTCCAACTTCTTTGATGGCATTTTAACATACATTTCTACTTCCTAAAGAGCTGAAATTTGGTACACAGTGCAGTCCAGTAGAGCATTTTAATTTATTAACGTTTGTTACATCATCAAAAAATCGAAATAAGAAAATCGAAATTACCGAAATAAGAAAATTGAAGATCTTGGCCTTCGAGAAAATTAAGAGGTCCTCTGACAGTTATTGGTTTGTACACCAAATATATTTTGATTTGACTAATTTCTTCTATACATATACCGCCGCATATGGAAAAGTAAAATGCTCAATGAGAACTTCTAAACAATGGTATTCATTCATTTCCTGTTAAAAGTATTTTCAAAATGGGTACTAACTTAATAAGATTGAGTGTATTTAATTTTTTTATGATTTTTTTTTCTGTTTCAAATAAAAAATGCAAATTATCCCGAAACGTCCTATATAAATGATGATATTCGCTTTTAAATGAAAATTCAATTAAAATATCTAATTTTTTAACATTTTTAAACTTTATACTTTTCATGCTTATCCTAGTTTTGATTTTAAATGTTCAAAAATTGATGGCTTTCTTCTGTCCCTTTTACCCTTAAGTTAATGAGTCTCTAATATTTATTGATTGATTTAGTATTATCGAATTGTATTCTATTTCATTGATTTGTTATAGAGATATCATTACCAAAGACAAAGGTGATTCTTTTAGGAATATATCTGGCGGGGGGGGGGGGGGGGGGGCGAAGTTCCTTCTGGAAACATCCTCCCATCCACCCCCGGAGAGATTTTATGTCACCGTACCAAATGCTAATAAATTCAGAAACTCACAAAATACTTTTTGTGAAAAAATTTGCCGCATTTTAACCTAGTTTCCACTTCTTATTTGGGCAGCATTTAGATCATTATTATAATTTTATTTTGTGATTGATTATTACTTTCCTTATATACATAATGTATAAGGAAAGTATTGTGACGGGGTCGAAAATTCAAATTCGAGTTTTCGACGGGAGAGCACGTTTCAAGCATCCCTGATCACGAATCAAATATTTTTGAAGTGATGTCTGTGTGTGTGTGAAAGTATGTGTGTGTGTGTGTGTGTCAGTGGGTCTGTGGAGACGATAACTGACGAACGAATGGACCGATTCGAACGAAATTTGGCACAAAAATCTCAATCCGTAAACACTGGAAGCCTATTGTTTTTAAACGTAATCGAATGTGCAGAACCCCTCTAAATTTTGGAGTGAAATTTTGAAAAAATCGTCAAAAAATCAAAACCGCTAATAAAGTTACGCAAATAGACATTTCTTATGTAATTTTTCATTAGAAAACGATTGACATAAAATTTAGAACGCTAACATGAACCGTTCTCGAGATCTTTCACATTTTTCAAAAAAAAAATTATCAAAAAGTCATATAAAATAAAAATATATATTTCCTATTGAGAAACATGTTCACTTTTCATATGTAATACCATGCGATAAATTGGGTGACATCATTCTCGTGGATCTAGCTCGTTCCATTCATGGGAAAGGATACTTCGAGTAATACTTTTGAATTTGAACGCCAATAGCCATTTATCTGTTATAAGAATAACTTATTTCTCCGTCAGTAAAGCTTGGCAAGACTTTGGCGACGAATTTGGCGGAATGTCGCCAACTTGGCGACTTTTTGAAATGTTGTCAAATTAACGAAAATCTCGCCAAATAGATTAAAATAACGCTAAATCAATGAAAATGACGACTTTTTGTCGAAAATTCAATATCTTGGAAAGAATATAAGTATTTACTATAAGAAAGCATATTTTTTTTTACTGTAGAAGTAGTAAATTCATTGCATTATATAAGGAAAGTCATGTGTTGCCCACATCAGATTTTTTTCAGAATGAAATTTTGTAGCTATAATTCAATGTACATTATTTTAAAAGTTTTTCATCTTTTTGTTTAGCCGGAGCAAGTTTTTCTTGCAAAATTTGAATAAGTATATTTGCTATATATATAGTAATTACTTCTATATATGTGTATATATAATAATTACTACTATTAGTAGTTAGTTAAAATTATATTAGATAACTTGTTCCCTTTGAGGTTCTATTTCTCCCCCCCCCCCCAGACAAAAATTCCTGAAAAAAAAAACACTGCGCAGATAGACAGACATCATTTAAAAAAATGGTTGATTAGTATTCAAGGACGCTCAACATTGGTAAACTTATCAAAATCCGAGTGTCCGGTTTTTACCCTATCACAATACTTCTCCTTTCCTATGTGTTGCAGGAAAAGAAATTATTTATGTAAATGATATTTTTGTAATTTTTCTTGTCCTATTTATTTTACTTCCCTCGCTAAATAGAAGTATGTATTCGAACATATCTTTTTCAGAGATCTATACGTTTTTGAAGGGACTGGTTACAAAACACAAAATAAATACTATTTAGTTTTTTGTTGTTAATCGGTCTCTCGGTCAGTATATTGCTAAATCGAGGTACCCTGCTGCTCTCAGAAACTAATGAACAAATGAAGTCAGATTTTGAACATAGTTAGGCTGTTACTCGATCCAATGAATAACGTCACGATTTTTTTTTTTTTTTTTTTTGTAGTTTTACACTAGTCATTCACAATTTGAGCAAATGTTATTTTCACAACATTACAATACGACTACTCAACGGATTGAAATAAAATTTTGTACGAATATGTCTTGTTATATGCTTGAAAAAATATTCTGCGAGAACATTTCTGTGCATCACACTACAAGCATTAAAATTATATATAAAAAAAATTATAAGGAAAGTGCATGCTTAAAATACAAAATTTAAAAGTTTCAGTTAAATAGTAACATAATTTCAATTATACTCAACAGTTGAAATAATTTAGAAAGTTCAAGAAATTTACAGTATTTGTTTTTACTTTTTATTTACCAGAAAGAATGAAAATTCTTCGAGAGTTCATCATTTTTTTTTCGATGATTTAAAATGGAAAAATAAAAATTTGAAAGATTAGAGTTCTACATGTGAGACAGTTGGTTTAGAAAATAAATTTTGATTGATTTCCAATTGATTTTAAAAACTAAATTATTTCCTATTAACTTTTATTGTAAGTACTCAAATACCAAACAATGTTATATTCTTTAATCTATAGGATCTTACTCCATAACTTAAACACAAAATTTAATATATGTAATAATGATATTTTTATGATCCGATATAATTCGTTTATAGTTTTCGAGTTTATAAGATAACAAGGGTTTAAAAGCGGTAAGATGTGAATCTGTTAAATATGGTCATTGTTTAAAAAATTACCTCATTCAAATCACAATAGTTACTTTTTAAATTAAACGAAGCTTTAGCTGAAATCCTGATAACTAAAAATTTGAATAATTCGAAAAAGTAAAAATTTCCCGTAAATAGCATAATTAATATCAATACATATTTTCATTTTAAGAAAGAATAAATACAGTATTAGGTAGGGAAAACGCACACAGAAAAAGAAATCTAAAAATTGAGCAAAACGAGGAAACAATTTCTATGAACTTTCAAGCAGATAAATTTAGTATAACACCCTAAGAGCAAACAAACAGTATTATACTGATCCGTGTGAAAAATTTAAAATACCTTTTAGCTAAAAGGTGACTCAACTAAATACTGTATATAAATTGTTATAATAAAAACTATTACGATCTTTAAATTAAGGACTATACCTATTTTACACCTGGAATTTAGAATAATCTGGATCGCCTTGATGAGGATCTACTGTGTTATACGTTAATAGAAACAAATTTAAACAATCATAAAATAATTATGTCTTACTTACCTTATATTTTATAATTACACAAAATATTAGCTGAATATTTTAGATAATGTCAAGTTCAACTGTAAGAAAAATGACATTTGACTTTCTCACCGAAACGTACGACTAAACTGATTCAACCCAGCACAAATCTCACGCAGAACAATATGAATGATAAACACATGTTTCATAGCCGATGGGATTGCTTGGGGTGTGTATGTACCATAAATTCTACAATGGTTCACCGATATTTCAGAGATGTCTTTTGAGACCTGTCCTTGTCCAGTTTTCTAATTACTTCCAATGTGGACACCTGTTTTGGCATAGATGTGAAGGAAGTCTTTTATTTATGTGTCTAAGTGATGGGGGAGATGATTTCCGGATTTGAAGAGTAGAAGAATAATTAACAAGGATGGGTAACCTGGCACGGCAATTCTGGGATTAACCAAAGAGCTAGTATTACACCTCCAAGGAAGGAACTCCATCGTTTCAAGCAATGTGCCCTCTCTGATCGGATTTTTTCATGGAATAGTTAACAAAAACCAGTTTCACATAAAAGCTTTTTCAGTTCGCAGATAATGGTTAATATGCCGCCCTAGACGTGCTGTTGATAGTTGTACTGGACTCCCGGTGCTCTAAAGTAATTAGCGGTTACTTGCGTTGGAAGATAAACGATTGGGGTGACATACTGGAAGCCATCACATTTTTGCCCTCTGGTCCTCTTTTTCCAAGGGGAGAATGAATGATAGCCGTTTTCACTCTTTTATCTGGGAACAAATTTTTAACATTTATTCAGTGTTTTGTTTTATTTTTTAGCTCATACAACTGGATTTGTAAATACGGTTACACGCGCACCAGAATTTTTTTTGTATGTAATATCTTGCTGACTAAAATGCCGCCTTTAAAATGTGCCGCCCCAAGCAAGTGCTTGTTTTGCTGGTGCCTTAAGCCGGCCCTGCCTAGAGATGGGTTTTTTTGTACTTTCCGTAGTTTATGCATAGTTTTCGATTAAAATATTTCAATTTTTATTTATATATATATATATATATATATAGAGAGAGAGAGAGAAAGAGACACTTTCTTACAATGTGATCCCCCCCCCCCCCATCGAATATTCAAAATATTTTTGCATAGCTGAAAATAAAATCTATCGATAAATTCCGCTGATCAGCAACCTCTAATATGACTGAAGTATTTTTCATCTAACTAATCTTTCGGATGGAGGGCCACAAAAATATAACGTTCAATCCTGGCCAGTTAGATTTTTTTTTAATCTTTACTAATCTGATATACACATGACGAAGGCACACTCTGTGCCATATATATATATACAAAATGTAACATCCCACCCCATCCCCAATTGAATGTTAGAAATCAAAATTCTTGTCTAGCTGAAAATTAAAACAGTTGAAATATAAAGACTTTTAGAATTTGAGTGCTTTGAAAGTGAAATGGTCTTATTCAAAATTAACAATTTTTGATCATAAGACAAGTTCTATTAGTAACTGTTCATGTCTCATCATCAAAACATTATATACTAAATTTCTCGGAATAACTATACCTCATACCCAAATTTTACTCGACAGATAAGCAAAAGGTCAGGCATACAAACAGGAAGGACGAGAGCAGGGCTGAAGTCAGCTCTGCTCTTCGAAGTGTAATCAGTGAGTAATCGTGATTCCAGCTCTTTGGCTTAGCTCACAGGAAAGGGCCCAGGATCTGCAGTCACTTTCCATGGAATTGCAGATGAAATGTGTTCAGGAGTTCGTATAACGTATATTTTAATCAAAATCTCTAGTAAAACAATACCTAATACTTAGATTAAGTATGTTTCCATAACTCCTGAACACATTTTAAAGACTCAGATATCTATTTATCTACTAAGAATGGTATCTTATGAGGTCAGACAAACAGGACAGACGAGAAGAGGCTGAAATCAGGTCTGATTAGGGGAAGGAGCCATAGCCTTAGGGTCCGCAATCACTTTTCATAGGACTGCAGATGAAATGTGTTCAGGAGTTCGTATAATTTGTTTTTTCAATAAAATCTCAAATACGAAATATCTCGAAACTATATCTTAGATCTTGACAGACTGATACGTATATTTCTATAACTCCTGAACACATTTCGAAGACATTTAGAGCCCATCTGTGTTGTATGTTCAAGAGTTGTTATAACGTCATCAAAATTTTGAATACGAAATTTCTATGAAAAATCATACCTTATACTCAAATTTTGATTGACGGATAAGTAACAGTGTACAAAAAGCTGTGTACACAATGTGTAGCATAGCACAAAAACTGTTGAACATGTTGAGTGTAGCAATTGTTCAGTAGTGTAGGCAGGAAGAAAACTGGGGGGGGGGGGGGGGGTAGGCGTTTGCCAGATCTTATGTATTACATTTTTTCAAACATCTTTAATTTCTTAAAATTTTATATAAAAGTAATTTGCATAAAAATTTGAAAACGAAGGATTAGGGGGGGGGGGGGAAATCTATTTAACCGGGGTCAGAAACTTAATCTTCATTCTTCCACAGTAAATTCACCACGAGTAAAACGTCTAGGTGGTATAGTAATGACGTCAAATTGATGGCCTGATCAATCTGAAAATAAAAAAGCCTCTGATGACTTTCAGTGGAAATAATCGTATTAAGTTTCTTTCAGTTTGATCAAGAGATATCGTGTCTACAGGCGGACAGACAGACAATATACACAGACATCATTGAAAAAGTGGTTGATTTCTGGATGCACAAAACGCACAGATCCATCAATATTGAATGGTCTTTTTTTTTGTTTTTTTTACTCCCTTTACATATATCATGTATTGTATGGAAAATATATGAAAGGAACATCTATTTTTATATAATATGTTATTCCAAATAGAATGATTCTATTTATATGTTGCCAACTAGGAATGGTAATCCTTGAATCATAGTCAAAATGTTTATTCCACAATCTAGAGTATAATTTATAAAATGATTTTTTCTTAGTTCTGAAATTATATCAAAAGCGTTGTAGTGAGCAATGTCATCAATGTAATAGATCCACCAAAAAAGTAGTAGATATTTTTTGAAAAAATTGCCGATATCATATAATATACAATTAAAATTAGTTTTAATTCAAATCAGATATCCTCATGCAAAATTAAAGTGAAAAAATCTGATGTGAGCAGCACATAACTTTCTTTATATAATGCAATGAATTTACTCTTATAGTAAAAAAAACAATGTATAAATTCCACGGTACTGTGTTTTTAACGTTGAATTATACATTTGGCGATTTTACGAAAGGACAACATGCAAGACTATTTCAAAGTACCCAATAAACTTATATTTCACGCAACTCTATACGTATAAATAATTATCAATATGGATATCATCCTCCATAAGCGATAGAGTCCATATATTAAAATATTTTATTAATTAATACATCAATTAGGAGTCATTTTCATTAATTTAGCATCATTTTTGCAATTTTGACGATATTTTCGTCAATTTGGCAACATTTAAAAAGTCAGCAAGTTGGAGATATTCTGACTAATACTTCACCAAAATTTTTCCAAACGCTACGGACAGAAAATTAGGTTTTTCTTGTAGTAGATTCTTATATTCTTTTCAAGATATTGAATTTTAGTCAATAAGTCGTCATTTTCATTGATTTAGCGTCATTTTAATCAATTTGGCGACATTTTCGTTAACTTGTTAATATATAGAAAAATCGTCAAGTTGGCGACATTCCGCTAACTTCGTTGCTAAAATCTCGCTAAGCATTATGGATGGAAAAATAAGTTATTCTTATAGCAAATAAATGACTATTGACTTTCAAATAAAAAAGTATTACCCGAAGTATCTTTTCTCATGAATGGAACTAGCTAGATCCACGAGAATGGTGTCACCTAATTTATCACATGATATTATATATGAAAACTGAACATATTTCACAATATTTAATAATTTTTTAATAAATTTATTTGAAAAATGTGCAATATTTCGAGAACGGTTTATGCTAGCGTTTTAAAGTTTGTGTTAATTGTTTTCTAATGAAAAACTACATAAATAACTATTTGCATAACACTTCATTAAAAGTTTTGATTTTTTCAAAATTTCACTCGAAAATTTAGGGGAGTTCTGAACATCAGACTGCGTTTAAAAACAATAGGCTTCCAGTATTCACGGATTGTAATTTTTGTACTAAATTTCATTCGAATTGCTCCATTCGTTCGTCAGATATCGTCTCCATAGACTCATTGACACACACACACACACAGACATCATCTCAAAAATGTTTGATTCATATTCAGGGATGCTTGAAACGTGCTCCCACTGGGAATTGGTCGAAAACTCGATGTCGAATTTTCGACCCAGTCACAATACTTTTCATATACATTATACTATGTACATAAGGAAAGTAATATATTTTAAAATTTTATTTAATATTTCACTTACTAACTGTTTAGTTTGACTTATTAAATGATCAAAAGAAATTTAATGCTGAATATTATTTTATTTGATACTGTTGAAATTTAGGGATTGACTGCTGAAATAGCACTGTATAGCAACATAAAATATATTCGCTGAACTTGCTGTTTTAAATAATCTGAAATTAAAAATATTTCGTTATTAGTTACAGCATAAACATTTGGTTGAATATATCAATCAGTTTCTGAGCAACCACACCAGCAAAGAACTTCTTGCCTGAAGAAGGAGAGTATTTCTTGCTTCTGAAACGATTGATATATTTAATCAACTATTTATGCTGTAACTAACGAATTTATTTTAATTTCAGCGGAAGGTAACAAATTATATTTCGTTTACTAATGTTAGACGACAGTGTTATTTAAATTGTAATTCTTCTAATATATTTAAAAATAAATTACCGATAAAAGAGTCGAATTTTACAGTTTCTAGCTCCTACAAATGTATATATAGCATTAAAATAGAGCTTGAAGAATGGAGCAATTCCTCTTTTCCACTTCTATTTTTCTGAAAATAAAATATAATAATCTTTCCAAACTTTTTAAGGAACTTGACAAGAAGTATTTGATGATAAAATTGTCTAATTAATAGACCCGAGCTGGAGCCCCCCCCCCCCCCCCTACCGGTGTGCAGGGGAACTCGGCCCGGACAGAAAAAATTAGGTACAAAAATGAGGGTTCCCCCCCTCGCTTTCCACGGGCCTGCATGTGTGTGCTTTATTTTGAAGAAAAAGAATAAGAGAAAGATACAAGTGACATTTTACTCCTTCTCAGAAAAAAGCTGTAAAGTTGTGAAGGAAGAATATAAAATATTTGCGCAATTATGCTTAACTTATCTTTCAGCAAATTTTCTCTTCCATTTCATAATATTCAACCATTCAATTACAAGCAGCTATTTTTTTTAATATTATATATAATAATATATTCTTAAAAAAGATTTAATTATAAACCGGTTTTTCATTTTTTATGTATATAATAAACTGAGTAAATTATGTTTTTTTTTGTTATTAATTTTATTTTTTTCGTAAGTGGTAAAAAGATTTCCCATCGGTAAGTAACGAATTCTAATATAATATTTAATAATATATTTTTCAAAAGCATTTTTAAATTTGTTCTTATAATTTAATAATTTACTCTTATTTATTATATTTAATAATTTACGTTTTAAGAATTTTAAATTATTTTTTCTGCTATTCCTTTTGTGTAATGTTTTAAATTTATCATTAAAAAAATCCTATTATAGATAAAAAATAATTATTTTATAACTTTTCTTTATCAAGAAAGAAAATATTTAAAAATAAAAAATTTACTATTTTTAGATCTCAGCAATGCATATATAATATCAAAATAGATCTTGAAAAATGGAATTTTTTCCACCTATATACATATAGAAGGAGGGAATTGGGGGAGGGGGCTTTGATTTAATTGAAATTATTTTCATTATTACATGTTAGCTGGAATAATATGTCCAATGACTTTTTAAAGTATTTATTCTTATATTACAGCTACAGTTAAACATATATTACACAACATAGCTATAAAAAGGGGTTTGAATTTAAAAATATATAAAAATTTCTTATACTTGTATATTGCAGTCAGCCAACCTAATCGGAATATAACGCTACTTTTCACAGGAAGACAACCGTCCGACTAATTTGACGGAAGTCCACTTGCAGGTTTCCTACTACAACTCCATCCGCAAATGCAGGCAGCCTAACCACAGCCTGCCAGTATACACTTTGACACGGAAGCGGTCGTCGAATCACTTCGTCAGTAGTTGTTGCAATCTCGTACGGAGAGTTTTGTTATTATCGAGGCTTATAACGTTTTTTTTTCATCGATATGCATCCTAAAAAGCGTCAAGTTAATAGCGAAAATAGGAAGTTTTTGAGTGAGTGGACTGAACATTTTACGCTGCGTGATAGGCCTGGAACTGTTCCAGTTTGCCTCATATGCAACAGATCTGTCGCTCTTGTCAAAAGTGGCAATTTAAAGCGACACTGCGAAACAACTCATCAGCAGTTCCCATAAAAATTTTCCTCTGAGTAGTGAAGCTCGTCAAGAAAAACTCCATATCTAGCTTCTTACATAAAAAGCACAGTCTTACTAGTTCGCTCTATGAGCGAGCGAGAAAAATCTGCAGAAGCAGCGTTGCATGTGTGTTGGATGCTTAATAAACACCAGAAGCCATTTTCAGGCTCTGAGATAGTAAAAAAAATGTATGTTGGAAGTGGTCGCGGCACTTTTTGAAGATAGAAAGGATGTTGTTGCCGCAAATCTGGGTATTCCATTATCGGCAAGAAGCAATACAAGAAGAACCGAAATTTTGGCTGCTGACAATAAAAGTAGTTTGCTCGAACTTCTGCAGAAGGCGCCTTGCTACGCCATAGCACTTGATGAATCATGCGACATTGTTGATGAGGAACAAATGTCCATTTTCGTGCGATTTTTGGATATTGAAAGTAAATCACTTAGGGAAGAATTGCTAGCAATATTGCCGTTTAAAGGCAAGACTCGCGGAGAAGATTTATTCAAGACTTTTGATGACTTCATGACAAAATCAAACATTAGTTATGATAAAATGGTGTCTCTTTCAACTGACGGGGCCCCAGCGATGATCGGTAAAGAAAAGGGACTAGTAAAGAGAATCAAGGATAAGAATGCTGGGTTACTATCTTATCAGTGCATAATTCACCAGGCAGCCCTTTGTGGAAAATTTAGTGTCACTCTGAAAGAAGTTATGGACAGCTTGATCAGGTTGATTAATTTGAGATCTCATTCTGCTCTTCAGCACAGACAGTTCAAAGAGTTTCTATCTGAGTGTAATTCGGCGCATTCTGACTTACTGCAATACAACAATGTTCGTTGGCTAAGTAAAGGTCAAGCGATTGAACGTTTTTCGGACATAAAAGAAGAAGTAATCTCCTTCTTAGAAAACTTGGATACACAAAAAGCACGAAACCATTTGGAGTTCCTAACAAACGAACGCAATATGCTAGCTGTGGCTTTCCTGAAAGACATCCTTAAACATTTAAATGCGCTTAATACCAAGCTACAAGGAAATGGGAAATTAATATGTGATCTGATACAAAGTGTGTCTTCTTTCCGTCGCAAGCTGGATATCTTTGAAAAAGACATTGCAAGTCAAGAATTTATTCACTTTCCAACAATTTTTGAATATAGAAATAATTCTGAATTATACATTGCAGTATTTTCAAATTTTATGTCAGAACTTAAGAAGGAATTTGCAACAAGATTCCAAGACTTTGCAGAGATAGAGAAGTTGTCGCGATTCTTGTTCGCATTAGAAAACTGATATGTGTTTGCAAAATGATCAATTAACTGTAAAAACTGTATTAAAATTTTGGTAAATGTATTATTGGTATTGCGCCAAGTTGGCAAGTTTCTCAGTGTTTTAAAATTGACTCCTCCCCACTTAAGTGACATATATTCCCGTGTTTCAAAATAGGCTCCACCTATCAAAGTGACATATTCTACAGTTTTATGAACTAGAATTTTGATAAATGATAGTGCAATTCAATTGAATAGAAATGAATAACACTCATAAAAAGATTACGAAATACGATTTTTATGCATTATAAAAATATTGCGTAATAGCAAAATAATAAACTTTTAAAATTTTAGAAACCATATTGAAACAATCGATACTTAAAATATTTTTTGATTTTAAATCAATATCAAAAACTTATAATTCGAAATGTCAAAAATTAAAAGAAAAAGACAATACTTACAAAAAATACGAAAATTTAAAAAAATGATTGTACTTTAAACTAAATTTAAGAAGAAACGATATTTAGAAAAAAGATCGTACTTTAACAAAATTTAAGAAAAAACAGAACAGAAAAAAGATTGGGTTGATCGGAGGAATAGACCCCCACTCATTTTTAAAAGTACGAAATAGCGTCAAGTTGGCGTAATTCTCCGCATTTTAATTTTATTTCGTATGTTAGAAAAACTTTGGTTGTAAATAAGCACGTACATGAATCGGTCGATGTACGGTCTAAATCCTAAAGTAACTTTGTTCTGATTGGCTAATCGCTTTCGGATCGCTTGTTAAGAAGTTTTACCCCCATGGTCAGTGATCCTCCAAACGGAGACGTCAACTTCTGGTTTATGCTAATTTCTACTTCAACCGATTTGAGATTAGCATACTCCGGAAGGAAAACATTAACTTCAACTTCAATGATACCGGGCTATTTAAACTAGTGCTTGTATCAGTGGAGCATCTTTGTGATGCATTCTTATGTTCACGTGAGACCGTTATCTTTATGATAGATCTTTATCTGTACGCCGGTTAAATGGCGATTTAAAAGGCCGATACTGTTAAGTCTCTTGATAAAATTGAAAAGACTTAGTTTGTTATGTTCAACTCTACAATGTTACCATTTCTCAAAATTACGGAAATAGATATGTTTTTTCGTGAAGAAATAAAACTTCGTTATTTTTCACGTAGACTACTTTCACTTCACACCATTGTGACACTCTGCTACTATCTGGGTTTTTTTTTATGAACTTTTCACCAGCTAAAGAATAAATTCCAACACCGTATACTTTGCCAATCTGGTAGCCCACGACTTCTGGCAACCAATGGACATCTAATCAGTGTGCGACTTTTTGGGAATCTGCATTTTAATAGGCAGGAAGTATTTCATCAGACCTTTTTCGATCGAGTTTGCAAAGATTTGTTTCTACAAACTTTTTGGAATAAATATTTAAAACATTCCTCGGAACAGATTGGATATAAAGAATTTGGCGAAATCTGTCATTTTTTTTTGTTGCCAACGCATACGCTGCTTGAAAAGTCCTAACGGACGCCATCTTGGGCATTACGCATCATAACAAATACATATAATTAAAAATGCATAAAAATGACGCCATAAACAAGTATAAAATAATGTTAAAGTATTAAGAAAGTCGATACTTCGAAAAACGATTGTACTTTAACGAAATTTCAAAAGAAAGATACTTAGCAAAAAAATTACTCCAACAAAATTTTAATAAACTTGGGCATGACGCATAACAAATATAAATATTTACATATAATTAAAAATGCATAAAACTGATGCCATAAATAAGTATAAAATAATGTTAAAGTATTAAGAAAAGTCGATACGATTGTACTTTAATAAAATTTCAAAAGTATGATACTTAGCAAAAAAATTACTCTTTAACAAAATTTTAATAAACAACTTAGAAAAAAGTTATAAATACTTAGAAAAAAGTTTGTGCTTTAAAAAATATGGATATATCGGTCAATATTTTTGGATTGCAGTGTGAAACGTGTTCCGTTACATAAAGGTTAGTTCTTTTATTTATTCGTCCTGTGTTTTGAAATTGCCTTTTGTATTTTCTAGTGTTTTTAAAATGGTTCTCCTAAGTATTGATTTTTCTTAAATTTCGTTCAAGTACAATCTTTTTTCTGAGTTCTGTTTTTTCTTAAATTTTGTTAAAGTATTGTTTTTTTTTTAATTTGCGATGTTTTGAGTTATAAGTTTTTGATATTGATTTAAATTAAAAAAATATTTTAAGTATCGAGTGTTTCAATATGGTTTCTAAAATTTTATTCTTCTGCCATTATGCAATATTTTTATAATGCACAAAAATTGTATTTTTGTAATCTTTTTATGAGTATTATTCACTTTTATTTATATTCAATTGCAATATCATTTAACAAAATTCCAGTTCATAAAACTGTAGGGTCGATCGGGAGATTAGCCCACACCCCAGATTTCAAAGTACAAAAGCGCGCCAATTCGCCGCGATGCACTGGGTTACAATTTCCGGGTTCGGCTTTCTTCGCCAATCTGGTAACCGCTTTCCGGACATCCAATCAGCACGCGGAATATTATTAGTATAGTAATCTGTGTATTTCATCACATCTTTTTGCACAGATCATTTTGCAAACTTTGTGTGCGACGAACGTGTTTTGTGGATCTCTGTGGAAACTTGGATCGTTTTGTGGATCTTATTCAATCAGTCTCCCTGATTTATTTTGCATCATTTATTTATTTCCAAGTAATTGACGTGCATAAAGAGTTTATTAATTTTTCATTATTTTGGATTTTGATTGCAGATAAAGTTTCTAAATGGCATCTGGTAAGCGGCAAATGGAATCGAGCGAATGTTCCAGAAAACGTGGTCGAATGAATGAAAGTGAGTCAGGCATAAAATTTTATTTTATGCTTGAGGCGAAAGGTCAGAGAGCAGTAATCGATTGGTGTGTAATGAAGGGATTAATGAGTGATAGATATGAATGTCCAAAGTGTGGAGATGAGATGAAATTGTGTGAAAGAGTAAAATCGATTGATGGTTTTGAATGGAGGTGTAGAAAGAAAGGTGATGATAAGCATGATGTATGTAGGAGTGTGAGAAAGGGTACATGGTTTAATCAAAGTAAATTAACTATAATTGAGATTCTAATTTTAACTTTAATGTGGTTTGGGGGTATTGAAAGCAAGGTTGTGATGGAGTATTTGAATGTCACGGGAAAAACTGTTACCGATTGGAAACAGTTTTGCCGTGACATTTGTATGAGTGCTTTTTTTAAAAATAAAAGTAAGATTGGGGGGGATGGTGTGATTGTGGAAATAGATGAGAGTAAGTTCGGGAAAAATAAGTATGGAAGAGGAAAGCCTGTGGAGGGACAGTGGGTGTTCGGGGGGGTTGAAAGAGGAACGAATAGATGTTTTTTTGCGAAGGTTTCAAATAGATCGAAAAAATGTTTGCTGAATGTGATTGAGAAATATGTTGAGAAGGGGACATTGATAATATCGGACTGTTGGAAGGCTTATGATTGTCTTCAAGATGAAGGCTTCAGACATCTTAAGGTAAACCACAGCTACCATTTCAAAGACCCCGAGACAGGAGCGCATACCAATTCCATTGAAGGAACTTGGTCTGCAATCAAAAGAAAAGTGAAAGGTAGAAAAGTTAAAAATTATTTTAATTCGTACTTGTACGAATATTCTTGGAAGCGGAAGCACGGTCATTCTATTGGGGAGGAAGCTTGGAATGAATATTTGAAAGCTATCGCTTCCATCTTCCCTCCCCATAGATGTGATGAAGATGAGAAAAAAGAAAATAGTTTCGTACATCACTCGGATACGGAAGAGGAGGATGACGAGGAATAAGGTTAGTTTCTTATTTGTTAATCCCGTGTTTTGAATTTGTCTTTTGTATTTTCCCGTGTTTTTAAAATGGGTTTCTTAATTTTAAAGTATCGTTTTTTCTTTAATTTTGTTAAAGTTCAAACATTTTTCTAAGTATCGTTTTTTCTTAAATTTAGTTAAAGTACAAACATTTTTCTAAGTATCGTTTTTTCTTAAATTTAGTTAAAGTACAAACATTTTTCTAAGTATCGTTTTTTCTTGAATTTAGTTAAAGTACAAACATTTTTCTAAGTATCGTTTTTTCTTTAATTTTGTTAAAGTACAAACATTTTTCTAAGTATCGTTTTTTCTTTAATTTTGTTAAAGTACAAACTTTTTTCTAAGTTCTGTTTTCCATAAATTTTGTTAAAGTACAAACGTTTTTTAAAATTTCGTAGGAGATTTTCGTAAAGATTGGTAGGAGGAGCCTATTTTAAAACACGGGAAACTACGTCACTTGAGTTGGGAGGAGTCAATTTCAAAACACGGGAAAACGCGCCATCTTGGCGCAAACTAATAATATTCCGCGTGCTGATTGGATGTCCGGAAAGCGGTTACCAGATTGGCGAAGAAAGCCGAACCCGGAAATTGTAACCCAGTGCATCGCGGCGAATTGGCGCGCTTTTGTACTTTGAAATCTGGGGTGTGGGCTAATCTCCCGATCGACCAACTGTAGAATACGTCACTTTGGTTGGAGGAGCCTATTTTAAAGCATGGGAATATACGTCACTTGAGTGGGGAAGGAGTCAATTTCAAAATATGGAGAAACGAGCCAACTTTGTACTTAGAAAAAAGAGTGGGGGTCTATTCCTCCGATTTACCAAAGATTGTACTTAAACAAAATTTAAGAAAAAACAGAACTTTGGATGTCCGGAAAGTTGTGGACTACCAGATTGGTGAAGGAAACGGAATGAAAGTGTAGCCCAGTGAATCGTGCCAACCTGATGCACTTTCGTACTTTGAAAAATGAGTGGGGAGTTTATTCTCTCGATCAACCAAAATTTTTATGAATAAATCTGCAAAAAGGTGACAAATAAAAAAAAAGTGACAATAAGCGACTAGCCCTTAAAAAAAGGTGACTCACTTCCCACTCTGCTACAGATCAACAGTTGCATAAACAGTGACAAAAGTGCGACTTCTACCTTGGCGACTGACGCAGAAAGGGTTGCCAGAATGGAATGTTCTCCAAATCATAGCCGGGATTGCCAGAATCTCACCTAAAATTACCAAGAATAAAAAAGGGAATTATACTACATTTGTTCCACCAAATGAATAAAATCTATAAGCAGCTTCTTCGGAACCAAAAACATTATATATATATATATATATATTGATAAAATTACACTTCAAGATATATAATAAATTCTACACATATATATTAAAATGTACAGTAAAATCAGTTAAAATAGTTATTTCCTAAAATGTTTTTGTGGAACAAAAAGAGGAAACTTCAGTTCTGCAAATTTTAAAACTGAATCTCGCACTTTACGCTGAGTGACATGACAACCAACTGCTTGAGCAATACTTGCCATTCTGTTCATACCTTGCTTTAAGCCATCTTGTACTAATGTTATATTTACACAATAATCATCAATAATTAAAGCTAACACAAATAAATAAGCGATCAATTTATCTTTCATTTTTATAGGAATAGTTCGAGTTCTCTTCCCACTGTCTCCTACTGAAGTGCCTGTAAAATGCTGAAGCAATTTGCTTTTGATGGGTTCAGGTATTTCTGGTACAGGATCTTTCCTTCTAATTTCATTATACCCCAATTTCGAAAATTTTACAAGGTAATCATAGTAGATTAAGCATTTTATTTTATCAGTGGTAAGATCATTTTCCAAATGAGATAATACATATTTACTGCAATCAATAAATGCATTTTTCCATTTGCTAATATTAATTGGACATTCCTTTAAAAATTCCTCGGCTGTATCAGACAAATGCTTATCTTCTTCATATGAAATAATATCACGAATGTCATAAACCTGATTAATCATACGTGCTGCATGGTTTTGTGGTGGTATGTAATCAATTCCAGAAGAGGTAATGGGAGTCAGTATTGAACTCTTTTGATCCACAGGTGAAGAAACATTAGTCGATACATCAGTAAAAGCATCTGGTAGTGCAGAAGATTCAGTAGAATATTTTAATTTATCTGTCAAAGCACGCTGCTTTCCTTTACTTCCAAAATCTTGGGTTAGATCATCCATTTTATCTCTATAATTTTTTGGATCCGACTGTAGCTCTGAAGTCTTAGCACTTTTAAATATTGGCTTTAAATGGAAACGAATGCAATCATACACTTTCATCTTTCCAGTAGTTTTATTTCGTACACCAATACAATAACGCAGAGGTAATAACTTTTTAACTTCATTTTCTTCGAATGATGTACCTCTGTAATGTACACGATCATTACCAGCTATTAAAATTCGTCGAGCATCGGGATTAAGAGTTTTATCTTCAAAATGTCGGTAAGAAGTGAAACCTAAACTACTACTCCAATTGTTTGAATTTAGATGTCCGTTGGCAAAATCAACCAAAAACATAGGAGTCTTCGATTCAACATTCTTTGGTAGCCTAAATTTACAGGCTATATTAAAACCTTCCATATTGTTTACGAGTCCTTCACAAAAAATTATAATAAACACACAATCAGAAGATTAGATAACGATAGTTTTTTGTACAGTACACAAAACGATTAGAGATTCTTTGCAGCACAGACTACTATCAGTGTTTTGAATCTACAACAAAACACGTGTTATTTGATCATGTGATACAAATCCAAATTGTTGCCAAGATTTTTATTTGAAATTTTTCATGTTTTGAATGCTGTGCCTAGACTACTTTTATCCCTATGGCCTAGTACATGGATAGTACATTTGAAATGAAATGAACAAGATTTGTTTTTGTTTTATGAAAATTTTCTCATGCATAAATTTGACTGCATGAAGATAGATATCGAAAATTCTGTAATTCTGCTTCATGCAACTTAACTTTAGAATTATATTATGTTGTAATTGCTGATGAATTTTTAGGTGTCAATTTTGGAGGATATCTATAAAGTTTTGTTACTGTACTAGTAGAGAGGTTGGTGTTACAAATGTCATTTCCTGTTTTATTGGAAGTTTGTTAAATATACTGTTAACTCCGAAGATTTTATACCCACCTTTAACTGATCTATATTGTATAAAATTCTGTATTTCTGAGAACATGTTCCTTAATCCTTAGTTACGCAATACAGTGGCCGCCGATTATTTCGATCAGCCGCTAATCGAGTTTTATGAAACAAATCACGGAAAACGAAACTAAAACACACTTTTACATAAAAAATTCGCCCCATATATGAATGTAAATCTCCGGGAGTTATGTATCATATTTCCTGCTTTTTTTCGAAAATTCTCTATTCACTTCTTTCTTTTTATTATTTGTACTTCTCTATATTCCAAACTTCATTTTTGATATTGAAAAAAGAGTGTCAAAATTAATCAGTGCCAATACAAATCAATCAAAAATATAAATGTTATTTCAATAAAGTGAAGCAAGTAAAGTGTTTCTCTAATTTTACTGTACTGTATTCAAAAAGTATTTTTTATTATTTTTTTACATTCGTAGATTCATGCATAAATTTATAAAGGTGAGAAAATACAAAACATTTTTCTTGTAAACTACTACATTGAGTTTAAAGAAAAATGAAATTGTATTGTCATAGTTCAGGATTCAATTAAGTGGTGACCACTGTACTAGTATTTTCCTAACATCTATGTTAGTTTGTCAAATTTTCCTTTATAAAATATGATTTTCCAGTGCTTTGTAGAATGTTTTATGCTATACAGTTTCAATTTTACCATGTTCAGAGATGTTGCATAGCATACATATGAAAGGTGTTGTGTCACTTAATAGAGCTATTTCAGCTGACGTCACGTCGTCAAGCTGCACCTAGCAACCATTGCTGGTAGACATACATTTCATGTTTTTCGGTTGAGTTTGTAAATATACTCATGTGTATAGCGTTATAAAAACTTATATTTGTTATTATGCCTACCGTCTGTGGTGTTTCCATATCCGGAAATCGTTCTCATAGAGACAGTAAATCTCTTTTTTTAGATTTCTTGCTGCAGGAGATGAATCTAAGAAACGTCTTAGTAAAGAGCGCCGAGAGAAGTAGCTGTCTGCCATTTAAAAGAGCTGAACTTGTTGAAAATATAAAAATCTGACGTGAGCAGCACAACTTTCCTTGCAATCTCATATTCACGTAAAACAACGTACATATACACTTCACACAAAATAACACTCATAATTATTTTAAATTATACTGAATTTGCATTTTCAATTCAATTTTTGTTTTCATTTAGTAACTGGGCTTATTTTCAAAGGTGGAGTAGTGAAAGAACGAACCATACCAAATTCTGAAGCATACCAAAATCTAATCAGCTCCAGGGTAATCCAAAAGTGACATATCAATCAAATTTGGAAAATTTGGTCTATCAGTTTTTCAGTTAGAGGGGATATAGACAATCTTTATGAGCCATTTCGCAAAAAAAGACGGGTTCTTTTTATCCCAAATTGTACCAAAATCTAATCAGCACCAGGGTAACCCACAAGTGATTTATCTACCATATTTTGTGAAATTTGGTCTATTAGTTTTCCAGCTAGAGTGGATACAGGTAATTTTTTAGAGCCATTTTGTAAAAGAAAACGGGTTCTTTTATCATGAATCATACCAAAATCTAATCAGTAGGTACTAGAATCTCCCACAAGTGACTTATCCATAAAATTTTATGAAATTTGATCAATTAGTTTTTGAGTTAGAGTGGATACAAATATTGCAGAGATAGACCACACACACAGATGTTACTCTAAAAATAGTTTTTTCATATTCAAGAGGTCCCAAAACGTGTAGATACCTCAAAAACTCAAGTTGTAATTTTTGACATGATTACAATATTTTCCATGCATTGCAGAGCAACTAAAAATGACTGTATATGAAGATTACTTTATTTCAGTAATTATTACTCTTTTCTATCGTCACCAGTGTTAGAAATTAAAAATTTGAACTAGGCGTCATTTGACGCCTATAGGTTCTGACTCTAGGTGCCAAATAGACACGGCTAGTTGCCATTTTTACATCTCTAACAATAACAACTATTTTTTAAATGCCCATTTTTATTAAAGATATAAAAAAAGAATAATTCAGATTTTTGTATTAAAAATTGTTTTAAATTTTCTTAAAATTTAAAATAAACTGAAAAAGAAACTCAAGAAAAAATAAATAGAAAAAATTGCTAATTTGTTTTTACTTGGCAAAAAGGGCATAAAAAAAACCAACAAATTAAAAAAAAAACTTCTATTTAACAATTTTCAATTATGGTCATCTTGTACAGTCATTGCCCCAATACCCCTTCATTTCATGCTTGAAAATTAATTTTTCTGAGTTAAAACAGCAAATAATATAAAAGTTTTAGTTGATGAAAACAAATTGCGAGAATGGAAAATACATGATAATAAAACGGGATAAACCGATAATCACGTATAAATGCACATTTTAGTGACATTTCCATGTAATCTTTCTCATATTACTTACAAATATAAGAATTAAACATATTTAAAATTAAAATATTATAAGGGAATCTTGAGCGAAATTTAGTCACTTTTTGTGGCCAATTTTGTAAAAGTATGGAATTTCATTTTAAAATCTTTTTACTATATTCATCTTAAAAGTTTAAAAAAAAAAAAGGGGGGGGGGGGGGGAGGCGAATTTGCATATTTGTCCGTTAAGATCGGCAGTCAATGCAAATATCGGAGCTTCACGAAGAAATGCAGAGTTGGCAGCTAGGGTTCTGTATTTGCAAGTCAATAATAAGTTTTTGTTTTATAGTTGCTACCTTTTCTTGTCGCTTTGACAAATATCATCAATCATATAAATCATACCCTTCAAACTAATCTACACTCTTTGGGTGAGCTAGACAGTCTGAGTAATAATAAAAAAAATATGAATCACATTAATTTCAGGGATCGATATAAAAAATGCACCTACCTACCATGCTACCTGCCAACCTACCAGAAAGAAAGAAGATAGGAATATATTACATGAGGAAAAATCGCGCACTAAAACCGCTTTTCCCCATACTGTTGCAAAATAGCTTTCTATTTCATTAATAATACATTTGAAAAATAGTTTTTCTATATAATATACAAAATAATTACAAACATTTTAAACGATGCAAACAAATTGTAACAGTGGAAAAATACTTTCAAAATGAAACGAAATATAGAGGATCGCGCACAAATGTCGTTTATCGCGATACTGCTGCAATATATCCTTTCATGTCATTAAAAATACGCTTGGAAAATAGTTTTTCTGTGTAATATAGTATATACGAAATAATTACAAACGTTGTAGACGATGCAAACAGATTGCAGAAGTAGAAAAGGATTTTCACAATAAAACGAAATATAAAGATCGTGAACAAATGCCGTTTATCGCGGTACCCGGTACTCGTGCAATATAGCTCTTCATTTCTTTAATAATATGTCTGAAAAATAGTTTTCATATATATAACAAGGAATAGTTATAAAAATTTTAGTCGATATAAATGTGTTTCTTACACATTAATTAGAAACAGACGCAATCACGTGGAAACGGATTTTTAGATGAAAAAGCGGGAAAATTTCTGACTTTGTTTCTCATTTCGTGATCTACTTCCGATTTCATGATTTGTAGATACTCTTATGCAGATTTGCATACAATAAAATATAAATGTTATGGAAAAGAAAAATCGGACTACTGTGGATCCAAATCGGATTCCCGGAACCACAGAATATAATATTAGTCTGTGCCCGGAACAAGACTGAAAAAAACGGAACAAGTACATAAAAATCTGAACACTTGGCAGCTATAAAAACGTCATTTTCAGTGTCTAATAACAAAATATTAGCTAACCAAATTTGCAAGACTCTGGAACGATTTAATCTGGAATGCAGTGTGTTCTATAATAGTAAGCAATTAGAATGTAAAGACTGCAGGATCATGGGATCTACTACAGTACTGGTGCCTAGCTTAGAGCCATCAGTGTACCATACAATATATTTCTTCTTATTGTAGGTAGGAGTCTTCTTCCAGTTATCCCGTGAAGGGACTTGAATTTCATAAGGTTTGTCAAACGTATATCTGACAAGAATGCCATCAGATGACATATGGAAATAAGGATGATTTTTAACATTACTTTTCAGATTACTCCAAGATAAATATTTTGAGTAATTTTTCCAGTGTTTCAGATATTGAAGTCTGTTCATGCATATGAGAACCTCAGCTTTAATGTGCATGTAGAGTGGGTTCAATCCAAGCAAAAATTCAAGAGTTGCAGTAGGAGTGGTTTTCATGCATCCAGAGATCGCAATACACACCATCCTTTGAAGCGTAATTAAATCTAATTTAGCAGTTTCACATCTAATTCTAGGCCACCATATAATGGAGCCATAGGTAATGATGGGACAGACTACCATAGAGTAAATCCAATGGATAGCCTTGGGATTCAATCCCCAGGTTTTTCCAATAGCATTTCTACATGATCAGAAAATTCGTCTGGCCTTAATTATGCAGTATTCAAAGTGTCTCTTCCAGTTGAGGCCCATATCAAAGTAAATTCCTAGGAATTTTACCTCCTTGGAGCAAATAAGCTTCTGACCAAAGAAGCAAATGTCTCTAAGATTAAGAATACGTTTTTTTTGTAAACTCAACCATAGCAGTCTTTTGTGGAATAACAGAGAGACCTGCATTTTTGCACCATGACTCAACACTCTTGAGAGCAGTGGACATCATGTCAGAGACAATATTACCAAACTTGCCTCTAGCAATGATTACAACATCATCAGCATATCCAACACAGGATACACCAGAACTAGTTATGTTCTCCAAAAGAGAGTCTATGACTAAACACCAAAAAAGTAGTGAAACAACGCCTCCCTGCGGACAGCCTGCCAAAGCATGCACCGTCATATTATCACCAAGTAAAGATGCACAGATGTACCTATTAGATAACAAATTCTTGATTCAATAAGAGATCGTCATATCAACACCTTTCCTATCAAGAGCATGTAGGATGGTGTCAATGGGCACTTTATCAAAAGTTCCTTCAATGTCAAGGAAAATAGCCAAGGCAATTTCCTATTTAAGTTTCTCTCCAGTATAAAGGAGAGACTAAAGGGCAGTATCCGTAGATTTACCTGGTTGATAGGCATGTTGAGAGTTAGACACTGGCATTGAAGCCAGAATCTCTTCCCTAATATACCTGTCAATAAGCTTTTCAATAGTCTTTAAAAGAAAAGACATAAGGCTAATAGGCCTGAAGGACTTGGCCTAATAATAATTTTCCTTGTCGATCTTTGGAATAAAGATTACTTTGGTATGCCTCCAGGCAGACTGCACATGTCCAAAGGCAATATAGGCTCTGTAGATTCTACAGAGAATGGGAGCAAGCACCTCAATTCCCTTCTGAAGAAGAATTGAAATAATGCCATCAATCCCTGGGGTTTTATAGGGTTTGAAAGAATTTATTGCCTAATTAACCCTGTTCAGAGTATCCACCCTCCTAGCAGTACCTCACTCACTACTATCACAGGTAGGAGTGGAGCAAGCAGCAGGAATAGTGTTATGGTTATTCATCTCTGAGACCGGAAAATGAACCCTAAACAATTGAGCAAGGGTCTCTTCGCCAGACCCAGAATAACCACCATTTGGCAACCTAATGGTATATAGGCTAAAGCTCCTGTCTTTAGACATTATCTTTACCAGCTTTACAGTGGCAGAAATGTCCTTAATGCTATCGCAGGAGTTCCTCTTGGCGTTTCTTACCGCTTTGTTATAGGAAGTGAGGGTAGTTTTATAAGTCTGCCATTCACCATTCTTTTTGGCTCTGTTAAAGAGCTTTCTATACTTACTACGTAGGTAGCTAAGTTCTTTTGACCACCAAGGGATCAGCCTTGGGGATTCAACCTTGGTGGTCTTGCAATTATTATGATAAGAGAGGATAATGTCTTGTTGCACCTGGTCTACAGCCAAATCCAACTCAGCTGTTGAAGAATACTTACCGGATTGACTTGCAAACCCGGCATGCAGATCCTCTTTGTAGGAAGCCCAATTAGTTTTTCTTGGGTTCCTACCATCTGTAATTAGTCTTGAGAGACTTTTAACAGAAAAAGTAATTAAGCAATGATCAGACAAAGTTATATCATCTGAAACATTCCAATTAATTACATTATCATATGCAATATTATTGCATATGGTTAAGTCTATGACTTCCCTACGGTTTATTGTAACAAAGGTGGGCTTATAGTCCTTGTTAAGGATATAAAGATTAGAGCTAAGAATGCATTCTAAAAGATCATCATCACGTCGGTTGCAATCACTCCTGCCCCACACAGTGTGGTGAGCATTAGCATCTCAACCAATGATGAGTCTTTTTCCCACACTACAGTGCTCAATAAGACTAATAGTCACTTTAGTAAGAGTTTCTCTTTCTTCATAAGGAAGATAAGCAGATGCAAAGATAAACTCATCCTTATGTTCATTGGATTTAAAATTCACCCTGACAGCAACATTATCACCGTCCAGGAATTCCACTAAGTGCAGGGCATTGAGCTTGTTGCTAACAGCAATAAGGCTCTAGGTCTGATACAAGATGTATCATAAAAGACATTATAGCCCTTAATCCCTAGACCCAAAATTTTATTATTTCGAATCCAGGTTCCTGAATAAGAGCAATGCCAACCTTACCATTTGTCATCCTCTTGCCGAGAATAGCAGAGGCTGAACGACTATGGTGCAGGTTGATCTGCACAACATTTATACTGTCCATAAACACATAACAAAAAGAGAACAGCAGAAACTAGGAGGCAATGATCTTTCCAGATGTTATTGGTTCGATGTTATTGGTTTGATGTTATTGGTTCCAATCCCCTTGGTGTAGGAAAGCCTACACCAAGTCCAAAAGACCCTGCCGCAAAAGAGAATCAGACAAATTCTTGCTCAACCGACAGCTGGCTTAAGGAGACGCCCATGCATTCTAGGAGGTGAGCAGGAGAAGCAGGAAAGGAACAAGGACAAGCAGAAAAAGATTTCTTCCCCTCTATGAATTTCATACTACGAAGGTGTCCGCTTCTAAGTCGTGCCATGGCAGTTTGGAAGAATCTTGAACTCTTGCACTGCAGAGAGAGACCAGGGCTCTTTGCGGCATTCCAGTGGTGAACAGGGGAAGTACGCCAAGATGAATTTATTTTAGTTTTGTGGAGGGAATGAATTTCCGAAGGACACAAGCCAGAAGAACTGGGGTCAGGGTAATCACACCCCTTTCTAGCCAGCTCATCAGTGATCCTGTTTCCAGGCACACCGACATGTGACGGTATCCACTGGATACACACAAATTTTCTCTGACCAAGCCTTGCCAACTTGGAAATAATACTCTGTCCAGTCCATTCCACAATCTTTGGCCAATTTTTTAAATATTGAATGGAGCTTCTGCTGTCCGTCAGGATCCAAATACTGTCCTTATCAGAACAGAGTGCATGATCAAGAGCACTACTGATAGTGATAAGTTCCGATCTAAAGATGGAACAATGGTCAGCGTTTCTAATGCTGCTTCTAATAACACCCTCGGAATGCCACTTCCTACTTTACCTGCATCCGATCGACTACCATCTGTATAGATTACCAAGACCCGGTCAGGAATAGCATTAATGACTTCAAGAGCCATTTGCCTGAGTAGTTCCGGATGATGATTATGCTTGGTAATACTAGTCAACAAATCCTCCCGGAAATCAACATGTCTAAAAGAAGCACTAGGAGTGAGACAACTAAAAGGTATAGATGGCTCTACATTAGAACCAATAAAATCACGTGTCCACACATAATTAAGTGGACTGTCACGCTTTAAACGTTGGTTACTTATCCAGTTTAAAATAAAGGTAGAGGTCCTATTATAGGAACCGAAACTTTTAAGTTTATTAAAGTACTTGTAGGAATGAGCAAACGATCCAGGTTGGATGTCTGTCCTTGGTCTCTTTTCAATGATCAGGTTTCTTGGAGATGATGTGGTACCATCCAACCTAAGTCGTTTGATTCCTCTGACCTTCTTTTTAACAGCTCCAGCTTCCATTAGCTGCTGGTCTTGCAGCCTTTGAGTATGCCTCCTCTTTCGCCTCTGTGACTTTGAGAGTACTCCCTGCACCCCGACCATAGTGTCAGTGTGTTGTTCACCGAGGCTCGCAACTCCACCTCCTTCCACAGCAAGGTTGCTGGTTTCCCCCTTTTTTACCACCAAGAATCTTCTAAATTTTTCATGTGTTAAAACATTAAACTTTTTTTTTTCTGATTTTTCTTTACGTTCAATAAATGTGTATTGTATAAAATTGTTTCTGTTTAAATTCAGAGTCTGTTATGTTAGTTATTTAAATTGGTCAATAAAATCAATAATTTTTTTTCAGAAAAACTGACAATTAACAATTTTTTATCCATTGAAGGGCATGGTGGGTCACCTTGGGATACTGGAGACAAAATATTTATTATGTTTAAGACATTTGAAGTTAATTATAGTACTTTATTTTTTGTGAAACAATTAAAATGTATATGAGGTAAGTGTTTGGGTGAGATAAAATTATATAAAAAATAATTGAAAAGTGTCCCAAGATGACCCACTCAATCCTTATATAAATGTATTTATAAAACTATATTGGCATACACTTTAGAGAAAAATAGTTTTATAAAGTAGCAGCAATTGGTTCAAGGTACAGCATGTTGTACCTTGGACCATTAGATGTTTATATCTTGGATAACACTGCTTTTGAGTTATTCTTGTGTTCTTAACCTGCTAGTTTATTGAAGTTATATATTCATCATCCTAATGAAACACATTTTTAATATTTTCAAGCACATTAAATAAAATAAATTGAACCAAATGGATCATTAATTTAATACTAATTGATATTTTGAAGTATTTAGAAAATTTATACTAAGAGCATTTGTTGCATGATATAAGTTACAAAGTCCACTGTAAAATATATTTTTGCTAATTGGCACTCAAAAGCACGTGTTGTACATGGGCACGGTAGTTTCTTTACAATCCCTTTTAAAGTTATCAGAAACATTATACTCATCTGGGGAAAACTTGCTTGTTTTAATTATTTTTTTTGTAAAACTTAAATTAATACATATTCATCGCAAACAAGATTTAAAATTTCAGCATGATAATGCATTTTGCTTTGTTATTCTGATATTTCAATCAGCACATTATCCCTTATTGACAGTTGACACCTCTGTACAGAGCCCTAGCAGGTCAAACAGTAAAATTGATGCCCTACCCCATGCTGGAACAGGTGTCTGATAATATTAAATACCTGCGTCTGATATAATAAAATACCTGTATAGCAATAATATTACTATTGCCTTGATCTTATTGTTATTTGCAATTATTGTCCCATATATAATTTGCTTATTGTATTAAATAGTAACAAATGTTCAATTTTTATATAAAATATTACTTATAATATATTTAACATAACTTAAGTAATTCTAATTAATAGTCAGTGGTGCTTATATGAGCTTTATAGGAATTTTATACATTTTTTTAATTAAGCCTTTAAATTAATTTCATATTTTTACATTAAAAAAAAATTACATCTTGATGGTGCTTTTGCAGTCCTCTGTTCTGCTCATAGCAATTGGTTCTTTTTTTTCATCTTCACTTCTGTGCAGTTCCAAATTAGTTCCAGAAAATTAACTTTTATTACTTAAATCATGTAAAATAAACTTTTAATCCAATTTCTCTTTAGAACTATGTAAACTATTTTCATAGGCGGAACCACATCAGACTTTCACACAGTGCCATGACTATTTTTTCCTTTAGAGAAGATACTTTTGGTTTAACATGTTTTTGTTTTTACTTTCCCTGCAATACATGGTATAGTTCGACTCCAACGAGAAGGCATTTGGGTCACATGATTTTGGACGAGTCCATTAGTTAAATTCATTGACAGGTAGAAACGTACTAGGAAGAACGGGTTTCCAGTATTAATAATGCGCAATTTGTGCAGTACGAAAATGATTTATGCAGAACGATAAAGAGCTTTATATGTATAAGTTCATTCAGTGTTAGTGTTGGGATGTGGTAGAAATGTTTTCTTCATAATGATCAAAATTATATTATAATAAAACAATAATGGTCGTAAATGTTTTGTTAAAATTGAAGAGTTCGGTTGTAATACTTTTCTTGTAACTTAAACTATTTTATTTAGGAGAAATGCACAATGCGTTTGTGCATTTCTCCGTTGTGCGTATGAATGAATTATTCATCTCCTAAAAGGAAAAATCTGATGTGGACAGCACATGCCTTCCCTACAGATTCATATTTATTTTCTTTATTTATTTCGTAATTCATTAAATTGAGTTTATATGCACAAACTAGTACGAATAATTATTTGAAATTACACTGAAATTGCAGTTTTAATTCAATTTTTTTCTGGGAAACTTTTCAAAATTACTGAAAAGCTGTGTTTAAAAGTTCCAAAAATTTGTTGGCTGAGATCCCCCCCCCCCCTGCAGTTTATGGGCTGCTCGCTTGTGTAATAAGACATTTTCTTTAGGAAAGACCCTCGATCCATCTATAAAAGGGAAAAAAATACCTTGACATACACACATCTTTATATTTTTATCATTATATATTTTACTTTTTATATAACGCTGTTTAATTTCTATAAAATACAAAGAAAACGCTTCAATCCAAATACTTTTGCTGCCATTGAAAATCATTTCAGTAAGTTCTATGAATCACATTTTATACAGTTACATATTTCATAAAGTATTAATATTTGTTAATTCCAAAATAAATTTCAATAATTTAATTAATTTTAAATATGTTATCTAATCATTATCCTTGCTTGTGTGCCACTATTCGGACAGTTCTTCATTAGAGATTATATTGCATGGCCATGTCATCTAAGGAATCTATCACCCCCCCCCCCCCCCACCGAGTTACAAAATTTGGAAATTTTAAAAATATATAATATTTGTTATTATTTTATAATATTTTGTATATAAAATATTTAAAAAATTGTATCGCTCTCGCCATTCTCGAAATCTGATTCTATACTTTCAGTTGACTCTGAGTCATGTTCTGAAGAGGAGTCGGCACCTACCACAAAACTGATTTCTTCTATGGTTTCTTCCACTAAATTGTCAATTTCCCAATATTTATTTTCAACTTTTACTGCGTGCTCACAATATTTAATCCACTGCTCCTTTGTAATGCTGGCAGATGGGGATGCATAACTTTTCTGAATTTGCTTTAGCCTAAAAAGAAATTGAGGACGTTGTGGACCACATTTTGTTCCTTGGAATGAATTACTTTTACTTCTACTGACATTTTGTTGATAAAAGCACGGTTCACTAATATCAGATTTTAATTAATTAAAGAAACAGACGTTAGAAGTTGGAACAGTTGTTAGATATTTTCTTAGTCGCAAGCGCAATGCTAGTAAAACATTCCAACTATTCTAAATTCCAAACAATTGGCGAAATACGCGCAGCAAATGCGATCGCCAAACAGGTTTCTGCGTTTGGCAACCCTTTCACTGTAGTGCACAGATCGTCTGTGTTGCCACAGCCTTCTTCCCTATAACGAAATGGACTCATCCAAGGTCATCTGCCAACTCATGGGAGCCGGACTATAATATATAGTGTTGAAAATCACAACTCTTAGAAGACGCAAAAACTATTTTTAGCATGATGTCTGCTCGTGTGTGTCTGTCTGTCTGTGCAATGTATGTATCCACTTATAAACTAATGGACCAAATTTCATAAAATTTTATAATTAAGTTACTTGTGTGTGACCCTGGTGCTGATTAGATTTTGTTATGATTTGGGTTAAAAGAACCCTGCCTTTTTTGCAAAATGGCCTTAAAAATCTCATGTATCCACTCTAACTAAAAAATTGGATAACTTATGTTTATTCCCAAGTACAAAGTAAACAGGAACAGTACACAGAAAAACAACACTTAAATACTTCACTAATTTCACAGAATAAGTGATATTATTCTCAAAACATTGACGAAAGTAATTTCGCAAAATAGCAGCTACTATTCTCAAAACAGTGGCAAAAATCACAGTCCAATGTAGTTTGTGTCACGTCCATTCGTCAACTCCTCAACTGCACTCCAACGGAGGGGTGAGTCCTTTTTATTCTTTTTATTGTTTCTCCATAGAAACTTCCGGAAATCTCTAGAAATTTCTTGAATTATCTAATATCTCTTAGACTAATCATTATTTCGTGATGTTTCTGGAACATTCTAGAAGTCACCAAATTGGTGATAAATCATCAAATATGGAAACTCTTATTCTGACTTGAAATTCTGGCAACCCTGGGCTCACATCATTCGCATGTCATGTACTGCATTTTCTTCTCCTGGCCGTCGAGACAAACAAAAGAGGAGGTGCCGAAACGGAACATTGTGCATTCGCAACAATATTATTCTAGCTTAAATGTAATATTTAAGAATAAGTTCAAAATTTTCCATTTGAAAATTGACAATATGATTTTCCATTTGAAAATTTTCCCGGAAAACCCACATCTCTAACAGCAATTCTTCAAACTTGCCATCACTGGGGGTGAGAGATAAATTTGACCCACTTTTTTTAAACAGTTCTGATTATACAACATTAATTTCATTCTTCAAGTTGCAGTTTTAAATATGAAGATGAACCCCAAATCCTCCATATTCAACCACAATATCTCTGGTTATAATGACAGGAACTTTTTAAAAATTTATATGCAGGCGAATTTGGGGCTAGAGAATTTGTTTATGACATCAAATTTGGGTGTTGTCATTGGAAATTATGAAGTATGTGTGAAATTTGATATGAAGAGGCCTCTTATGCAAATTTTTACATATAAATTTGTAGAAAAGGTTGTTCCTTATCGAATGATATCTCTGAATGCGTTCTACTATGAAGGATGGCAGAATAATTTGAAGTGGCTCATTTCGTTTACTGTGTCTGATGGCTATAACTTGTGTTATATGTGCGGTGGAAATGTTAGTAGAACAATGCCATTGTTGTTGACATTTATAGATGATATAGAAATATGAGTATCATTATTATCAATATTCATAACCTTCTCAATTGCTATTTGAATGATAGAAACCTGAGCAATATAATATATGAGTGTATAAAAAAGTCAAATGGAGTATCTTATTCTAATTATTTTATGCATTGTAAACTCTGATAAAATATGTGTGTGTTAAAAAGCTCCAGCCAACTCCTTCCCTCGCAAATATTATATAGGCAAAAGCATACCTGCCAACTTTTACGAATTATGCGTAAAATTTACGCATTTTAACTGCTCTTTACGCTTTTACGCATATATTGCTATATTTTACGCATTTCCGCATTTATTTGAATTTTTTAATATTATTAGGAAATCAATCTCCGGCGAAATTCTCCAGCTTTTTTTGTTTGAAATTTATCAATTAACCAGACATAGTATAATTCCTCGGAAACACAGCTTTTCCGCTTTTTTAGAACTGATATCTACCATTCCCGGGATCGTAGCAAATCCATAATAAAATGCAGGGTAATGCCAATCAAATTAACGCAGATTTACGGCCGCGTGTTTAATAAATTTAGATCTCGGTCGCTTATTTTATGAAAGTAATAAATATACTTCTTTAAAGGTTGTCTAATTCAGCATAAATTGCTAAAATGTTATTTTGTTCATTAATTTCCCATAAACACTGCGATTGCGCAATTTAGTTTGTTCTCATGAATCACCGAGAGTACAATAGTATATTTTCCCATCCATCTCAATCTTCTAAATATTGCATTTTTGATTGACTAAACTAGCTTATTTTCATATTCTAATTAATTATTACTGTTAATTTCTTAATTATTTTCGCATAAACAGTGTGATTACGTAATTCAGTTACTTCGTGTGTATTGCTGAGCGTACGTTAGTATCTTTTCCATCCATCTCCATCATTTAAATGTTGCATATTAGATCGACTACACTAGCCTATTACTTTCCTTATATACATAATGTATAAGGAAAGTATTGTGACGGGGTCGAAAATTCGAAATCGAGTTTTCGACGGGAGAGCACGTTTCAAGCATCCCTGATCACGAACCAAACATTTTTGAAGTGATGTCTGTGTGTGTGTGTGTGTGTGTGGGGGGGGGGAGGACGATAACTGACGAACGAATGGACCGATTCGAACCAAATTTGGTACAAAAATCACAATCCATAAACAATGGAAGCCTATTGTTTTTATACGTAATCGAATGTTCAGAACCCCCCTAAATTTTCGAATAAAATTTTGAAAAAATCGTCAAAAAATCAAAACCACAAAAAAAGTTACGCAAATAGACATTTCTTATGTAATTTTTCATTAGAAAACGATTGACATCAATTTTAGAACGCTAACATGAACCGTTCTCGAGATATTGTACATTTTTCAAAAACATTATCAAAAAGTCATATAAAATAAAAAAAAATATTTCCTGTTGAGAAACATGTTCACTTTTCATATGTAATAAATTGCGATAAATTGGGTGACATCATTCTCGTGGATCTAGCTCGTTCTATTCATGAATAAAGATTCTTTGAATAATACTTTTGTATTTGAACGCCAATAGTCATTTATCTGCTGTAAGAATAACTTATTTCTCCGTCCCTAACGCTTGGCGAGATTTTGGCGACGAATTTGGCGGAATGTCGCCAGCTTGACGACTTTTTGAAATGTTGCCAAATTAACGAAAATCTCGCCAAATGGATAAAAATGACGCTAAATCAATGAAAATGACGACTAATTGTCGAAAATTCAATATCTTGGAAAGAATATTAGTATCTACTATAAGAAAAACCTATTTTTTTACTGTAAAAGTAGTAAATTTATTACATTATATAAGGAAAGTCATGTGTTGCCCACATCAGATTTTTTTCATATTATGGCTAATTATTAAGGTTAATTACTTTCCTTATATACATAATGTATAAGGAAAGTATTGTGACGCGGTCGAAAATTCGAATTCGAGTTTTCGACGGGAGAGCACGTTTCAAGCATCCCTGATCACGAATCAAACATTTTTGAAGTGATGTCTGTGTTTGTGTGTGTGTGTGTGTGTGTGTGTGTCAGTGAGTCTTTGGAGACGATAACTGACGAACGAATGGACCGATTCGAATGAAATTTGGTACAAAAATCACAATATGTAAACACTGGAAGCCTATTGTTTTTATACGCAATCGGATGTTCAGAACCCCCTAAATGTTCGACTGAAATTTTGAAAAAATCATCAAAAAAATGAAAACTGCTAATAAAGTTACGCAACTAGACATTTCTTATGCAATTTTTCATTAGAAAACGATTACATAAATTTTAGAACGCTATCATGAACCGTTCTCGAGATATTGCACATTTTTCAAAAAAAATTATCAAAGACTTATATAAAATAAAAAAAAAATATTTCCTATTGAGAAACATGTTCACTTTTCATATGTAATACCATGCGATAAATTGGGTGACATCATTCTCGTGGATCTAGCTCATTCCATTCATGAAAAAAGATACTTTGAGTAATACTTTTGTATTTGAAAGCCAATAGTCATTTATCTGCTGTAAGAATAACTTATTTCTCCATAACGTTTGGCGACGAATTTGGCGGAATGTCGCCAACTTGGCGACATTTTTAATTGTTGCCAAAATAACAAAAATCTCGCCAAATTGATAAAAATGACGCTAAATCAATGAAAATGACGACTAATTAAAGAAAATTCAATATCTTGGAAAGAATATGAGTATCTACTATAAGAATAACATTTTTTTTTAACTGTAAAAGTAGTAAATTCATTGCATTATATAAGGAAAGTCATGTGTTGCCCACATCAGATTTTTTTTAATTATATTTGCATAACATAAATTTTTCTATTTAAAAAATGGGTATGAACTCTGTGAAGGGATATTTTCCAAAAAGTGGTATTAAAGCAATGATTTAGGCAAATAAAGGGAAACCATTTTGGCAGGAATATAATTCAGTGCTATATATATATATATATATATATATTTCTTTTATTAAATATCAATATTTGTTACTCTCTTTAGTGAAAACCTATGTTTTGCCAAACATAAATATTTGTCTTCATTATAAAGTAATTCTCACCGGATAAAACCTTTATATATTTTTTGCTTTATAATTTATTGTCCTGAAATATAAAATCCATTTTATAAAATTGGTGTCCTGAATTTTCATATTTTACCAGTAAGTCTGATATTTAATGCAATATTTTTTTAATGCAGGTACTTGTACATAGTTAAATTCATTAGAAATGTCGTTTGCGCGTGTAGTTAAAAAAATCATTATAAATGCCATTCATGCAAATTTTTACACATTCCAATTTTCCCAGGTTGGCAGGTATGCAATAGAACATATTGTGAGGAAAATGTAATTTTAAATATTATGGTGTTAAACAGTTTTCTTCATTGACTTAATTTATAGAAATGAAACTTTTTAATTAATACTTTATATATGTTATATTAACTAGTACATAACTTATGTAATTCTAAACTTTATTTTATAGATATGAATGCAAGAATATCTCATAATGAAGGTTTAACAAAGAAGAATGTGCCAGTACACATAGCTTCAGATTTGGAAGCTTTAGAAAAATCCTTCATTTTTCCTAGACTTTTCTCAAAAACAATTTTTATGTTATTTTCTGAACAAAGTAATGTTTTTAATTATGCTTTGGATTTAATGTTTTATACAAAAGATTTCCCAAGAGGAAGATCTTGTTCTTTGTCTCAAGCAATTATTGAATCATTAAAAGAATGGTGTAGGAAAAATGACTTATACAGTTACTTGACACTAGAACTGAAATGTCTAGCTATAACAAGGGCTCTGCAACAACCTAATGGATCTTTCGTTCAGCTGATTTGTGAAACATTTAGAGTGAAAGAAGATTATGAATACTTCAAACTTGTCATTAAACAGACACTAAGTGAATATAAATTTAAAGAGGTATGTAAATCTTGTAACTTTAAAGGTACATAAAGTTTTGTATCATTAATTTCAATTTAATTGACCAATTCTATAGTTAATGAGATAGAATATAATGTATAGAATCTATTTTGTCACATTCAAAGGCAAGAGACAAGAAATGGGAATCAGAAGTTACAGCAACAAACATTTTTATTTACACATAGGTTACAGTACAGCAGACTCTGGTGTTAAACAAGGTTACTATTCTAACTATCCATTCCACTATACTTAGGTTTTCATACAAAATCACAATTTATTAAACATAATATGAAATGACATATAAGAAAAGTAAAAATTTTTTACAGTTTTGAACTACAGTCAGGCTTAGGGGATATGGCTGGTTAATTAATCATTTAAGTCACAAGTCTGACAATGAAATGTTTCACATACCATTTCATGCATCCAGAACACTAGAAGATGAATGACATGGGGCTTATTCCAACATCAGGGCAAGACTAGTCAATTCGATTCGTAAAAGGAAAGAGATGACAGGGCTGGTCATTCTGCAACATGTGACTGATCCAGTGTCATATTGGAAGCAACTCCCTTGGGCTAAACAACCTTATGAAGGATCGGTGATCTGTGGCTCATAGTTTTGCATTTAGGATGCTGGTCAAAATCCACCACAATGAGCAGGTATCATATATCATTGCTAAGCTTGGGCTATGTTGCAATTTCTACATCGTGATACATTAGCAGTTTAATATCACGATGTTGTGATACATCGTGATGTTAGCCATGCATTTTATGCACTGTAGAAGTAAAACTTCATTCTCTTGCTACTCAGCATTCGTACTTATTTTTTATAATAAAAATGTAACATAAGGAACTGATGCATATTAAGTACCTCACAAATAATGTTAGCCATGCATTTTATGCACGGTAGAAATAAAACTTCATTCTCGTTACTCAGCATTCGTACTTATTTTCCATAATAAAAATTTAACATAAGGAAATGATGTATATTTTTAAGTACCTCACAAATAATGATGTTAGCCATGCATTTTATGCACATTAGAAGTAAAACTTCATTTTCTTGTTACTCAGCATTTGTACTTATTTTCCATAAAAAAGATTAAACATAATGAATTGAATCATATTATTAAGCACCTCACAAATAACAGTTATCTAAAGATTTTAAAGTATTTTAGTTTGGCACAGAACTAGTTAAGTTAGTCCTTGAGATTTAAAATGACATTTTTTAAGGTGGGAAAAGTTGAAGTTCAAACAAATAGGAAATATTTACTCTAACTGTGACTATCAAAGCTCAATTTACATTTTGTAAGAATAAATAACTGCTTAATATATATTAATTGTTTATTAATTTATTACTATTATTTAATTTTTTGTTTAAAGTATTATTTAACAAAAATATACTTTAGAATAAACTTTAGTTTAATAATTACAAATTTACCACTTCAAAACTAGAAATTTTTAACAAAGATAAAAAAAAAATGCCTTTAGCTTCAGAGCACAGAAAGGGACTGTTAACTATAATAATAATCTCATTATTAAAAGAGTTTTTTTTATACTATTTGCTAAATTATACGAAATATTTCTTAAATAATGAACCCAGCTGTGCACAACACTTGTGTAGTCTATCTAATGTGCAATAATTAGAGGTTGAAATAGATAGAAAATATATTTGTGGACACTTGACAAAGTTCGAGAATATAAACTGAAGTGCACAATAATGTTATTTATGAAAATAGCAAATTTGCATAAAAATAAAATGAAATAGATAGAAAATATATTTGTGGACACTTGACAAAGTTCGAGAATATAAATTGAAGTGCACAAGAATGCTATATATGAAAATAATTAACCAAAATTTGTAAATGAGTTAGTTTGATCTTGATCAACCTAAAGGGGAGACCCAGGCCACCTGACTCACCCTAGGGTATGAGCAGCTAGTTGAATGGGTCAACCTAATGTACAATAATTTGGGAATAGAGATTAACGGAAAAATATACTTACTGTCCTACCGCCACGAGAAAGTCTCTGAACAGGGTTGCCGCAAGTAGACGAGTCGAAGAAAGGAGGGAGAAAGGTTTAAAATCGACTGCAACATTTGGCAAATCAAGCGCACTTCGTTAAGCGAAGAATCCGTTTCGTCTATCATGATGTACTAAAAGAAAATAGTAGATGTTTTTTATCCGACAGTTAAACAAAATTTTCGTATTAAATGACATTTAATTATAGATTAACTTAAAAATTTCTCGTCATTTAAACTCAGAAAATAATTTGTTATTGTAAGCGTCAGCGGCTACGAGAAGCCTTCAGTCTATTAGAACAAAGTAGTTTTAAATATTTTCTTTCAGATTCGGACGATTTTGGGAGAGAAAAGCTTACAATTTAAAACTAAAATTTATATCATTTTGTTTAAAACTAAATTTCGAATTAAATGAAAATCATTACAGTTTTCAATCAGCAAGCTACACAATTATTAGTCAGCAAAAAGGGAAAAATAAATGATAAATACGCAAAATTATGACCTTAAAATATTCATTCTTTTCATATTTTTCAATCAATTATAAAATATTCATTCAGATTCATTGGAATAACTATTATCTACTATGTCCGAATCACTTGAAATGTTTTTACTTGAAGAAGAGTCTGAATCGCTATCCGACAGATTTATCACTATTTTATCCACAATATCTTCTATCAATCCATCTTTCTTCCAATAAATATTCTCTAGTTTTTCAATGTGTTGTTTGTTCACAGTGTTTTTTCCATTCATTTTGTGTTACTTTTAAAATAGCTTCTTTAAGCAATACTTGTAAATTATTCAAATAGATAAAATGCTAATCTCAGTGTCATTAAGCGATTTCCCCTCACATTTTACCTTTTTAACTGATGACGCTGAAACCCCTGTCGCTTCCTCAGTTCTCTTCATTGCATTTGAAATTGGTATTTTTAGAGAATTTGCGGTTTTTCCTCTTCAAAAAATGCCGTAACATTGTGGACTATTTCACATACTTGCGAATGCAAAGTCTTTCCACTTTTAAATGTAGTCATTTTACAACTAGACAAAATCCACAAAGTGTGCAACACAGTACAAGTTACTTCACAGCTTTAAAAATCACAAATGCGAGCACTTAGCATTGACCCCAGTGCAAAGCGAAATGCGACTTTCGTTGGTTCTATCTGCGCCAAATCGGAAAGAAGCGCTTTCCATCACACCTAAAATGCAGTGGAATAACCTGTTTCCATAGCGACCGCCACCACAACGTCTGCTGTCTGGGGACTTTCTCGTGGCGGTAGGACAGTAGGTTATCATCGGCAGTGCTCAAGAATACAAACTGAATTGTATAATAGTGCTATTTATATGAAAGTAATAAACCTTAATAATTAACCAAGATATGAAAATATGCTAGTTTAGTCAATTTAATATGCCATAATTATTGGAAGACGATAGATGAAAAAAGATACTTTGTACTCTCTGCAACATACAAGAATACAAACTGAATAGTGTAATCACACTATTTAAGTGAAAATAATTAAGAATTAACATTAGAACTTTTACAAAATATAAAAATAAGCTAGTTTAGTCTATCTAATGTGCACTACTGAGATGGATGGAAAAGATAATTGAGTAATCTCAGCAATATACTTTCGTAAAAGTTAAACAACATGATTGCACAATTTATGGGAAAAATAATTTAATTTAGTAAAATATTTGTTTATTTATACTTCCACTATAAAAATAAAAATATATAATGACTCTAAATAAAACCAAGGACAAAGCGTCTTTAAAATGAAAGGTCTTTTATTTAAAAACATCCTAAAAGGCCTACAAAACATATATTAAAAACTGCCAGAGCACTTTCGGACATATATACGCCCTTCATCAGTGGCTACATCAATAGTAAAAACATGGAATTTTTATATATATAGCGACCAGTTTAAAGCAAATTTGCATAAAAATATAAAAGGTAAAAGAACTTACTACAGAATAATACAAAAATATACACGGAAATTACAAAATTTAGTTTAAACGCTTTCGAATTTTTAAATAACATATTACAAGAAAAGAACTAATACAGATTTTGGAAAAACTTCAAGCTTGCTTTTCCTGAGAATGACGTCACAAATAACTATTAAGAGGTTTGAATTGCATGGAGTCGAGAATGAGTTGCCAAGCATAACTTAAAATTTGAACAGGATCAGAATTACAAATCGACTCATGGTAAATATAAATAAACAGGGATTCATAAAGAAGAATACTATGTGGATTGTTACAACGAACTAAAAGAAAAGTTTTTTCAAAAACAGGCAGAAATGTATCATTAACCACATATTGCGCAACCGTAGAAAGTTTACTAGATTTGACATCGCGAGCGTGTTCTACTAAACGGATGCAAATGGTACGTTTTGTACTACCAATGTAAAATTTATAGTCACCATCAGGAGATAACAGGGGAACGATATACACCCTAGCAAAGCTTTTAAAGTCATCAAAATTCCCAAGTTTATCGGATCAAATACGATTAAATAAAGTGGTAATATTAGAGTGAGCAGGTTTGAAACCAAATTCATGACAGAAATTAATAAAAGGACGGAAAATCTTAGGATGGTAAGGAACACTAGATTTATAGACTAAACGATCATTAATAGCAGCAAGTTTAGTATCAAACTGAGTAAATTTAAGGCGAACGTGGGCGAAAATCTTATAAATAAATTAAAAAGAATAAGCAGCCTCATGGCCAAGTTTAAAAATAAAATTAATTTCATCAGTCAAAGCAGGGAGAGCAAACATTAAATGCACAATTAAAATAGGCTTTTTTAGAGGATAAAGGATGGAAAGAATTAGCGGGGGTACAGGAGTTAGTAAAAGTAGATTTACGGAAAACAGAAGTATGAAAACCAAAATCAGAACGGGTGACCAGAACATCAAGGAAAGGCAAGAAACAGTTAGATTCATGCTCAACAGTAAAATTAATCGAAGGGTAAAAATCATTAACTTTATCCAAAAGGTGAAGGAGATCATTTAAATCACAATCCCAAATAATAAAAACATCATCCATGTAATGGCATCAAAGAATAGGTTTAATCGTTAAAAAAGACAAAACCTCATTCTCGAGCTCCTGCAAAATGGCCTCGGCCAAAATACCAAATAAAGGGCTACCCATAGAGGCGCCAGAAGTTTGCAAGAAAACAGCGTCATTGAAAGCAAAGTAATTTGTCTCCGCAATAATATTCAATTTAAAAGCCCCACTATCGACGCAATCACTTCTGCCTTGAATATTATTGCAGAGACAAATTACTTTGCTTTCCGTGATGCTGTTTTCTTGCAAACTTCTGGCTCCCCTATGGGTAGCCCTTTATCTGGTATTTTGACAGAGGCCATTTTGCAGGAGCTCGAGAATGAGGTTTTGTCTTTTTTAACGATTAAACCTATTCTTTGATGCCGTTACGTGGATGTGTTTTTATTATTTGGGATCGTGATTTAAATGATCTCTTTCACCTTTTGGATAAAGTTAATGATTTTTACCCTTCAATTAATTTTACTGAATCTAACTGTTTCTTGCATGAATCTAACTGTTTCTTGCCTTTCCTTGATGTTCTGGTCACCCGTTCTGATTTTGGTTTTCATACTTCTGTTTTCCGTAAATCTACTTTTACTAACTCCTGTACCCCCGCTAATTCTTTCCATCCTTTATCCTCTAAAAAAGCCTATTTTAATCGTGCATTTAGTGTTTGCTCTTCTATCCCTGCTTTGACTGATGAAATTAATTTTATTTTTAAACTTGACCATGAGGCTGCTTATTCTTTTGAATTTATTTATAAAATTTTCACCCACGTTCGCCTTAAATTTACTCAGTTTGATACTAAACTTGTTGCTATTAAAGATCGTTTAGCCCATAAATCTAGTGTTCCTTACCATCCTAAGATTTTCCGTCCTTTTATTAATTTCTGTCATGAATTTGGTTTCATACCTGCTCACTCTAATATTATCACTTTATTTAATCGTATTCGATCCGATGAACTTGGGAATTTTGATGACTTTAAAAGCTTTGCTGGGGTGTATGTCATTCCCCTGTTGTCTTCTGATGGTGACTATAAATTTTACATTGGTAGTACAAAATGCACCGTTGGCATCCGTTTAGCAGAACATGCTCGCGATGTCAAATCTGGTAAACTTTCTACGGCTCTTGCTCAATATGTGGTTTATGATAAATTTCTGCCCGTTTTTGAAAAAACTTTCCTTTTAGTTCGTTGTAACAATCCACATAGGATTCTTCTTTATGAATCCCTGTTTATTTATATTTACCGTGAGTCGATTTGTAATTTTGATCCCGTTCAAATTTTAAGTTATGCTTGGCAACTCATTCTCGACTCTATGCAATTCAAACCTCTTAATAGTTATTTGGGATGTCATTCTCAGGAAAATCAAGCTTGATGTTTTTCCAAAATTTGTATTAGTTCTTTTTTTGTAATATTTTTTTTATAAATTTGAAAGCGTTTAAACTAAATTTTGTAATTTCCGTGTATATTTCTTGTATTATTCTGTAATAAGTTCATTTACCTTTTATATTTTTATGCATATTTGCTTTAAACTGGTCGCTATATATATAAACATTCCATGTTTTTACTATTCATGTAACCACTAATGAAGGGCATATATACGCCCGAAAGTGCTCTGGCAGTTTTTAATATATGTTTTGTACGTCTTTTAGGATGTTTTTAAATAAAAGACCTTTCTTTTTAAAGACGCTTTGTCCTTGATTTTATTTATTGAATGCAGATGTGATACCAATTTTTGATTATATTGACTCTGATATAGAATCATTAGAAGATGAAAATGAATGCAAATTGATACTCTTAGACCTGCAGCAATAAACAGGAATATGAATTGAAATGCACAAAATTCAAGCATTTCAAATTTGATAGTATATGAATTTATGAGGTGACTGCCATATTTTGGCAGTTCTCTCATACGGATCACTTTGAAAGCAAAAGCAGTACACCTAGTGAAAAACAAAGAAACCTAAGAATCGTTGGTCTAAAACTCTGTAGGGATAGTTTGCATCAGGAAATTGCATACGTGCTTAGAAAATCCTGAAATCAAAATCATTAATGTGAAGATCAGCCACTCACTGTAAATGCGTTTTCAGGTTCTTCACTGGAATGAGAGGTTTCTGCATTGACATGCGACTGGCTACACTGATTCACTGTGATTCCCTGTGCATTGTTTGTACTGATATCAGTTGGGACGAGTTTTTTTATTGAAGTCTTCCGTCAGTTGCTGCACAGTAGATCGTAACCTGAAATGCCGCCGATCATGGGCTTGATTGAGGGTTTTCTACCCACAGACTCGCTTTTTAGATAATGCCTGTTAGTTCTGTTTCAACTGTTATGGTTGGTTGGTTGATGTTGTGTCCACAAGAAATCAGATTGGTCCTTGTGCAGAGAGTACTGCTTTAGCTATATCGAGGAGTAGAGTTTTTCACGTAGGAATTCATTCACGTTCTGCATGGCCGCCAAAATGGCTGGACATGAAATACTGTTATACACTTTGAATATCTCCCCTTTTAAGAAGAGAATGAGTTGTTTTGTTCTGGTAATCGTGGCTTCAGCCAAACAGACCCCCACTATAAGACCTTTATCAAATGATGAAAAATCTGTCGTTTACCCTATTTTGCTCCACTTCTCTCTGAAAGAACACTGACAGCATTTTTATAGCAGTGTTGGGATCATATGTACCTTCCATGATTAACGTAATTTGCATATATCCTTTTGTGACCTACATTTGCATACATGTTCCCAGGTTTCTAATTCACTGGCCAGTGTGTGTATGATACTTGATGTGCAAAAATAGGTATTCTGTATTTATTATTATGTTAATTTAGTAATAGGTATAAATTATTTTATTTTACTTTTCATAGTTTACTTTTAGATTCTACCTTTAAAATTAATCAGAAATATTCTTATTTATTTATTTATTTTTACTTTAAACCTGATGTACTGAATTTTAGTAAAATATTGAACCAGTTTTTAGATGTCTTTTAAATAATTTACTTTTGTCTTCATATTGTTTCTATTTAGTTTTTATTGTTGTGATTTGCCTCCTAATTCTACTTTTGTATTTGATATAATGTATTTATTTTTTTAGGCATTTTACTTAATAAATTCTCTAGATGCAGAAAGAGATTTTACTCTGGAAGAGGTAGGTTATTTTCTTTCAATGTTATGAAATTGTTTATAATTTTTTTTAAAATTATCTTTATTGATAAACTTTCAACAAATAATCTAAATAGAGCAAATGCATAATTACGCAATCCGATTATGCACCAAAATACATGTTTACTCCTTTATATTTTACCAGTGCATGAAAATATGCATTAAGAAATTTTAGCACTGAAATATCAATTTTTCTCGATTTTCTTCTTTCTTATATATTAATATCTGTATATATATATATATATATATATAAATATGTGTATATATACAGGGTATCCCAAAAAGATTGAAACACGCTTTAATTCTTTACCTGTTGGAGATAAGTGGGCAATGTAAATTGCAAAAATGTTGAATGTAAGGTAGGAAATAAGACAATGTTAATGAAATAGTCCCCCCATTAATTTTAAAAAAGTTACACTTTTTTAATTTTTATACGACCCCCTTAGATAAATTTGGTCTATCAGAAAATTTTTATTTTTAATGCAACAAGATCATTAAAAAAACCCCGCATATCTGTATCTTTAAAATCAACTGAATTATGATAAAGGAAAAAATTTGACTTATGCCACTTTTCCGTACTATGTGAAAGGCTGTTTCATCAGTGAAAATAGGAATCATAAACAAATTGATGATGGAAATTGTTTAGATAAAAAAAAGTACTTAAAAGTACTTAATTATTGAAAAAGTACTTAGTTATTGAAAAATACTTAAGGATCCGTGATTGCATCGTGAGTCTACACAGAATTTGCAAAAATGTCTCCTATGTATTATCATCCAGGTTTATCTTTTTTGTGATATGTCACAAATTTACATTTCTAATTTGATATATGGTCCCCATTCACAATGTTCAATTTTCAATTAAATATAACTCGCTCAATTTTAAAGATACAGATATACGGGTCTTTTTAATGATCTTGTATTAAAAATAAGAATTTTCTGATTGACCAAATTTGTCTAAGGGGGTCGTATAAAAATGTAAAAGGTGTAACTTTTTGAAAATTAATGGGAGGACTATTTCATCAATGTAGTGTTATTTCCTACCTTACTTTCAACATTTTTGCAATTTACATTGCCCACTTATCTCCAACAGGTAAAGAATTAAAGCGTGTTTCAATCTTTTCGGGATACCCTGTATATATACATATATATATATATATATATATATATACATATTACATTTTTACTTTTTCATACGCTATTTTACTATTAAAATTTTGCTAAAATGTGCATTAAAATGTTAATGAACTTCTTTTTAAATTTTAATGTTTTTATGAAGTTGCTTTTCCTTAGCACACTTCGATAAATTTCTCTTACTAAATATTGCATATGCAATTTTATAATTGGTGTTTATCAATAAAATTAACTTATATTGATTTTAAAACAATATAAATATATTTTATTAGAGTAAGAAAATAATTACTATTTAGAAATATTATATGCTATATATATTAGAAATAATATTTAAAAATATTATTAAAAAAATTCTATTTAGAGTATGAAAAAAAATTCTGTTTTGAAATAATATAGATTTGTATTTATAGATAGAAACCTCCATTTGCAAAATAGTACAAAACAGAAGTATAGTAGCCAGTGTAGTAGCCAGTTAAAAGGCGAAATGATCTTATTGAGAGATTGGAAAGTCAATCAAAACTAGTAGGAAAATATTAATTCATTAATGTTTTCAACAATAAGTATTGTTGTCATTATTTTTAAATATAAGAAAATGATTTATAATTGTTCTCAAATTTAAAAAAAAAATTTTTCTTATTGTGAAAAATTAATCCTCAAATTCTAGGAGAGGAGTCTTCTCAAAATATTTTTTCACAGTAACCACTGAAAATCATGCACATGAAACTACTCAATTTTAAGGTAGATATATGGTTTCATTCTCAGCAGTTGTATATTTTATCTGTCTGTAGATATTAAAAAAAATTTTTTTTTTTGGAGGGGGGGGGGGGGGGGGGGAGCAAATTTCAAATATGATATGCTTCTTTTTTGCATGTGTAGTTAAAAAAATTACTAATTTCTTTTTTCTCAAAATACTATATTTTCGGAGTAAGCTGCATTTTATCTCTGTTAATTTTAGAGTTCTTTGAAAAACAAAACTAAACTATAGCTTAGTTTATAATTACATTGAATTATATATCTTACCAGAATTAATCTCTTAAAGGAATTTTTTTTTGTGTTTATATTTTATTTATTATTGTTTTCTTCCTAGTTTGTATTTCCAGTTTTCTTTCTGGATAAAGAACCATGGGTGAAGCGATTTTTTGAAAAGCGATCTGATTTGCAACTGGAATTTGTTCAGACATTAGACTCCATTTGTCGAAGTGGGGAAGATATTCTAAATTTTGTTAGGTAATTTTGGATTATATTCCCTTACTAACTAATTAATATTTACTTAATTCAAATTAAATTCTTTTTTAAGTCTGAGATTAATTTTGTATTTGTAATGACTTTGATAAATTTCTGCAGGTCTTTGCCTTATGAAAATTTGCCCATTCGTAAGCATGTATATGACCCTAGTCGTCTTCAAAAACTACTTGCTAACTACATTGATCATTTTAATATTAATATTAGTAAGTATCTGATGCCCATGTATTTATAATAGCTTCTATTAATACTGTACAAATATACTGGTAAAAAAATTTCTTTTATTTCCTTGTTTTATGTAAAATGAGACCTATTTCTGAAAATTTGTCTGTAGACAAGTAATGATTTATATTATATTTTAATGTTAATGTATATTATATATTTCTGACTTATTTTGACATTTAAAATCTTTCATCATGACTTTAGAAGAGGTTGATTTCAATAAATAGCAGGGTGTCAGTGATTTAAATCAATTGATTTAAATCTGTGATTTTAATCATGATTTAAATAAACTGATTTTTTTAAAAAAAATCTTTGATTTAAATAATTTTTTAACTTAAACCCTAGAAATCTTCTTGGAAATCTAAATCTGACTAGTGCTGCCTTTTTCTCAGTTACTATAACATTTCTTCTATATTTTTGTCCCTACAGTTTATCCTCACTTGACCATTCTTATCTATTCAAAGTCCCTTTCCTGACCTTTTCTTTGTTCCTTACCCTGCACCCCTTAGGAGATAAGAGTTTGTCATTCTTTACCTGAAAACCTGTTTTTTCCAGTTTTCTACCTATACCTAGAGTGGACCACAGAATACTATATTCAGAAGGTTCACTCCCATAGGAGCCTATGGCAACATCGTTAACATGGAATTTCGCATAGACACTAGCGCTTGCGGAGCCAACTATCACAGCTATGACGTAAAAAGAGATCGACTGCTAGATTTGGCGATTATTGCTCAATTGACAATTTTATGTTAATGCGGCCAAAAAAATGAAAATTATGGAATTGTACTTTTGTAATTTTTTAAACTATAAACATGATCAGCATTTAAAAATACTTTTATCTGTAATATAGTTATTAGTTTAAGTAAATTTAAATAAATAAACATAGATATATATTTAATTCATATAATCATATACTAAATAAAAAATTGACGCATTGCATCACTGTAAATCATTATTCATCAAAAATTACAAGCTAACATACCCAAAAGACTGAAATATTATATAATATTTTCAGCCTAAAAGGTATACTAGTGTGTTGATTGTTAAATTGCTTAGTTCTTAATTTATTCTGGGATGCTGTTAATATAATTTTTTTAAAAATAAATTAATATTCTTATAATAAGTAACAAATTTACATAAATGCACTATCAAAGGTGTCGAACTCAATCATTAATTACAAAGTGTGTGTGTGTGTGTGTGGGGGGGGTATTTTCCACATTATGTCAGTTAGTAAAAAACATGTAAAATATATACACATTCAATATCATATTCAACTGAACTAGCTCTAGAAAAAGCTATCCAAATGTCAACTTTTATACATTTTATATAAATGCAGAAAAGGCTTTTTAACTCATAATGCCACTGCTTCTTAGAATTTAGTCTAGTCGGCAGTGATAATACTGCACCAATTTCTTATGATGAACACGTGTATAGGATGAAATATGGGACAGATAACAATCTTTTTATTTAAATAAAAATAAATTACATACCTTGTAAATGTAATCCCTTTTCTTTTGGTAATCCATTTCTTGAAAAATTCATAAAACATAAAATAATTGACTATAAAATTCAAAATAGCAGCGAAAGTATGTTTTCCACGTGTAAACATTCAATGATAGAACAAAGTTCTAAGTATTTCGTTCAGTGCCAAATAGGGTTATATTAACAAAATGTCTTGGCGAAAACTACAGTCTGTGGAGAAAACCCATCACAGACCATTTCCAAGCGTGCCAACCTTCATATTGGATTTATTTTGGTTGGCGGTTGAGGGCGCTACGGTAGTGACTGAAATGTCTGTATATATTAGTCTGTGGAGTGGACATTCCCATTTGCAATTCCTTTCTATCACATGCAATCTGTTGAGCATAAGTGTTACTTTTGTTATAGAAGTGATTATTATTTACTTATTACTTAAGAATGGTCAATAGTTTAAACTAATAAAAAATGTCTTCTGGAAGAAAAAAGGATTCAATTTGGTTTTATTTTAATGATAAATTTGAATTAGGTAAAAAAGGAAGCAGAGCTATTTGCATAAAATGTGGCAAAGAAATGCAAGGTCTGGTTGCAAGATTAAAAAATCATTTTTCCATTTGTGAAAGTAAAGGAAGAAAAGGTGTTGGCCTAAGTTTATCATTAGAAGTGCGTTGGAACACCATGTGTGATTCTTTAGAGAGTTATATTAAGAACTGGCCAATTTTAATGCAAATTGTAGAAGAAAATAAAGATGCGTGTGATGAAGGTATAAGATCAAAGCTTATGAATATGGGTATTAAAAGAAATGTAGAGGACTTATTGCTTCATTTGAAACCAATTTCGATTGCTTTAGATCGAATGCAGAGAGATTGCTGAAGCCATTAATATATGGAAAAAGCGGGAAACAGACCTGAAGGAAAACATTGCTTGTTAATTGCAAGAAATTGGTTGTTGTTGTTGAGACCCAGACCGTCCGACCTACCAGAAAGGTGTAAGGTAACTGTTTGGACGGCCGGGAAGTGCCACCCAATTTGGACCGAAACCCAGTGGGGGAGGCATCCACAAGAAATTGGTTGTGAATAAATCCTTCAAAAACAGATATGACCAAGCTTTGACACCAGTACATTTCTTGGCATATCTATTGTCCCCAACATTTAAGCCCGAAAACTTATGTAGAAATGAAAAAAAAAATAAAGCAATTGAATTCGTCAAAGAAAAATACAAAGATACATCTTTGATAGTTATTCTTCTGAAGTTTATTGTTTGTGCACAGCCATTTAATGGGCCTTTATTTGAAGATATGGTAGTAGAAGTCAACTCTCTCCAGTGGTGGAAGTCTTTGTCAGTTTTAATTTAAAAGATTGTATTTCGTCAAAAGAACTATTAGTAATAGAGCAACTTATGACTGCAAAAACCACATCTGCAGAGGTTGAAAGAATGTTTTCAATCTTTGATTTAGTACACAGTAATTTGAGAAATCAATTAGGGGGTGGAAAAGGCTGCCAAACTTACATTTATGAACAAATCTTTAAATAAATAAATAATATTATTGTTCTTGTGTGTGATTAGCATTTCTGCAAAGCTTTATTTTTAAAATCTTTGTTTTAAAATATGTAAAGTAAGTCATTATATGATCTGAAAATTCTGCCATGTTCCCAAAGTTATCCACTTGTGACAAAATACTTTTGAATAGTTATTTGCATGCCAATATATATATATATATTTTATTTACAAATTTATGCTATCAACTGGGTATTTACCAGCTCTATATATAGAGTAGTTAAACTTATTTAAGAAATCTGATTTGTTTAAAAAAAATATGATTTTAATCGAAATACTAATAATCGAAATACTAATATTTGTTTTAAAATTTCTTCTGAAATTTCAAGTTCCAATAAGCCAGACAAAATACTGGCATGGGGATTAGAAAGGATTAAAACTGAAGCTCAGTCTGGTCCTGAGTTTTCTAACACTGTTTCAGGCTGGGCTGGGCTAGTCCGGTACAACTGGGCCGAACTTATTTTATTTTGAAATTTTTTTAAAGGGATTTTAATTGAGTACATGGAAATATTATGTTTATTTCAGCTATATAAAGATAAATGTTTAAGAAAACAAACTTTTATCTTCATACAAAAATTCATGTTTTTATCATATTTGAATATACATTATTTTAGGCTGGACTGGGTTGAGTTTGTTCTACATTTGTAAATTTCTTTGGGCTTGAGCCAGGTTTAAGCACTGGTACTGTCAGACTGCGGCAGCTGAAAATAAAAAATTTTGATCCATGCAGATCTCTAAAAGGACAGAACATGTGACTTTGACCTTGAGTGTGCTATCCTCTGCCAGAGCTACTAGCCATTAGAGCTACTAGTATTCTTAACAGCAACTAAAGGGGCTAATTTTGTAGTGGGCAGCCCATTTCTAACATAGCATACATAAATAGCTTCTTTTTCAGTAGTGTTTTTATCAGCAGAATCATCGGCTAAAATGCAAAGTAAACAAGACTGCCGTAGTTCAGCCACATTTTTCTGTATCATATGAGCTATAGAAAATATAAATTCTTTGCATGTATTATATGTTGAATAATTTTCTTCAAAGTTAATTCCATTCTTTACTTGTAACTGACAGAGTCTTTTAAATTTATTAAATGCTAAATATATTGAATGCTAAAACAAGAGTGAAGAAAAGAAAATACTTCTGGCTGAAACTGGAAGAGTCCATTTCAAAAATCCAAACTTGTTACCTTTCTCATCTTTTACAGCCAATGAAAATTTTCTAGCTTGGGTCTGAAAGGATTAAAAATATTAAAAGGTTTAAAACTTGGCCCGAGCTGGTCTTGAGTTTTCTAACACTGTTTCGGGCTGGACTGGACTAGTCTGGTACAACTGGGCCTAACATATTTTATTTTGAAAATTTTTTAAAGGAATTTTAATTGAGTACATGGAAATATTGTGTTTATTTTAGCTATATAAAGATTGTGTTTATTAGCTATATAAGATAAATGTTTAAGAAAACAAATTTTTATCTTAATTCTTCATATAAAAATTCATGTTTTTAGCACATTTAAATACAAATTATTTTAGGCTGGACTGGGTCGAGTTTGTTCTACATTTGTAAATTTCTTTGGGCTTGAGCCAGGTTTAAGCACCGGTACTGTCAGGCTGTGCCAGCTGAAAATCTGAAATTTTGATCTGTGCAGATCTCTAAAAGAATAGAGCATGTGACTCTGACTTTGAGTGTACTATCTTTTGGCATTTCCTTTTACTCATTGGATTAACTGTGTCAAGAGTGAAGGGATGATAAATTGCAGGTGATAATTTAATAATAAGGTGGTATTCTTCACAATTTTATGATGGTATCCACTTGTTATTTATTCTTTGTATAGAATCACTAATCTCAAGGCCATCCTCGACAAATTTTAACTCAACTTGGACAGGAAAAACGGGTAATTTTCAGAAGCTTGAGGCAAGTAAAAAATATAGCATGCATAGTAGAGTTGTAACCTCAAATCTTCAACTCAGACTCCTTTTTTTTACTGTCTAAATCCGACTTCAACTTTTGTTGTTTTCTAATATCCGACTCCGATACTGACATAAATATCAATAAATTTTTAATTTTTCATATCAATTGTTTTATAATTGGTAAACATTTGATGGTTTTTAATGTGTTACATAAATACTTTTAAAAATTAAATATTTCAAAATAAAATTATATTTAAATAGTTTTATTTAGGAGTCAGAGTCAGTATATTTTTACAGACTCTCCTCAAACCTCCCCAAACTGCTGCCGATTCCACTGCCCTGGGGCATAGTGCACCTGTGTATATGCCAATCTCACACCGAATTAAAAATATTTTTATTCAGATCTAAGAAAGAAATACATTATATCTAAATAGCTTTAGAAATTATTATTATGCCTTATCTGTTCTTATTTGTACCTGTTCTTGCCTTGAACAACTTTCACTGGTCGAACAAGCTTTGAAATCATAAAGAAAGTATTTCATGTTTTTATTTCCCAGTTTGAATGCCGGATATGTGCTACTTTTGTTTTAATTGTTTGATTTATAGTTTTGATTTTGTTATATATTTTTATGATGTATTATACTTCTGTTATTTGACTTCTATTATAAAACTTTTTGAAAAAACATTTTGTTTCAGAGGAATGCAATAATTTATATCAAATACGTTGTGGCAGTGCTATGAGCTATCTTGTTCGTAAGAGATATAAAGAAGTAAGTGTTTAAAAATTCATTAGCAAACACCTTTTTTTGGAAAAATCAATGTAAATTGTGTTATTTTTAGGCTAAATAATAAACAATGTGTGCTTTAAAAATAACAATTTCAGAATATGAAATGAAATGAAAGAAGAGCCCAGTACATCGACCAGAGGTCTATTGTAATTCCCCAGACAGAACAGATCTCTACGAAAAGGGACCAGTAGCCGACGCAAAGATGAGCAGGCACTAGACAGGAATGTCATTCAGCTCCCAGGGTTCAATCACATGTTGACCAATGTGTTCGAATCTGTGAGCAGAGTAAACCTCACATTCACAGAGAATGTGAGCAGCAGTTTCTTTGCTGTATTTGCAGCCCCTGCAAAGCGAATCCTTAGTAATGCCCATAATGTTGAGGTGTCTCTTGAGAGTACAGTGCCCAGTAAGGAGCCCAACAGCCCTCCTGATGCCAGTTCTGCTGAGCTTGAAAAGTTTTTTTTGACGTGTACTAGGGCAATTGCAGTTGAGAATTTTCGCTTGCTTTTGACCCTTAATATATTACTCCAGTTCTTGCATTGAAGCTTCCTGAAGATGTCATAAACAATTCTTCTGATAAGATCATTGGGAAGGACCAAGGCCAGCTCAGGGCCAACAAAAGGAGCACTTGAGCCTTTTCTAGCTAATTCATCAGCCAACTCATTTCCTGGGATGCCCAAATGACCGGGCATCCAGTAGAAAATGACTTCATTATTGCTAGCAATTTCACAGAGTGCATTATAGCACTCCCAGACAAGGGAAGATGTCATAGTGGACTTCCCAAGAGCCATGAGAGCAGTCTGACTGTTAGAACAGATAAGTATTTGTTTGCTCTTATACTTCCTGTCATAGCAAATTTTACAACACTTAAGAATTGCAAAGACCTCAACCTGAAAGATAGTAGCATAATTGCCAAGCGCATAAGACAGCTCTCTGCCATCATCCAAACAGCACACACCAGCACCAGTACTAGTGCCAATCTTCGAGCCATCAGTATACCATACAATACAGTTCCTTTTATTGTAGGTGGGAGTCCTCTTCCAGTCATCCCGTGAGGGGACCTGAATTTCGTAATGCTTGTGAAACATGTATTTGACATGAATGCCATCAGGTGGCATACAGAAATAAAGATGACTAGCAACATTACTGTTAAGATCACTCCAAGATAAATACCTTGAGTAATCTTTCCAGTGTTTCAGATATTTAAGTCTGTTCATGCAAATAAGTGCCTCTGCTTCAATATGCATGTAGAGCGGGTGCAATCCAAGTAAAAGTTCAGGAGTTGCAGTGGGAGTAATTTTCATGCATCCAGAGATTGCAATACACACCATCCTTTGAAGCTTAATTAATTCTAATTTAGCAGTTTCACATCTTATTCTAGACCACCAAACAATGGAGCCATAGGAAATGATAGGACAGATTACCATCGAGTAAATCCAATGGATAGGCTTGGGATTTAAACCCCAGGTTTTCCCAATAGCATTCCTACAAGACCAGAAGATTTTTCTGGCTTTAGTCATGCAGTAATCCAAGTGTCTCTTCCAGTTGAGTCCCTTGTCAAAATAAATTCCTAAGAATTTAATCTCCTTCGAGCAAGTAAGTATCTGACCAAAGAAGCAGATGTTACCAAGATTAAGAATGCGTTTTCTAGTGAATGTAACCATAGCAGTCTTCTGCACGTTAACAGAAAGACCTGCATTTGTACACCATGTCTCAACTGGGCACGGTAGCCCATTGGTTAGCGCGCTGGAGTTGCACTCGGTAGGCCCGGGTTCGATTCCAGCCACTGCCAAAACTGCCGCCGTGTTCACGCGGAGTACGATCACGTTAAACATGTGGGTCCGTGAGTCCTTCCGAGAATTTGGTGGTAGGGGTAGGAGGGTACGGTCCCTGTGGATGCCTCCCCCACTGGGTTCCGGTCTAAATTGGGTGGCACTTCCCGGCCGTCCAAACAGTTACCTTACACCTTTCTGGTAGGTCGGACGGTCTGGGTCTCAACAACAACCATGTCTCAACTCTCCTCAGAGCAGTGGACATCATGTCAAAGACAGTGTTGCCAAATTTGCCTTTGGCAATGATAACAACATCGTCTGCGTAACCAACGCAGGAAACACCAGAAACATTGTTGCTTTCCAAAAGAGAGTCCACAACTATACACCAAAGAATTGGCGAAAGCACACCTTCTTGTGGACAACCCGCAAGTGCATGCACTGTCATACTATCACCAAGTAAAGATGCACATATATACCTATTTGATAACAGGTTCTTGATCCAATAAGAGATCGTGATGTCAACACCTTTCCTATCAAGAGCATCAAGGATGGTATTGATGGGTACTTTATCAAAGGCGCCTTCAATGTCGAGAAAGGTGGCAAGAGCAACTTCCTTGGCATTAAAGTTTCTCTCCAAAATAAAGGAGAAACTATAGAGGGCAGTGTCCGTGGATTTACCTGGTTGATAGGCATGCTGAGAGCTTGACAGGGGCTTAGCAGCCAGAATCACTTCTCTTATATACCTGTCTATAAGCTTCTCAATAGCCTTTAGAAAAAAGACATAAGGCTAATAGGCCTGAAGGATTTGGCCTCGTAATAATTATCCTTTCCAATCTTTGGAATAAAGATTACCTTAGTATGCCTCTAGGCAGATGGTACATGACTCAAAGCAATACAAGTTCTGTAGATACGGCAGAGAATGGGAGCTAGCACCTCAATTCCCTCCTGGAGAGTGAATTGAAAGATGCTATCAGTCCACGGAGTTTTATAGGGTATATGGGAATCAATTGCCCATTTAACCCTATCTAGAGTAACCACACTCCTAGCAATGCTCCAACTTTTGTCATCACAGTTAGACGTGGAGCAGGCATCAAGTATGTCACTATAACCATATGGATCAGAAACCGGAAAATGAACCCAGAACAGCTCAGCCAGGGTCTCTTCCCCAGTGACAGAGAAGTCACCATTTGACTTCTTGACAGTATTCAAATTACAATTCCTGTCCCTTGCCATCAGCTTAACAAGTTTCGCCGTAGCAGAAGCGTCATTAATGCCTTCACAGTACATTCTCCAGGAGTTTCTCTTGGAGTCTCTGACTGCCTTATTATAGGAGGTAAGAGCAGACTTATAAACCTGCCATTCTCCACTCTTTTTAGCTCCATTAAAAAGCTTTCTGCATTTCCCACGCAAACGGCTGAGCTCATTCGACCACCAAGGAACAATTCTTGGGGAGTCAGCATTTGTGGTCTTGCAGTTTTTATGGAAGGAATGGATTATGGTGTGTTGCACAAAGTCAACAGCCAAATCCAGGTTTTCAATAGAAGAATACTCACCAGTATGACTGGCCATACCAGTCAAAAGATCTTCTTTGTAGGAACCTCAATTTGTTCTTTTTGGGTTCCTACCCTCTGCTGTTATTGGTTTCACAGGACCTTTAACAGAGAAAGAGATTAGTTGGTGGTCAGATAAGGATATGTCATCTGAAACCTTCTAATTAAAAACATCTTCATAGGCAATACTATTGCTTATGCTAATATCGATAACTTCGCGACGATTAACTGTCACGAAGGTGGGAGAGTTACCCTTATTAAGAATAAAAAGGTTAAAAAGTATGACTAAAATGTCATCACTCTTACGGTTGCAATCACTACTGCCCCAAACAGTGTTATGGGCATTCGCATCACAACCAATAATCATTCTTTTGCCATTACAGTACTCAATTAGACTAGTAATGACATTTGAAAAGGTTTCCTTATCTTCGTAAGGAAGATAGGCTGAAGCAAAGATGTATTCAATCTTATGCTCATTGGTTTTAAGATTCACACTGATGGCAACATTATCACCATCAAGGAATTTTACAAGGTGAACAGCATTGAGCCTGTTGCTGACGGCAATAACATGCATCAGGTGCACAGGGCCCAAGGATCAACAAAGATCCAAGGGAGATTTCTCGATATGAAGCGATCCCTACCATCCAACCAACGCAACCAAGGGACTCAGCCTCTGGAAACGTTTACTACAAACGTTTCTTAAAAGCAATACGATAGATGCATGCTGCTATGCCCTTTTTGCAACACAACCACATGGTCTCGTTTCCAAGCCCAAAACGATATACCTTATGGCAGAGGCTGATGGGTGGTACTAAGGCCCATAGAACAGAAGTGATGCTTACTAGGGGCTCAGCATTGATGCAATCTGCAGCTAGGAGAAAAAGATCGCTCGGGTATCTCGGGATTGCAACACCTGTATCCACAAAAGAAATGGACCCCTTAGGATTTTACAGAGTGGGGCTAAGTGCCTCACTTCTAACCCCCAACCTGGAGGACCAGGATGCTTCATTTTGTCTGGAACCTCACCTTTGACCTGTCCGGCAAGGGAGACCCTACCAGTAGCAAAAGCTTGTACCGGCATAGCTCTTAGGATCATCGGAACACACAAGCTTTACCACCACAACAAGGCACAAGCATCAATTTCAGGATAAAAAGTCATGTTTTCAATAAAAGAATAAAGTTTTAAAATTAAATAATATGTACTGTATAGTTTTATATTCGGAAATGCATGTGATTATTTTGAAAGTTTAGTTTCAAACATATTTAAGATAATATAATGTATTTGAATCTTTTGGTATTATGAAAATATTGACTTGGCAAAAATGGAGCTGTGGAATGTTAATGAGAATAGATGCAAAATAGAAAGAAAGGGGGGGGGGGAGGCTGTAAAAATAAGATAACCGATTGAAAGATTTAGTGAAATGTTTGTCATGGGTGTGCTAGTTTTAAATATCATATGTGAAAATAAGATATGGAATGCATTCTCTAATTGGAATTGGAATATTGAAAATAAAATATTTATGTATGCATGTAATTTTGCACTAATTGCTTTTTTTCTCCCTTCATTTAATATTGAACAGGACTCTATTGGTCAAGAAGCCTTTGAAGAAATGATCAAAGTATGCAATGCCATTTATTTGTATAAATCATAATATTTTAGATCTCTTCTTCAACAAACTTTGATAATACATTATATTTTTCAGACCATCCTTGCTGAAAATCCTGTACTTCAGAAATCACTTTTGATGAAACTAATCTGTTTCAATGATAGTGTTACTGCTGTAAAACTAGCAACAGATTTCAACCTGAATAAAAATGATTGGCCTGAAATTTTGCAGACCACATCATTTACTGAACAGTAAGTTTCTTATTCATGTTTTTGATAACAACAAATAGTTTGCCCCGTGCAAAATTTTGAGCCCCCCCCCCCTCCCCTTGCCATGCACATTTCCCGACAGTAACTGAACTTGAGTACTTTTTTAAATATAGAATTTGAGCCCAACTTAATCCAGTATGGAAGGATAAATTGGCAAATAAGTACATTTTCTCAGAAAAAATAAATTGGCAAATAAGCACATTTTTCCACTAAAAAATTTTAAAACTTTTTAAGAAAATTTATCAAAGATTAAGAAAATAAGTAAAACTTTTAGTATAATATTTTTGCATATGTTATATATGCTCTGACCACACACCACTGCCTCTAGATATTATTAGTAAGAACAGTAGAGTAGAATGGAATGTAGTTGTTCCATATATTTATGTATTTTAATCTATAATAAGAGAATAAAAATTGAGATATTTCATACTATAAATTCAGATGCAAATTTTTTCAGAAGCTTTCCTATGATTGAATGGCTAATGCTCTAGCTTTCAGATCCTCAGCACTCCTTCTTCATACTTAAAGTCCTGAGTTATATTTTCAGTATGAAAAAGTATTTGTGATTTCTTTCCCTTTCTTTTTTCACATGATTTGAAGCTATAGATGCCAAAAGTATCCTTTGTGTAGAAATGACCCCTGAGCACTAAAATTAAATTCAAACTTTCAGGATTCCCAATTTCCTTAAAATGTATTTGAATTTCATTTAACTTACTCCTAAGGGGAAAAAGTGCATGAAATTAAGCAAGAATGTATAAATTTCTAGTTTTTTGTAAGGTAGCTGTGCAATTCTTGGTAAATTTCCTTTAAATTTTTTTACTAGTCTGATTGGTTGGTTCTTTTGAAACTTTGCAGTCATTTTAACCCTTTCGGGACGGCGGCATTCCGAAACTACCGTGGCCCAAAGGACGAAGCGCTTCGTTTCCGAAATGTGCCCAAAATACGGCTATTTTTTTGCGCTAAGCCTAACTCTCGAAAACAATTCACAAAAAATCACCCGTTCAACACAGCATTCTACTTTTTTCAGGAAGAAAGGAAATACTTATTTTCTATTTGATGTATATTTTTTATACAAATTTTCTTTTATCAAAATATTAAAAATTTTAGTGTATATATGTTTTAGGTACAGATGGATAATTCTTTGGCATGTCCTTCCGATATTTTAAAACTGTACCACATACATGCGTATTCTTAGACAACAAATACTTTGCAAGTACAGGAGAGGTAAAAAATTTATCCAAATACAAAGTATATCCTTTTCCTAAAAGTTCACTCAGAAATGTTTTCACAACGCGTTCTCCATACTCACCATCAGAGCTTGATAATCCCGTGTCCTTTCCAGTATACACAAGGAAATTCCATTTATAGCCTCATTCCGATTCTGATGATTTATATATTTTTATTCCATATCTGGACCTTTTCGATGGGATATATTAACGAAATCCCAGCCTTCCTTTCCATGAGAACATAAATAACCTAATAATTTCATTGCCGCACATTCCGTTAACCCCCCTCCCCCACCCACTCAAAAAAAAAATACTCTCTTATATTCCTCTAATTCAACAACGAAATCAATAAAAGACAAAATCAGAACAAGACCCGGAACTCAATTATAAAATTGTTTATGCTGCGAGAAGTGAGCTGTCTGCTTACGCTACAGAACCATGTTTCATCCCTCCAAATGGAGAAATAATTCATTGGATTCTCCTTGTGCCAAGGTCAAACATCTACAAAATACATTTAAGTTGCTTCCACGGGCTTTTAACGCCATCTAGTAGACAAATACATTCAAGTTAAAACGTTCCACGTAGAAACACCAATACGTACCAGTCGTCCTTTAGGGTAAAATTTCCTCTGGCCCGAGTGCGTGCCGTTCGTCCTTGAATGCAAGTTCGCAGCTGGCACGTGGGCATGCCGATCGTCGCGAAAGGGTTAAGCACACAAGAGCTTGGTATGACTGAAATCTACAGTTTAAAAGGGATTTCAAAACTATTTTGTATTTTTATATTTTATTTTTAAAATGTATTTCCTTCCCAGCCATGCCATTAGGTAGGATTTTCTAACAAAAATTCAATTAAATGAGTGTTTTCTATTTTGTGATGAATGTGTGTTTGATTTCTATTTTCTAATGGTAATGGTTTTATGATATTTCTAGCATGAAGTCAGAAATATGAGCAATTTGGTCTTTAAAAATAATTTTAGGTCTCTAATGGTGTTATTACACACGGCAATTTTTATTGCCGAAGTTCGGCAATTCCGCACGTCAATCATACTTTAGGCTCCCCCTCTTTAACAGATCCCTTCTTTCTAATGTCGCCGATTTTATTTCAGAAAGCATTCTTTGGTGTGTTTTTCGTATAATTTGAATCTTTTATATCCTAAAGATGTCTGTAATTTGTTAAAAGTTCTATTACTTTTTTTCCATCTCCAGACTTTAGAAATTCCTCTCGGCAATGATACTTTAGGCCTCGCCTTTCTCAAATGCCCCTCCTCTCTAATACCGCCGAGTGCATTCCAAGAAGCATTGTTTAGTGGAGTGTTTTTCGTATAATTTGGATTTTTCATATGTCACAGGTGTCTGTAATTTGGTAGAAGTTCTATGATTATTTTTACATCTCTAGACTTAGCAATTCCGCCCGGCAATGATACTGTAAGCTCCTCCTGTCCTTTCTAACAGGCTCCTCCTGTTTAGTGCCGCCGATTTCAGGAAGCATTCTTTAGTGTGTTTTTTCGTATAATTTGGATATTTTATATTCCACAGGTATCTGTAATTTGGTAGAAGTTCTATTAATTTTTCTATCTCCAGATTCTAACGTAATTGAGCTGCTTCGACGTGTTTGCATTACAGTCGCCATCGTCATCTTGAATGCAAATGAGGAGAGGAAAGGCGGAGCGTAGTGACATCCAATTTTATCGTCCTCTGATTGGTTCGCCGCTCAGAAATTGAGCAATTTTTATTGCAGAGTACGAACGAATTGCGGCAATATTGCGGCAAGATTTCTTCCCATTGAAATGTATGGTGTTGCTGAAAAATTGCTGGAAGGAATTGCTCCGTGTAATAACACCATAAGAAACATTTGATGACTGGGAAACCTGAAACTATATTAAGTGATGAATTGTTACCTATCACTTTGTAAATATTAGGCATTAAATAAGTGAATTACAGCATTTGGCAAAAAAATGTGAAGAATCAATGCTGTTACTTGCTTTTTTTGTTATCTATTAATTGCTATAATTATATATTAATTATAATTTATACTTTTGTAATTTCATATGTTTTTCTTTAGGGAACCCCAAGAAACTAGTGCTCCTGCAAACTATGCATCCAATTACCTCAAATTACGAGTGCAAAAATCTGATGTTCATTTTATTGACACACCTGAGAAGTGCTTAGAGGCTATATCTGATATATCGGAGGTGTGTTTTAGTTAACTGCATTTATGATACAGCTATTAAATACTGCTTTACTCCTTTCAAGTGATCGTGATTTATTTTTTAAAAATGCATGAAAATTTTTGCATATTTAGTATTTTTCATACACAAACTATATAACTTCATATATGGGCTTAATGCATTGCAGGCTTAAATTAATCTGTTTTTTCTTATTCCATATTTAAGGTATTTATTTTGTTAATTCAGTGTGAGTGAATAGTGACCCGACTGCAAAGTGCACTGAGAATTCAAATTCCTTCTGTAATGGCAAAAGAATATACAGTAAAACCCCTGTAATCTGAACTAATTAAGGCTGGGGTATATTCGGACCAGTGAGTTGTTCGGATTCAGTAGAGTGTTGAGATTTTTCAAAATAAAAACCATATCAGACTTTTGTTCTTCGTGGCAATGTCAACATCCTGTCTCTTGTTATTGCTTAGTCATTTTTTCCAAAAATAAGTAAGTATCACATGTCCCAAAAGTCACTTGTTGGTGTAAAACACATCAACACTTTTTACAGTTACTCGGAAGTCAATGGGCTATTCAGATTTAGAATGGATTACTTAGAGTTGATTATTACTCAGAAGCTAATGGTCTACTTGAAGACTCTTTAGCCTTATTGGTCATTGACAATGGTACATTGCATCCTTTTGAATCTGAACATACTAGCTGTACCATCAGAATAGATTTTTTCCTATTTCCAAATGTAACCCTTTTACTTCAACTTATGAACCAGGGAGTTCTTTACAGTATGAAAACTCGCTACAAAATATATCTTTTATAATCTAACAGAACAGAATGGATAACTTTGATGAAGATGTTCATGGTTATCAAAACTATACTGACAGTGACAATGTGGTCTCTTTAGAGATCAGAAGAAAAGACAATCTGATAACAGTTATATTGATGATCCAGAGGTAGTAATGTCTCACAAAAGGGATGGAGAATTATTTTTCTCCTTTGTTTTTTCATTCTTTTGTCCTGGTCCACTAACCAATCAGTTATTATCTCAGTGGTCATCTCCATTGCTTTCTTATTGGAATACCAGGAAATACAAAGTTTTTTTTTATATTAATGTTTTTAAAATATTTTGGTTTTCAAATAACAAATGGAGTTTCAAAATTCCCCAGCATATTTTAACTCAGTAAAACAAGGAGGAAATTTCTTCCCCCCTTCTTGGGAAATTCCCTCTTTTGTGCCGCCACTACAATTCTCTCCCTTAAAGTACAAGGTTTTGGTCAGAAATACACAATGAAACAAGTCTTGTTGTCATTGAATATGTTTTTATCATTACATTAGCACATGAATTTCACTTTTCTAAACTAATCTGTAATGTCACTTTTCTTCACCACAAATTGTTTTAAAGGAAATGTTATGACGTGTCCTAAAATTTTTTTTTTCTATCCATATGGTGCCTTAAAGTTTTCCAATCCCAAACTTTTACTGACTTCTCTGGCTTTTTCTTGAAGCAAAACATCAGCCACATGAATGTTCTTTGCAAGAGCAGAACAGAACCATTTCATCACTACTTCATTACTTTCACTTGCTTCTGTTTTACGGAACTTCGAGTTCTTGGAACTTTTGTTAGAATTCATTTTTTAAATTTCATCTTTGTCTTTCAAAAGTTCACTTATCTGTATTTTCCTATCATAGAAACACTTGGCAAGACTACGTATATTTAGCTTTTCCCTTTTAGCAACTTCCAAAATATCAATTTTATCTTTCAATGCGTGTCAATCTCTTCTTTTTTGATGTGATTTTAGCCATTCCAAATTAACCCGCACTGATCTCAATGAACTCTCACACTAAACTCAAATGAACTCTTACACTGAACTCAAATTACCTCACACTAAGCTGAATATGACATGTTTTTACTTTGGGGTATTTTCTAATTTCCTGTTTTCAGTAGTAAGGGTGAATATGTAGATTTCTTCCCTCATGATTCTAAGAAATGTGCATTCCGGGAAGATGATAGTTCACCTGTACCTCTTATCTCATTGTGTGTGTGTGTGGGGGGGGGATGAATTCTACTAGGATCTAGAAGTAAACCATTGTAAGGTCACAAAGGATGAACTGCTCAAGTCTTTTGCAGATAAGGAAGGACAAAGTTCATAAGATCACATACCAGGACAAAATCTTACAAATATTTTTAGATTTTTTGAGTAATGGATTTTCTGCTATTCGTAGTGTTCATCATACAGAGTGGATAACATGTCCTATATTAAGGGACTGGGGATCGTAAAAATGTCGAGTGTTTGTTGAAAAAGGTATCATTGTAGTATGTTTGTATTTTCAAAGCATAAGTCATTGTAAATAATCTTTTGTATTAGAGCTGTAGCTTATAATTTTTGATGTATTCACTAAAGCCACTTCTTGAGCATCCCAGTTTTAGGTATAATTTTATGATTTTGTTGTAGAACTATGATGTCGTTGGAATCGATGCTGAATGGAGACCAAACCTAGGGCTTACTAAAGAGAAGTATGCATTTTGCACTTATGTTGTATTTTTAATGTGAATAACATCTATGGTTGGGGTTTCTCTGACTGAAAAATGGAGCGTTAAATGACATGACTGAAAAGTAGAGTGAAAAATGTAAACACTTTGGAATTTTATACCTCCCAACTTAATAGATAAAAATGTAAATTATTTTTCTTGTTTTGTTAGAATTAGGGTCCAGATTATGAATATATGAAAATAATTTTAATATTTTGAACTTTTATTTTTTGTAAACACTTAAAGTGGCTTTGTGAGCAACTGTTTTTCGTAATTTTTCTAACTTTCGCTCGAAAAATATAGTAAACTGTAAAATATAGATATAAATAGTAAATAACAAAAATGTGTACTCGAAAATTTAATATTAAAATCTATATTTATTATAAGAAATGCTCTTATAGTTTTTGAGTAATCATCTTGTCAAGTTGAAGAAGATTGAAAATTTTCATTTTTTCGAGTTTGTAATGCTTATACAGTGCAACTTAGATAATTCGAAGCTGAAGGGATCACTAAAAAAATTCGAATTATCCAAAACTTCGATTTAAAAAAGTTACATCTTTTAACTTTAGTTTCAGGTCCACTGAATGCTTGAAAAGGTTATTTTGTCAATAATTAAATATTGAGAAATATTTTATTGGTAAATCCTGCCTTTCTAAAACAATTTGCTATTGTTGTTTCCGTTACTTGAGACCATGCATTGTGACACAATCGGGCTGCATCAAGGACACTTATTACTGTTTTTTTGTTTTTGTCCGTGAAAGAATCTGTCAAGAGGTTTCGAACGAAAAGGCATCTGTAAAAATGCTTGAGATTTTTTATAATGCCCTGATCCATCGGTTGCACAACTGAAGTCATATTTGGTGGGAAAAAAATAACCTTTACATTGTCCATATGTGGAATAGAGTTATGCGCAGTGTAATTGTCAATAAACAAGAGAATTTTTCTGTTCTTTTATCGATACGTTTTATCAAGTTTCAGCTACCAATCTTTGAAAATTTCTGCAGTCATCCAAGCTTTTTTATTTGATCTATACTCTACTTGTTTTGATTTGACATTTTTGAAATATCTTGGATTAGCAGATTTGCCTATCATGAGCAAAGGCAGCTTTTCACTGCCATCCCTGTTAGCCCCAACCAATAAAGTGACTCGTTCTTTACTGTTCTTTGCCCCACTGTGCAATGCTCTCCTTTAAACGCTAATGTCTTGTTTGGAGCACATTTGAAAAACAACCCAGTTTCGTCAATGTTGAAAATGTCTTTAGCCGGTGTTTTCTCAATCTCAATTGTAAAACATCGTCTTTCCAAACAGTTGCTGCTTCTTGATTCACACTTCCACTTTCACCACACATACGCCTAAAGGAGATTCCATTTCTTTTCTTAAATCCATCTAACTAGCTAGTGCTAGCCTTGGAATCACTTTTTCTGAAACCGGCAGAAAATTCTTCCATTTTTGCTCAAATAAGGGGGCCACTCAGAGGAATGTTTTTGCCCCGTGCTTGTTTAAACCACTTCAACACGCACTCATCGATTTCAGGATTGTCTGGTTTTCTAGCTCTTTTGCAATCTTTTTCATTTCCACACATAACAGCAGCGTTACTCAGAATGTTGTCCTTATTTTTTAAAAAAGTAGACAAAGTGTTCGGCACTATCCCGTACTCGTTGGCGATTTGGCATTTCCTCTGCACACCCTTTTCCACATCGCGAATGATGGCGACCTTTTCAGAAAACGTTAAATTCTTGTATTGAACGCTTGGTTTACTCAAAGACATCGTGAATGCTCACTAGTGAAACTCTCACAACTCTACAGACACACTGACAGCAGGAAGCTCAAATGACATCTGAAGCCGGTTGAACCAACATCCTCTGTAGGTTGAACTCTCGAACCGGTCGAACAGGTAGCAGGAAGGGGGGTTTCAGCTGTCACATGTCGAACAGGTGGGGGTATTCCGGCGAAGATTTCTTAACAATGAAAGGCCGAAAAGTTGTTATGGTTCGAAAGTTTTTATAAAAACTTTGAATTAAGGAAATTGAACTTCGAATTATCCACGATTTTTTAACATTGATTTAATACAAAGTTCAAGGGACCAAGAGAAATCTTCGAATTAACGACGATTTCGAATTAACGACGATTTCGAATTAAAGACGTTCGTTTTATCCAAGTTGCACTGTATATCAAAATCTGAAGGAGCTAGCTTTGAACAATAAGCAAGAATTCATAGCTCTTTGAAAGCACTACATGTATATATAATTGATTTTGGATCAAGCTTTATTAAAAAATAGTATTTGTTTGAATGGGGTTTTTTTTTTTTCATTTTTTATATTTTCACTCAAAATATCTTCAAAATTATAAAAAAATAGTTATAAATAATAGTAAGCAACAACAATATGTATGAGGAAATTTACTTTCTAAATATATATTTTTAAAGAAAGCTCTTATAGTTTATGAATAATCTTTTTGTCAAGTTGAAGAAGTATGAAAATTTCACATTTTTCAAATTTGTAATGCTTATACAGTGAATCCTGGTAAAGTAATCACCTTGGTATATTTTGACCACCTGGCTAAAGTGACCATACCATTTTCATATAGTAACCACTGCCATTTTCATAAAGTGACCAGTTTTCACGGTCCCAGGGGTGGTCACTTTAACCAGGTTCCACTGTATCTTAAAAATTAAAACTGATAGCAAGAATTTGTAGCACTTTGAAAGCCCTACAAGTCTATGTAATCATATTTTGGATTGAGTTTTTTTTTTATATTACAAAAGTTGAGTTTTATTTTATAAAATGTTATTTATGCAAATCCATTTCGGCTGCATCGGACTGGAGCCACAGCCGATTTTTTCAGATGGAAATGTTTGATGTTAAACCTGTTTACTCATATGTGAGCATATAAAAAGAACTTTAAATCAGAAGAATATACAAGGTGTCATGGAAAGTTTTTATACGATCTTTATTTCCTCAACCAGTAGTTTTGGATATACTTCCAATTTATAAAATATTTCAAATAAGGTAATAATTTATATTATATCAGTTTTAAATCAAGAAACATATTTGTCTGAAAAATACAAAATCTCACTTTTTATACAAAATCTTATTTTAGAAGGCAGAGTTCATTTTCAATAATTTGTCGATAAATCGATATATCTTGCAATTCAATTTATGTACAACAATCAATTTTCAGTAAAAACTGCTGCAAATTTAGCTGCTATATCTCGGTAAATTTTGCTCATAAAAGAATAGTATTTTTCTTAGTTTTACATGTTAATCTATGAAGAAATTTTTAGTAATTGGAAATTTTTGGATTGATGGGACTTTATAAAAAAAAAAAGTAAGATTTCATATTTTTCAGACAAATAAGTTTCTTTGTTTAAAGCAGTAAGATAAACTGTTATCTTATTTGAAACATTTTTGTAATTGGAAGTATATATTTATGGCTAATGGTTGAGGAAATAAATATTGTGTAAGGACTTTCAAAGTTACCCTGTATAGAGTCATAATCACTAAACCTGCCAATAGGGTTGTGCCTTCTTAATGTTTGGAACCACACCCAAAGGGTAGCAACCAACATTGGTTAGGTCTAGTTCGTTGATCTTCAGCTCCAAATAATGAACTGCTTTAGCAACAAAAAAAAACTTGTTATGCTTTGTAATTTTACAAACTTCTGGTAATCTTTAAGTTAGTCATATCACACTGTTGGCTTCAACTGTATAATATTTCAGCTAAGTGAGCATAATAGAGAGATTCATAATCCCACAGTCTTCCAATGGGGACATTTTCAAACTTACGAATCATGATCCCAGTGCAGTGACTAGCATCATAGTACTGACTTTAGGTAACTGTAGAGCATAGATCCACAACCTGTTGTTTGCACACTTTAATTTGATGCACTTCAGAGAGTCTCATTTTACTTATGTAATGCAATTTTCATTTGCATTCTTAATTTCAATTAGATAATTTTGTATCCTATAGTATATTTAATTTTATGTAAGAACACATACTTTTTATTAAATTTAAAGCACACATTGAATAGTTTGAAGTTTTAAAAGTAATTTTTATTTTGTCTGACTCAAAAGTCAGTAGAAAGTGTCAGTGTAAATATAAAAATAGGAAAAGGAAGAAGTATAATTTAAATATTTCAATTGTTAATATTATTTTTTCTTATTTTTTATTTAAATTTTTTTTTCATTTTTTTTTGTTTGATTAATTAATTAATTATTTATTTATTGTACAAATCTGCTGGAACTTTTCATTGGGGGCTCTTCAGAAAATATTGATGCATGTTGATGCTTAGAAATAGTAAAAGATTGTGGACTCCTGCTGTAGAGGTTTGCAAATTGCAGCATATAACACATTTTCCTGCCAGAGCTGCTCATTGGCTATTCAGTAACAAAGATAACTTGCTATTATTATGTCCAATATAAGTTTAGTTGAATTTAGTGTCTAAGGCTTAAAATAAATAACAATATCTAGTGCTTTCCTTAAAAAATTTTTATTCTTAGCATTCTTTTTTATGATGGAAAAATCTAAGTGATCCAAATCACTTAGATTTGGCCGTAATAATCTATATAAATAAAATTGACAATCTGTGTCTGTTTGTCTGCCTGTCTGTCAGTCCCATCATCACAGGAGAACGGCTGAACTGAATTTGATGAAATTTTGTGGGTAGCCTGGAAATAGTCCCACTTAAAATTTAGTCTATGTTTGAAGTTTCTACGATCTGTGGTTCTCGAGATATTAGTAAAAACGAAATTTTCATTTGTCTCATCATCATGGGAGAACGACTGAACCGAATTTGATGAAATTTTGTGGATGACCTTGAAATAGCCCCCCATAAATTTAGCCCAAGTTTCGAGTATCTAAGACCAGGGGTTGTAGAGATATTAATGAAAAACGAAACTTTTTCCTAGGAGTTCTACTCTCTAACTCCGTGGTTTATCCAAACGAAAAGCTTGAAAATCGTTTGAAAGTGAATTAAAACTCGATGAGTTTGATGGGAGATTTTTTGTACTAATTAGTCACTTTCTGAAAACATGAATTGTTTGGCACATGATTTAAATGGGAAATCTATCTTTATGGTTTATTTTCCATAAGTTTTTACTGAACAAGGAAAAGTATAAAGAAATCAAAATGGTTATTTAATTTTGCAGTTTATGAGGAAGATTCTATCTTATATCATGCTGCTCAGAAACGCAATTAAATTAAATCTGTCTGTTAATTTTAATTATTATTTTTTTGATTTGAATAATAAATAAATGGATATAAAAATATATTTTAGAAAAGAACGATTTGATTTTTCTTATAGCATTTTTGACTGGATAATATCAATTACGGTCTTCAGGTTTAAACATTATTATTATTGATATTTTCGGGGATTATTGATTCAGTGATTATTGATATTTTTAAGTTATTATACCATTGTTTTATTATGACAAAAATTGTTTAAACTCATATATTGTACGTTGTACGAGTAATCTTCTACAAATATATCTTCTAATCTACGAGAATATAAGTAGTACAGGTATATTGGCATAAATTTTGACATATATTGGCATATATTGGAATCAATTACGATCGTCTAGTATAAAGAGTACGGGTATTATTGATATTTTCAATTTATTACATCATCTCTTTTATTTTGGCAAAGATTTTTGAGACTCATATTGTAATACGGGTAATCTTCTACTAACACACTGGTATATTTTCTAATCTGCGACAATATAAGTAGTACGGGGTTGCATATATTGATTCAATTCCTTTTTTTTTTTTGTAAATTTGCTTACAAAAGGGGCCAGGATGTTTTATTCTTCAGATCTGCCCGTGAGGATAATTTTGTATAGTGAGAACAGATATTCTTAAACTTCTCTTTAAGAGCAATAAATTTAATATTTTAACAGACTTTGCACATGATTGCGAATTATAAGTTTCTTTATATTATATACTCCGTATGAAGAACGGGTATGCTGCTAGTAAATGTATAAAATCTTGAACGTTCTTCATACTGCAGTGTAGTAAATGCTGCATAGTAGTTTTAAAATGCAGAATGTATAATAAAATATATTGTTGATTTTGAATGACTTTAATCAAATCCTATTTGTGATGCTACTGAGATAAAATTCTTGATTTATTTGAAGACTATTTAATTCTCAGAGTTTTGTTACAGGTTTAATATAGTAAGCACCCAAATCTGTAAGCAAACAATTAAATAGTCACTAATGAAAATGTCTATATTCTTTATTTTGTATGTACTTTATTCTGTATATCCTGAAGATTATTAATGACTCAATTTCTATTTAAGACATTAAAAGTTTATATTGTGTAATACAGATTATGTTTTTTTCTTCTGAAATGTGTTTTTTCTACTTATTAATTTAAAATAAGTAAAATAATTGCTGTAATGTTTATATCCTACATTTATTCTATTAGTGTATTAAATATCTGCTTTATTTTTAATATTTTCTATTATCATGCTGTTTTCATATTTCCCAAATTTATAGCAAGAAATATTTATTATAGTTTGTCGGTGTATCAGCTTGCTGTGTGGGATTCTGTTTATCTCTTTGACATTTTAACTTTAAGAAAATCCCCAAATCAGAAGTTTTGGTTATGTTTTGTTGAAAAAATTTTTAGCAACAAAAATATTCTCAAATTAGGTATGTTTATTTTTTAATGTTTCCTATTTTTTTAATCTTGATTTTGGTATAAAGTAGATGATGTTACTTTTGTGTAGTTTGGTACTTTAGTTTTACTTTAGCATAGTTATTATTAATAAATGTATAGGAAGCACTATGCTTTATTGAAACATGACCTATTTCATTTTTCTCCCCAATAATAGTGAGGGAACAAAATGGAGTATTTGAGTTCTAACCATCCAGGTAGATTCCTGGAAACCTGCCACATTCACAATTAAGGTTTCTGAAAAATTGTAGGGTCTTTTTGTGTAATATTTATTTTAGCTTGCATTTATATCCAAAATTGCTCAATTTTCTGGTAAGAAATACTTTTTTCCAATTTTATGATCCACTAGTAAACAATCTCTAATATACTCGAAAAAAGCTGTGCTTTTTCTTACTCGGGATCTTTCACATAATATATCATGAAAAGTGTACCAAAGTTTTTAAATCATTGATGATTTTTAAAAAGTCCAAGTAAATTCTGATATAATTTAGGAAAATTTTTATTATTGTTTTATGTGCTAAACAAATATTCAACAATTATGGGATTGTAGTCCCATCCTATAAATTCAGAAGCTTTTTTCTGTATTCTATTCTATTTTTGATGTGAAACATCTTAGGTTACAGGGTATGATGTAAATCATGAAAGGAATGTAATAGGTCACAGGGTATGATGTAAATCATGAAAGGAATGTAATTGAAGTGCCACTATATTTGCACTGCTGAATTCATTATAGAACTGATAATGTAATTTTTCCCTAATTATATATATATATCCTTTAAGCTTATGCTACCTAGACCATCCGACTCACTTGAGAATTTAGAGTAGCTATTTGGATGGTCGGGAGAAATTTTTTGAAAAATTTTGATGCTTACATATGAGGAATATATTTCATATGCATTGACTATGGTAAGAGACAGAACTAGAACAATTTAGAGAATAAATACTAAAAGTGCAATTTAGAGTAACACCAAAATTATATAGTAAAAATGAAGTCTAAGCAAAAAGAACAAAAGAGAGAAAGATACAGTATATAGAAATCAAGGCTGCTAATCCAATACATTAAGTTTAAAGGAGCAAAATTCCTCTGATCAAGAGAACAGAAGTACCTCCCTTAGTATGCTTCTCATAAACAAGTGTTTAAGTGATTTGATCAGCATTTTCTTTTGCCTTAATAATGTATTATTTAATAAAAAATATAGATTGTTTATTTTTATGAACCCTATTGCCATGTAAGCTGCATTATAAAACAATTTTGGTTGGAAAAGTATAAAAATTTTAAATTTTAGACCTGCGACTTCTGAACATTAAAATCTGTGTTATATGCCAGTATGCGCTTAACACTTGCACCGACTGTATTTTATCATCAACATCATTAACACAACATTAGTTGATATTTGATTTTGTGATAAAATGTGTGTTTCACAAATTTTTTCCAAATTCTTTACGAGTTTTGCTTGTTTAAAAAAATGACTCTTGTTTTTCCAGGCTATGGTATTAAAAATGATGTACAACTTCTTATGTCCATATGTATTGACAGCAAATCTGAGTATCCCAAGTTTTATCGCATTTTAGACCTGTGTGAATTTTTTAAAAAGGTTTGTATTTAGATTTTTAAAATAACACTTTAAATTCACATATAAATATTTATTAAAATGTATGTATTTAAATGGACCCTGTTGTAACTAACAAAAGAAATAGCTAGGGAAGCTTTAATATGTTTACAAAATCTGGATACTTGATAAACCCAATCTGAGTAGAACTATGTATAGAACTTGCGCAATATTATGAAATAATATATATTTATATTATATTCAGGGTTTGAAATAGGACTTGAAATTTAGGGGGATATTCCCCCTTTAACAAAAATGTTAGGGGGATTTTTAAAAACTTGGGGAGAAATTTAAAAATCCAGGATTTTTATTAGTAAAATGTAAAATAGGGATATTTTTATATTGAAATCAAATGAAATGAGAGACGGGTGGCTCAAGAAGAGCCCAGCACAGCGAACAGAGGTCTATTGTACTACCCCAGACAGAACAGATCTCTACGAAAAGAGACCAGTAGCCGATGCAAAGATGAGCAGGCATTTGACAGGAATGTCATTCAGCTCCCAGGGTTCAATCACATGTTGACCAATGTGTTCGAATCTGTAATCAGAGTAAACCTCACATTTACAGAGAATGTGAGCAGCAGTTTCTTCGCTGTATTTGCAGCCTCTGCAAAGCGAATCTTTAGTGACACCCATAATGTTGAGGTGTCTCTTGAGGGTGCAGTGCCCAGTAAGGAGCCCATCAGCCCTCCTGATGCCAGTTCTGCTGAGCTTGAAAAGTTCTTTTTGATGTGTACTAGGGCAATTGCAGTTGAGAATTTCCGCTTGCCTTTGACCCTTAATATATTACTCCAGTTCTTGCATTGAAGCTTCTTGAAGATGTCATAAACAATTCTGATAAGATCATTGGGAATACACAAGGCCGGCTCAGGGCCAACAAAAGGAGTATTTGAGCCTTTTCTAACTAATTCATCAGCCAACTCATTTCCAGGAATGCCCAAATGTCCAGGCACCCAGTAAAGAATCACTTCGTTATTGCTAGCAATTTCACAGAATGCATTATAGCACTCCCAGACAAGGGAAGATGTCATAGTGAACTTCCCAAGAGCCATGAGAGCAGCCTGACTGTCGGAACAGATAAGTATTTGGTTGCTCTTATACTTCTTGTCATAGCAAATTTTACAACACATAAGAATTGCAAAGACCTCAGCCTGAAAGACAGTAGCATAACTGCCAAGCGGATAAGACAGCTCTGTGCCATCATCCAAACAGCACACACCAGCACCTGTACTTGTGCCAATCTTCGAGCCATCTGTATACCATACAATACAATTCTGTTTATTGTAGGTGGGAGTCCTCTTTCAGTCATCCCGTCAGGGGACCTGAATTTCATAAGGCTTGTCAAACGTATATCTGACAAGAATGCCATCAGATGGCATATGGAAATAAGGAGGATTTATAACATTACTGTTCAGATTACTCCAAGATAAATATTTTGAGTAATTTTTCCAGTGTTTCAGATATTGAAGTCTGTGCATGCATATGAGAACCTCAGCTTTAATGTGCATGTAGAGTGGGTGCAATCCAAGCAAAAATTCAAGAGTTGCAGTAGGAGTGGTTTTCAATCATTCAAAGATTGCAATACACACCATTCTTTGAAGCCTAATTAATTCTAATTTAGCAGTTTCACATCTTATTCTAGACCACCAAACAATGGAGCCATAGGAAATGATAGGACAGATTACCATCAAGTAAATCCAATAGATAGCTTTGGGATTTAAACCCCAGGTTTTCCCAATAGCATTCCTACAAGACCAAAAGATTCTTCTGGCTTTAGTCGTGCAGTAATCCAAGTGTTTCTTCCAGTTGAGTCCCTTGTCAAAATAAATTCCTAAGAATTTAATCTCCTTCGAGCAAGTAAGTATCTGACCAAAGAAGCAGATGTTACCAAGATTAAGAATGCGTTTTCTAGTGAATGCAACCATAGCAGTCTTCTGCACGTTAACAGAAAGACCTGCATGTTTACACCATGTCTCAACCCTCCTGAGAGCAGTGGACATCATGTCAGAGACAGTTTTTTCCAAATTTGCCCCTGGCAATGATAACAACATCGTTTGCGTAACCAATGCAGGAAACACCAGAAACATTGATGCTCTCCAAAAAAGAGTCCACAACTATACACCAAAGAATTGGAGAAAGAACACCCCCTTGTTGCGGACAGCCCGCAAGTGCATGCACCGTCATACTATCACCAAGTAAAGATGCACATATATACCTATTAGATAACAGGTTCTTGATCCAATAAGAGATCGTGATATCAACACCTTTCCTATCAAAAGCATCAAGGATGGTATCGATGGGTACCTTATCAAAGGCGCCTTCAGTATCGAGAAAGGTGGCAAGAGCAACTTCCTTAGCATTAAGGTTTCTCTCCAAAATAAAGGAGATACTATAGAGGGCAGTGTCCGTGGATTTACCCGGTTGATAGGCATGCTGAGTGCTTGATAGGGGCTTAGCAGCTAAAATCACTTCGTTTATATACCTATCTATAAGCTTCTTTAGAAGAAAAGCCGTAAGGCTAATAGGCCTGAAGGATTTAGCCTCGTAATAATTATCCTTTCCAATCTTTGGAATAAAAATTACCTTAGTATGCCTCCAGGCAGATGGTACATGACCCAAGGCAATACAGGCTTTGTAGATACTGCAGAGAATGGGAGCTAGCACCTTAATTCCTTCCTGGAGAAGAATTGGAATGATGCCATCAGTCCCCAGAGTTTTATAGGGTTTATGGGAATCAATTGCCCATTTAACCCTATCCAAAGTAACCACACTCCTAGCAATGCCCCAACTTCTGTCATCACAGGTAGGCGTGGAGCAAGCATCAAGTATGTCACTATGACCATATGGATCAGAAACCGGAAAATGGACCCTGAACAATTCAGTCAGGGTTTCTTCCCCAGTAACAGAGAAGTCACCATTTGACTTCTTGACAGTGTTCAAACTACAATTCCTGTCCCTTGCCATCAGCTTCAGTTTCGCCGTAGCAGAAGCATCATTAATGCCTTCGCAGTAAGTTCTCCAGGAGTTTCTCTTGGAATCTCTGAATGCCCTATTATAGAAGGTAAGAGCAGATTTATAAACCTGCCATTCTCCACTCTTTTTAGCTCTATTAAAAAGTTTCCTGCATTTCCCATGCAAACAACGGCCGAGATCATTCGACCACCAAGGAACAATCCTTGGGGAGTCAGCATTTGTGGTCTTGCAGTTTTTGTGGAAGGAATGGATTATGGTGTGTTGCACAAAGTCAACAGCCAAATCCAGGTTTTCAATAGAAGAATACTCACCAGTATGACTAGCCATACTCGCCAGAAGATCTTCTTTGTAGGATACCTAATTTGTTCTTTTTGGGTTCCTACCCTTCGCTGTTATAGGTTTCACAGGACCATTAACAGAAAAAGAGATCAGTTGGTGGTCAGACAAGGATATATCATCTGAAACCTTCCAATTGAAAACACTTTCATATGCAATACTATTGCTTATGGTAATATCAATAACTTCGTGACGATTAACTGTCACGAAGGTAGGAGAGTTACCCTTATTAAGAATAAAAAGATTACAAAGTATAATCTGTTCTAAAAAATCATCACCCTTACGGTTGCAATCACTACTGCCCCAAACAGTGTTATGGGTATTTGCATCACAACCAATACTCATTCTTTTGCCATTACAGTACTCAATTACTCAATAGAGAACTCAATTACTCAATACAGTACTCAATAGAGAAAGACCACGGATTACTTCCAGTTCGATCGGAGCCATAGGCGCCGACTACGGGGGGGCAGAGGGGCACGAGCCCCCGCTGAACTTTTCCAGAGGGGGCAAAGCCCCCTCTGGGAAATTTCAAGATTTTTTTCTAACTTCATATTTTACTAAATACCAAAAAATGAAGTTTTTTAAACATAAAAATATTTGAAAGAAAATCCTATCAACGTAAATGTCACATCTCAGTCTTGTTCACATCTTCCTTACCATAGCTCCTTTAAGTATCTCGCACACTAACCAAGCTGATCTTTACTCCCATGAAACATGTTTACGCTAATGACAAAAACACCTGGTACCAGAACTTTTTCGACTGACCACCTAATTCAAAGAGAAATTGAATATTTGCAGCCATGTTATTGGCATTTCCAAAAAATAGCTGTTTCCCTCCAGTAATAACTATAAATGATTACCACGAAGTAGGGATGACTTATTTTGTCTACCTAAAGAGATCTTATCTGTAATTACTCCTGGATTCTATATATCAGTGCTGTCTTTACAGGTGGCATCCATTCCGTTTGAAGCTGCAAACCCCGCGGGTAAATTCCTGGTGAACACCGGACGTTTGACGCAGCACCGTAGTCAGGCAAGGGCCAGAGGGAGCTAAGCCCCCCCCCCCACACACACGCTAGGTATACTCAGCCCATCCCCCTGATATAAATATTAAAGTTTTAGTTGTGATAAGAAATGTCAACCAACATGTCATCCAAATTTTGCATAAAAATATTTTATGAGATTTTTTAGAAATTGCTTTGTTTTAAAGATTTTTTTAATTTAGCTGAATGTGTGGTTATAGTGATGATCAATTTATTTACATATTTAATTTAAAAATATTTAAATATAGACAATAGTATTTGGATACTTTTGTATTATTGCTGGGTTCATTGTTTTAATTTGTGTCAAAATCACCTGATAGGTAGTTAAGAGCTGATATTAAGCGTTAACGTGTATTAACTTTCAGACTTTTTTAATTAATTAACAGCTTTGCTACTAGTTAATTCTTATATAGTAAAATCCATTGTAATTATTATATATTTTAATATTGACGCATAGTAACTATATGGATTTTCCTAATCAACTCGTAGCTTACAAATAAAAATAGGCCTAAAAAGATTAAAAATATTTATCGTATAATAAATAAAACTGCTGATACCTTTCTTTCAACCTAGCCCGTCCGACCTACCCGAAGGTGTAAGATATCTGTTTAGACCGCCGAGACAATGCCATCTAATCGCTTGGAAGGACTTTCAAACCCACAAATTTAACGTGCTCGTACACGAGAACAGTTTAGGCAAAGCCAAAAACCGAACTCGGGTCCTCCGAGTACAATTCTGTGACTTAACCACTCGGCTATCTCACTCCAAAACACCTGCTTGTAAAACAATAACTTACAAAACTTCCTTAAGGAAAGCATATATATGTCAGTTAGGTGACTACAGTTGCTTCGATGGCATTATAATCCCTCTTTTTCAGGACAAAATAACCGTATGAGCACTTAACAACCACTACTGCCGTTCGTTGGACAGTTCGTTCTTGGCGGTTGTTAAGGGCGGATACTGTTCTTTTGGCCTGAAGAAGGGGCTTAAAATGACCACGAACCAATTGTAGTCACCTAACTGACATATGCTTGCTTTCTTCAAGGCGGCCTTGTAAGTTGTTATATCTTTATCGACTTTGTGAATTTTTATATAATTTATCGGATTGTGCCCCCCCTGAGATTTTGAAAACTCGGCGCCTATGATCGGAGCCCCCCTAGGCTCCTTCTCCCCATGCTTTTCTAACGTGAAACGTGTATCCGCCGGAGTCATTCGCAAAGCTAGATGATGAGGAACGGGCCGTAACGTGCACCAAGTGCACAGGGCCCAAGGATCAACAATGATCCAAGGGGGATTTCTCGATATGAAACACCCCCCACCATCCAACCAATGCACCAAGGGATTCAGCCTCTGGAACCGTTTACTACAAACGTTTCTTCAAAGCAATATTACAGATGCACGCCGCTTTGCCCTTTTTGCAACACAACCACATGGTCCCGTTCCCGAGCCCAAAACTGTATACCTTACGGCAGAGGCCGAAGGGTGGCACTAAGGCCCATAGAGCAGAAGTGATGTTTACTAGGGGCTCAGCATTGATGCAATCTGCAGCTAGGAGAAAAAAAAAAAGATCGTTCGGGTACCTCGGGATTGCAACACCCGTATCCACAAAAGAAATGGACCCCTGAGGATTTTACAGAGTGGGGCTAAGTGCCTCACTTCCAACCCCCAACCTGGAGGACCAGGATGCCTCTTTTTGTCTGGAACCTCACCTTTGACCTGTCCGGCAAGAGAGACCCTACCAGTAGCGAAAGCTACCGCCGGCATAGCTCTTAGGATTATCGGTACGCACAAGCTCCACCACCACGACAAGGCACAGGCATCATTTAGTGGAGATATTTTTATATTACAATACAAGAAGCTTACAAAATTGACATTTAGTATTTAAGCCTTGATTTGAAAATGATCTTATTTTTTAAATAACTTGAAAACTTTTTTTTATGATTGAAATGAAAAGCATTAACAAAAGAGAAAAAACATATGCAGTTCTTTTGTAAATTGCATAATTTTAGGGTACAACTCATTTTGAGTAGTCTATTTGCATCTCGCCATGCTAATGTAATTTAAAATATTTTAAAGTACTTTTAATAAAATTAAGATGAGAAGGATGTTCATTTTTAATTGAAATGATAGATTCAACTATGCAAATATATCAAATTCTAATTTATGCTCTTCAAATGTATTTCTGATAAGCCTTATAATTCTAAATGCCTGAATAAATAAAAAAAAATTAATTTAGTTATCCTAAACATATATCTCAATTTCATCAACAATATGTTTAGAAGATAATATCCTAGTATGAAAAGCACAAAAAATATAAAAATATTAGTAGATGGAAACAGATTGAAAAATGGAAAATATTTAAAAATAAAATGAAATATACCAGCTATTGTGTTTATATAAAAGAATTCCACCATATTGCTAAACTGTCTTTTATAAATTACTAATGAATAAATGTAACACGTTAAAATTCCATAAATATACTGACTGCAATGGAACTTTTTGCTAGGGTCAATTTTCGGTCCAAAATAGCCATTTTCATCCAAATAATAGGATTTAATTGAAAATAATTTTGATGTTGGAATTCCATCAGCGTTTTTTAAAATATTGAAGGTGTGTATATTTCCCTGGAGATGAGAAAGAAAATCAGGTTTTCCCGAGAAAATGTCAAGTTTATTGCTTAGGTTAAGTATTTAAAGAGATCAATCAGAAAGCCCTGAATATGACATTTTATAGCTGCTATATTTTTCTTCGCATTTTGGCAAAAGTTACTGCAAAAACGTAAATCATTTGATCGCGAGTGGCTAATTTTCCCGGAAGTAGTTCAAAAATACCACTTACCTTTTTTAACTTACCTTTGTTCATGGAAACGACTCATGGAGTTTTTCCAGTAAGTTTCTTCATGCAGATTGGAAGTTCGACATATGCACTAGCTCATTGCATACTTATGAGTCGGACCTTGGAATTTGTTCTGGGAGGTACTGATCTCATGGTATAAAGATAGGAAGCACGCATTGGATTATCAGACAGACGGCGACGGCAGACCAGATGATGTAGATGTGGTTGTTGACATTGTAGTCGTAGTAAACGACGATAGTTAGACACTGCAGGAATACGCATTAGTGTTTAAATACGATGCTTTGTATTTGATATATGTATTGTGCGACTGGAATAGCTGGAGCTATAGTTTTAAATAGCTGTTTAGTTAGTCGCGGATTGAATATTGCTGATCCTTAGAATGGACACGTAGCAGAAATATTCGCATAACTTAATGTGCTTGTGTCGTGTTGATGGTGAAAGCAGGCAACTAAATTCTCTATGGTATTTAGTAGAAGGTAGCGTTTAGTGTTGTCTATTGGCTGTGTACTTTTATCTAGTCAAATCAACACTTAAGATTCCCAAAACTGATGTATCTTGATAATCCAATGTGGATTTCCTGTGCGTGCTGTACACTCCAAAAATGTGTATAGTTCAAGCTGTATTGTTCATACAGCATTTTTTCTTTATTGCCGTGATGTAATACTGGCAAAGATACCTTCTTCTTTCAATAAAACAAAGTTTTTTCGAAACTTGACTTTTTCCCATTAAAACCACTGGGCATACTTTGCTACACTCTGTACACTCTGCTGATTTATACAGAGATAAATTCATATTTCCAACACTGTTATGGGCTACCATCCCACCAGTTAATGTGAAAACCGTCAGTTCACTTGGAAATATTCAGTTTACCTGTGAAAAAAAGTTAATCGTCAAATTGATGGGGGCCACCTAAGTCCGCCCGTCAAGTTATATACAAGATATAGAGTTGGAGTAGTGCAAGTAAAAATTCAATAGGAAGAATGGAACCTACAAGAATGCCACTACTGGAAAGGGATAAGTATGCAACCTCGTGCAATGGAATGGCATTCACACTCAAAGCAGAAAGCTGCTACAGCTTTATTGATATAAGTGTCAGACTACTGGATGACCCATCGACAAGACGGGATCACGATGAATTTATTCGGAAGAAAGACAAAGCCTTATCAATGCTCTACTATGGCTTGTCAACTGAGTACCAGGAGCTCATTAATATCACTGATGACCCCGCTGACGCCTGAGACAAGTTAAAAGAACATTTCGAAGCACCAACGAGAGCGAATTTGGTTCGTCTACGCGATGAATTTTTTAGTATTCGTCTGGAGGAAAGTGTGCCAGTGGACATTTTCTGTGTCCGTTTGAAGAAGGCAGTCAAAAAGCTAAAAGACGTGAAACATCCTATTTGAGGAATCTATGTTGCCTTCCAGTCGATCCGGCATCTCCCAGATATGTTCTGTGGTATCGTGCAAATAATCTACCGATGGCCAGACTCGGATTTCACTTTAGACAAGATTCAGACGGAGTTATCTGCAGAAGAAGGTCGTTTGAGACAACAATGTGAGTTTTAATTCTGCTTTTAATGTATCCTGTAAATCTAAATCTGTGTCTAAATGTAAAAATCAATCTAGAAATTTTAATGTCAAACCTAAACCCAATGTAACCAAAATTGGACCTTGTTTTATGTGTAAAAAGATGGGTCATCTGAAAAAGGATTACATTAAAATGGAAACAAAATTTTTTTCAAGTATTGTGGAATTGTAAGATAAGTCCCAAATAGAGACAAAACTGGTTGGAGATCAGGTCGATAGACTCAAAATTGTATGATAAGTCCCAAGGCCGTACCCAGAAATTTAATTGGGGGGGGGGGGGTCTCAGAGAAATCATGTCCCACACTTTTACGTACGTACATGCATGCATGCGTGCGTACACACATAAAAAGTTGTTTCGCACTTAGAAAAAGAAGTTACGAAAAAAGTACGGCAGCAAAGACATCTGATCAAAGATGCTTGGAACCTATACCCGAATTATAAGAACTGAGCCGAAGCTAGCTTTTGCTCTATGATTATAATGTTAGTCTGGTAAGCACCAGGTCCCTGGTTCGGGCCTGGCAGCATCCTTATCTCCACAATGATGACTGGACATTTGAAACACGCAACCCTTCTCTCGCAATGATCTCACCTCTCAACACGAGATGGCAGCACCACATGGAGTCAGAGGCCTTGCCACTCCCTTCCTGGTTGACAACGACTGATGTCACTCCCGAGGCAACATGCCTCCCGGCCTTCAGCCCCTCAACTGCATTTCAGGGGGACACACGGGGTTTTTCTCAGCGGCTCCCCTCCTCGCCGAAATTAGACTGGGGCCTTCTCATCAGGTGAGGGAGTGTACGGCAGCAAAGACATCTGATCAAAGATGCTTGGAACCTGTACCCGAATTATAAGAACGGAGCCGAAGATAGCTTTTGCTCTATGATTATAATGTTGGTCTTGTAAGCACCAGGTCCCTGGTTCGGGCCTGGCAACATCCTTTCCGCCACAAGTGTTTTAAATATTTTTGAATTTAATTTTTTTAATTATATACAATATTATAAAATAATATTTATATCTTTTATAGTTACCTTTTAGTAGTCAAACAAAAAGAAAATAAGTAGATAAGCAATCGAAATAGTAATAAAAATATGCAATTACATAATGCAAATGAAATATCTGGAATAAAAAAAAAATGAAATTTCTAAATGTCTGATGACTTTAACAAACTTATGAAAAATGTTCAAAACTCACTCAAAGGACAAAGTTTAGTTTTCTTGCTTTTTTTTAAAGCAAACACATTTATCACATCTTCATTGCCAATTTCAATACCTCTATAAACTGACATCAATGCCAGTCCGTTTAGGCTTTCTTGACTTGTTGAATTTCGAAGGTAAGTTTTAACCCTTTTCAATGTCGAAAATGTTCTTTCAGGGGTGCAAGTGGTTATAGGGAGTGTGCATAAAATTTTTAATAAACAAAAAATATTGGGGAAAAAATCTGCACTGCATTCATTCAAAGCTGTAATGGCACACTTAGGTCTATCAACACTCATTTCTTTCTCCACATTTCGTATTCCAGTTCTAAAGTGTCCCACTGCAACCTGTTTTTGTACAATTGTAACGCTTCTACATTGAACACTGTGTTTTTATCGCAACAAACAGATGGTATTAGTTGATCTAATGTAATTAACGTGGCTTTATGATTGGAAAATCTGTTATTTATTTGATTAACAAAATCGTCTAAAAATGGAATAGCAATGGTGGAAATGGAATTCGAAAATAAGTTTCAGAATTCAATGTACAAATATTTGCTCGTTATTTTTGCTTCAATGCTATTCGTGGAATTTTAATTTCTTCGTTTACAGAGTGCAACAAATGTTCAGCACATTTGTAAATGTTTAAAAATCTTGATTCTATATTTGCCCTTATGTCAGCAAAAGTTTCTTGCAGTAAGTCTACATGTTGCATAGCTTCAGATAAATCACACTGCAGAGATTGTAACATTTTGCACACAGGCAGAGTGTATGAAAATAGCATAGATAAGCAGCACAAACCGATCACAAATTCGCTTGATAAAATAGATTTTAGCAACAATGATGCTTTTGAAGACGTATCTGCATCAGGATTGATGCTTAAATCTTCTAAAATTTCAATAGCTTTGTAGATTTCTTTGAATTTTAGAAGACTATCGTGGTTTTCTACCCATCTTGTTTTGCACATAGCTGTTAAAGTTTTCCATTTTGTTTCAGGAAAGTTAGATCAGGGTGGCCACTCAACCTGGAAAAGTCAGGGAACTTTAGAATGGTCAGGGAAAACCGGGAAAAGTCAGGGAATTTTGTGAAAATTCTGGATTTTTTTTTTCTTACTAGTTGTCCATATAAAAACAGAACTGCCCAGTTTGTATGCCATTTTCGAAAAATTTCGCCAAGTGTTACGCCGTACTCGTAACCGCTAAATCAAGGTTACCATGTGTCCATTTGATTCCGTATAAAAGCAAAAATGCGGAGTTTGTGCGCCATTTTGGACGAATGTCGCAAAGTACAGAGATGCCAACTTTTACGGATTTTCCGTAGTTTGTACGGATTTTTACTTCATCTTACGGTTTTACGGACATTACTCTCAAAACTACGGAAAATCCCGTGAAATTCATGCATCCTACCATTCAATTCATATTACCTGCTTTGTTGAGAGTCCAAAATTATCAGTTTGCATCCATTTTCTTCTTCTAATGATTTCATATCAGAACAATAGATCTAATTTATTTTTATAGTGCGCGTAAAAATAAAGAAATATATTACTAAACAAATTATATTTCGTTTAAATTATAAGATTGCGCAATTCAGTCCTTCTTTTCGGGCTTTGCTGAGAGTACACAATTGTCTTTTTCCATCCATCTCCATCCCCTTATTATTGCACATTAACTTGACTAAATTAGCTTATTTTCATATTTTGGTTGATTATAAAGGCTAATTTTTTAATTATTTTCACATAAATAGTACGATCGTGAAATTCAGTTTTTTTTTTTCGCGGCCGTTCCGTAAGTAAGCAATTATCCTTTTCCATCGATCTCCATCTCCCTATTTTTGCACCTTAATTTGACTAAACTAGCTTATTTTCATATTTTGGTTGATTATAAAGGCTAATTTTTTAATTATTTTCACATAAATAGTACGATCGTGAAATGCAGTTTTTTTTTTTTTTCACGGGCGTTGCCGAGAGTACTCAATTATCCTTTTCCATCGATCTCCATCTACCTATTGTAGCACATTAACTTGACTAAACAAGATTATTTTCATATTTTGGTTGATTATAAAGGTTAATTTTTTAATTATTTTTGCATAAATAGTACAATCGTAAAATTCAGTATTTTTTTCACGGGCGTGCCGAGAGTAAGCAATTATCCTTTTCCATCGATCTCCATCTCCCTATTTTTGCACATTAATTTAACTAAACTAGCTTATTTTCATATTTTGGTTGATTATAAAGTCTAATCTTTTAATTATTTTCATAAAAATAGTACGATCGTGAAATACAGTCCCCTCCCCCCCTCGGGCGTTGCCGAGAGTACGATATTGTCCTTTTCCATCGATCTCCATCTCCCTATTGTTAGTCTTTAACTTGACTAAACTAGCTTATTTTCATATTTTGGTTAAGTATACAGGTTAATTTCTTATTTATTTTCACATAAATAGTGCCATTCAGTTGTAATTAACTTAATTTGTTAGCAAGACTACATTTTGAACTTATTCTAAGGTTTTAAAATATATATTGTCAATATACGTAAAATCTTCTTACTTATGGTCGATGCAGTGTTTACTGAAAACTCTTGATTTTTCTACTGATGACCCCTTTCAGAGGTTGGCATTTCTGTACATTATATACATTTTACTATATTTTTTTCTATTTTAATGACTTTCTTTTGACATTTCTGAATTGACAATTATTTAATGGCTGTGGCTTGTTATAGTGTAGTTATTGCATATCTTTAATGATCTCTGTCATTACGAGCAATTTGCAATGCCCATTTTAAGGACATCAGTTTAGACTATTTCTTTTTATTGTCTTTAATGAAAACCATTAAATTCTTTTAAAGGTTTCAATAGTCCAATTTTACTGCATTTACATGTATTTTTATTAAAAATGTCAAAATTTATTTGTAAAAACAAAAAAAATATGTGTATTTTTTTCTCCTGATTTAATATAACTTTTTTTGGATAGTGGAGTTAAATTGTTAATATTCTTTAATCAAATTTGTAACTAAATAGGGGCGTGCATGTGTTTTATGTTAAAATTACTGGTCTGGAATTTCTTTTCAATTCATCTGGAAAACCTGGAAAAGTCAGGGAATTTCAATATGTCCGAAGAGTGGCCACCCTGTAGATTCAATGTTTTCTTTTAAACACCCCTTTCTCTTAGATGAAGATTTAAAAAAAATTCCCACGGCTTTAACAGTGCAAATGCAATTTCTTATGCTAACAACTTCGCATGAATAGCTCCAGATAGGTGCTAAGTTCAGGGAATGAGAACTACAATGAACATAGAGTGCTTCTGGAAAATGTTCTTTTATTCGAGCTTGCACTCCCTTAAAACGTCCTTTCTTTGACGAAGCTCCAACATAACCTTGCCCCTACCGAATTTTTGCAATTTACACCAAGTGTTTGCAATGATTTTATAATCGTATTTGATAAGCATTCTCCAGTAGTGTTATTAGCTATTATTAAACATAGAAAATCTTCTCTGAGTACATAAATACTTTCTTTTTTATCGACATATCTCACACAGATTGTCATTTGTTCTTGCCTTGTGATATCTGTAGAGTCATCTGCCAAAATGGAAAAACTTGCAGCATTATTTATTCTCTGTATTATTTATTCTTTCTCCAGCCCCCAGAACCCCCCCCCCCCCCACTTGGGTACGGCATTGATAAGTTCCAAATAGAGACAAAACTGGTTGGAGATCAGTCAATAGACTTAATTGGGTGGTAGACGCCTCAGCTACTTGACACTTTTGTAATAATAAGTCTTTATTTAAAAATTTTAAATTAATGAAAGGCACTACTATGTCTTTAGTTATCAGAAATGTCGAGAGCCCAATTGAGGCTATCGGCACGGTTAAAATGTTTGTTGTAATCAATGGCCAGAAAAATGATATCTTGTTAGATAACGTGATGTATTCGCCGAAATCACGAAGAAATCTTCTAGCTGCTTCTATTCTAGATGAGAATTTTTATTTTCACGGGGAAAATGGAATCATGTGGTTTTATACACATAAGGGGGATACTTCTATGCAAAGAGGAAAGAAGGGTTATACTTCTTTAAACCCCAGTACGAATTTAATAAGTAATCTAATAATATAACGAATCTAATAAGTAATATTAATTTTTCAAATTCCCCAATTGAAAATCATAGAACTAAACACATTGATGTAAAATATCATTTTTTGAGAAATCTAGTTCTAAATGAGTCATTTAAAATTAAATTTGTAAATACCAAAGACAATGATGCAGATTACTTTACAAAACCTATGACTAAAGATAGAGTTCTTAAGTTCTGCAATGAACTATTTAAAGTGTAATTGTTCTTTGATTTACTTGTCAAACTTTGTCATTTTGAACTACAAATTTTAATATTATAGTATAAATACATTATAATTTTTACTCCTACCTCAATGTACAAAGTAAATTGTCATTTGAGTATGAAATGTGTCTATAAAAGTGTTGTAATTTCACAATTTGCATTTTTTCACTTTTCACTTTTTCAACTGAGCATATTAGTTGCTCTAGTATATTTATCTAGTGATTTGTATTCTAGTGATTGCTCTAGTGTGTGTATCTAGTGATTGCTCTAGTGATTTGTCAATATTTCACATAAAATTATAGATATACAATTTTTTTCACTTTCACAAAGCAATTTCTGCTGATGTGTTTCAAAATGTATGATTAGTGAAAATTGTTGTGGTGTTTAGATTCAAACTTTAAGTATTTTGTTATATACTGTATTTGTATTATAACACCAAAAGCTTAGATTTTAAAATTTCACTTAAGAATTGAAATATTGAAATGCTTATACTAAAAAGTTTATAAACTTAAACTTTGTGATTTCCATGCTAATAATTAAATTTAAACTTAACTTAAATAACATGTTTATACATAAAAACTTTTAAACTATAACTTTTGCTAGCATGTCGATACCTAAATTTAAAAATGTAACTTTAAGTCATGTTTATACTTAAAATTTTCATGAAAATAAAGTAATTGTACTAAAATTTAAATTGTAATTTTTAAGACATGTTTATACTTAAAATTTTCTTGTAACTAAAGTAATTATACTTAAAAATTTTAAAAGTCTAATATTTTTGTAATCTACTATATTTCATGAATTTTATCAGTATCTATTAAATATGCTCAACTAAAGTTTGAGTATATATATCTATCTATTACTGTGTCATGTTATAATATTACAGATGAACTTAGACCAACTTAAATTGTCATTCATTATAATTTTGAATACAAAACTAAGAAATGTATTATTCTTAGATTAAATTTTTGATCGGTTTTGACTTCCAGAAGGGATTGTTCTAAAAAATTCAAACTTCAAATGCAAAAATTTGTAACCCACCCCGGTTTTCTTAAGAACAATGCAGTAAAGCGACTATTACAGCAGAGTCAATGTTTCTTATTAATATATAAACCAAATAGATTTCTTTATCCATGGCCGGCTTTAGTAAAATGCGGCTTTGTGATCGCAGTTTGAGAAATTTGTGAAATATCATGAAGTCGATTACTGAGCAAATGTTAGTAGTGACAGTATCTTTTTGCTGCATGCCATTATTAGAGGTCTAGGTTAATGTAGAAGAACTTACTGTGATTTTTCTTTTTGAATTGGGTTATTTTTTAATTCTGTCATAAGATCATGTTTTAGCTTTTAAAAGACATTATTTTGTATTGTGATATGAGATTTTAATTTTATTACTATAACAACCACACTGCAAAACCAAATTTTAATATTCATGGTTGGACAAATAACATGATGTTTTATTGAAAGTGTGATGTGCTGCATTGAAGGAATAGGGTACTGTGATTTAAAAATTTTTATATTTACAATAGAGGATTTTCTCAATTTAAATTGCACTAGAAGGGAAAAAAAAAGTTCTGGCGTTTAAGGATATATCTTAAAACATCCTGTATTGATTTTAGGATTTATGACATTCTGTAAACTATTAGTAAAAGTGACAAGCGTAGTCACGATTTATCTATTGGAAAAGCTTGACTCTGTTTTGGTAATAAAAACTGAAGTAACATCTGCTTCATATCGTCTATAACCTAATGAACTTTTTAAAACTATGCCCTACTCTCTTCTGTTGTTACTAAAGACATGTAACTTGCAGAAAAAAATTGCCCCCCCCCCTTCACACATACAACATGATCTATATTATTTTATTCAATTTTTAAAGGAAGATAATAGCTTGAATGAATTTATATTTAGATCATAAGAATTGCCCAAGGCACAATAAAACAACATGAAGGTATTGTTTTTAATTAGTCTTTATTATGTAGTTGTTTTTGCATTTCTTGTTTTCTCTTGTGTGACACAATTAAGAAATTCACAATAGATAAGCCTTTTATAGGTTTATGATAGTTTATTACTTCAAAAGAAATAATAGTTTATTTTTATAGAGGCACTTAAATCTTCTGAGTTATTTTAAGTAGCCTATTAAGAAATTATAAGATTTTGTTTATATGATGAGTAAATTATTAAATATTAAATATTAAAAGCAACATACATGGTGATCTCTATAATATTTTGTTCTATGTATACATTATGTTTTTATTTATGCAAAGAGAGTTATTAAATACTACTATTAACAGTTACATTAAAAAGAAAATTTTTAAATTTTCCCAAATTTTTACAAACATTCCTTGATTTTCTACCTAAGATGTTTAAAAAACCTACTATGATCAATGTTTTCCTGTCTTCTTTGAATAACATCTATAACCTTCAAAAGATGCTTAAATTCTAGATATGAGAATTAAAATTTCCCTTTTCATTAGAGCTGGTTTTTTCTCACATTCAATTTTTCTCTTGAGGTCAGAACATGCTACTCTGCAGTAATGGATAAATTGGAAGTGACTCCAGATCCTGATGCTTTTGATATTGGTCCAACTAAAGGCTTAAGCCATCTTTGTTATACTATCCTGGGAAATCCTTTAAATAAAGATGAACAGTTCTCTGATTGGGAACGTCGTCCTCTTAGGGAAAGCCAGATAACCTATGCAGGTATTTTTTTTTTAAATCTTTATTATTTGTTTAGGTTTTTTTTTTAAATGTTCATCTGATATATTGGCTAATACTAAATATAAAAATTCCAACCACACCAAATTAAAGTAAATAAACTGTAATTTTACGTGAATCATTTTAAAAATTGAAACATGAGTTGTAGAAATTTACAAAAGATATTATGAAAGACATTTTGTCTTTGAATGGCAACATTTTGACTAGACTATGAATAGCAATTTCTGCAAGCACTGTCACATGTAAAACTTATTTTTTCAATATTTAAAAAAATAGTTGTAGATGAACACAGATTCTTCATTGTTTTAATATATCAAGCCATTGCTGTTACATTGCTGTTACATTTGCTGTATTATAATTAATACTGCAATGGTATTAATTACAATTAATACCATTGAGGCATTAATACAACTACACAAATATTTAATATGAGGTAGTAACATCAATTATTGTGTAAGGAAAACCAAAGTTTGTTTCTTAACATGTATTAACATTAGCTATATTACAATTTTAAAACTTTCTTAGAGAAATTCTGAATCGAAGTACAAACTCTTTTTGATATCTCATGAAAGATTTCTGTTGACAACTCAAACTAAAATCAAACTGATGTTGCTTTAGAATTATATGCAGTTGTCATCACTTATTAGTTTCTCCGGATAATTGATTCAGTCACTTTATTGACGAAAAAATACAAACACCAAATAGTTAAATTTAATTATAAAATTGCCACTTAATTGATGCTTTATTGAAGACAAATTGCATGTAGAAAATAGTGTTGACTTTAATTTATTCTTCTTACTTCATAGCTTTGGATGCATTTTGTTTGCTTGTAATGTATGAGAAACTCTTTCATGTGCTACAAGATCTGCAGTTAAATTTAGAAGATGTAATAAGAGTAACAAGTCAATCAAGCACTAAATCAGAACCTTCTAAAAAGGATAAAGTTCAAATGGTAATTATGAAGTTAATTTTTTTTTTCTTTACCAAATATAATTTAGTGTAGTGGTACAAAACGTAAAATATTTTAGGCTTTCATTTAATTTTGTACACATTTGAGTTATATATATAGAGGAATTATTATTATTTTTAAATTGCTAAAATATTATTTCTTTTGTAAAATAGCAATTATGAAAGCCTTTTCTACTATAAAAGTCACATTAAAAAAAAAAAAAAAATCCACAAATAAATAAAACAAAAAACAAAAAAATTCACAAAATGAATGTAAAAAAATAAAACAAAATAATATTTTTGTGATATATATTTTATATCACAAAAATAAGCTCTCCAGTTTACCTTTTGGAATTAATTTCCAAATGGAATATCTAAATGGATTTTGATTATTTCATCTCAGGAAATCACTTTCCTTCTTTAAACCAACATGGGGACAAATAAACAACTATATATAGCGGAATATCTGGTAGCCAAATTTCAGGTTCCAAAAAAATGTTGTTAACTTTACAGTTTCTAGAAACTTTTGCTTGGAATAAATTTTTGGAAATGTTTTATGAGATTTATAATTGATGTCAGAGAAAAAGCTTTTTGCATCGTTAGGTAAAAAAAATTGTGTAGTATTTTTGGTGTAATTCTGGGAAATGATATTTTGGGAAGAAGATACAATTTTGAACTATGCAAATTATATAAAAATTGTTACATAATCAAATACATTAAAATTAAAGAATGCAATGAGCAGAATATTTGTTAAGAATGGATAACAACAGATTCACTCACAATATTTTTTTTATGTTCACACCAATCGGGAAAAGACCTAGAGGATGACCAAAGTTGAAACGGATCGATTGTGTGGACAAGGATTTTGAAGTGTTAAAGATTAAAAATTGGAGAAGCATTGCTGCAAAGGGACCGCTTTGGAGGATCTTCTGAGGAAGGTCAGCACCCACAGGGATTGTTGAGCCATTGATGATAATGAATTGCTGTCTATAAAGAATTGAGTTATTTAGCATAATTAATGAAATTTTAATGCATATTCATTATTAGAAACTACTCGGCATTGCCTGGGATTTAAAGTAGGGATTAATTGAATTCCTCCATTAAGTTTTTTTGAAAGGCTTAGTTACCTGCTTCATGAGTACACTTAAATTACGAAACACAAGCAAGCACATGCTCACCCTAAATAAGTATGTGATAACTCCTTAGACCACTACTTGGATATGTAATGCACCTTGGTTCTGATGCTGGGCACATCAAATGCTATTCCCTAAATATGTCTTTTCTGTTCTGCATGGGTGTATAAGCTCTTACGGTATGTCTCAAATAAGCTCTTTTGATATATCTCAAATAAGCTCTTTTATATGTCCCAAATACGCTCTTTTTATATGTCCCAAATAAGCTCTTTTTATATGTCACAAATAAGCTCTTTTCATACACCCTAAATAAGCTCTTTTGATATGCCTTAAATAAACTTTTGATATGCCCGAAATAAGCTCTTTTGATACACCATAAATGAGTTCTTTTGATATGCCATAAATAAACTCCTTGATTTGCTGCAAATGTGCCTTTTACCCTCTGTGTGGGCATAATACACTTTAAATATAATCTTTTGATACCCTATATAAGCTCCTTCGATTCACTATATAAGCTCCACACTTCAAAGCTACATAAAGAATAGCCTTGAGCACTGGCTCGTGACCTGGAGAATCAAAATCAATCCGACCAAGCGTGCAGTCTGCATTTTCCAACCTAACTACCGAGAACTTAATCATAACTTCACCCTTAATATCTTCAATGAACCAATTCCCTTTTCTCTCTCTGTAAAGTATTTGAGCGTCACAATGGATGCCAAAATGACTTTCAGGAAGCACACATCTAGAATAAAATTGATACTGCTAATAAAACTTTTAAATCCCTCCTCCCACTTTTCGGTAGAAAATATCATCTGTCCCTCCCTTATAAGCTGATCATCTATAAACAAATCATCGTACTGGCCTTTTTGTACACCTGCCCCGTCTGGGGATCAGCTGCAAAAAGTCATATAGAGAAATTGCAAGTTTTTCAAAATAAAGTCTCATGCTGCATTGTAAATAAATACACCCTGGTTTGTCCAGAGCAAAATGATTCACCACGATCTCAAAGTCTCAGACGTTGCTGGGCATATTTGGAAAACTTCACGAAATTTTTTTAGGAAAAACACTAGCAAATCCTGCCTGAGAGACATTGATAGTAATTATGACCATTCCACACCTTCCTATCTCAGAAAAAGACCTAGACATCTTCTTTCCGGTCTTTCGGTGCTCTCGTGGAAGCGCCCCAGATATTCAACCCCCCAGGCAGGAGTTTCCTAACCTTGCCTGCCGGGCGACGATAGACGGCGACCTGTTCCACCCTGGTTATTGCCTCGGCAATTCCAGAGTGAAATGGAGAAACCTAATTCGTCCTCCCCGGTGAGCTCTCAATCCACTAGAACAATGATTATGCTTTGCTCATGAAATTAATTCCAGCCCGGTCTTCCCATTCGATGTGCAACATTTGCACAAATTCTGATTGTAAATATTGTAATTTATTTGTGTAAATATTGTAAAATACTGTAAATTAATTATGACATGAAAACTTAAACTCTAACGCAAAAATAATCTTAATAACATAACACTAAGTAAAACTGCCAACAGCTGAAATTAAAACTGACTAAAAAATCTGAACTTCAACTCTTTAACTAAACCAAAAACAATAAATTTATTAACTTTATAGTTAATTATAATTGCTCTTAAACTTTAATTCTTTATATTGTAATTCACACCTTAGCTGTATTGACCTATTAGAAATTCTGTAACTTGGAAAGATTCACTCGTTTTCCATTGGCCTGTTCTTCCTCTGGCCCCTCCCCTTCTCTTACAGCCACAGTCCAGTATCAGCCATCCCAAGACAAAGACGGCAGAACAGCAGCCGTCTTTGACCTCAATGGAGCACTCTTAAAAAAGATGAGTGCACACAACATGATATTGCTATTGGAAAACCATATTCATGGACATTATCTACTTTCTGAGGTGGAGGAAGTAAGCATCTTGGCTTGGCTACATAAGCTCCTTTGATTAAAATCAATAGCACATCTTCTAAATGAAAATTCTTGTAAACTCTGATTCTTGATTCTAGTACTAGCCCAGCAATCCAAATAAAACCCTAAGCAACAGTTTCAGCTGATGACATACCTGTTCTACAGCATTCCAGATCCATGCTTCAAGAAGACAAATTTTGACCCCGTATCAATGATGGGGGAAAAATCTGTTTTATAACTCGTTCCATGCAGTGTTAGACTTCTTTTGAAAAGTTATGAGGTTTCATACAAAAATCCATAATTAATGACTGTTAAATTGTGAAGATAGGATTGTCAGTCAATTTTCTTATATCACAATATAAAAATTGAAAGCATTTTAAACACATGGAAAAGTGTATATGTTTACAAAAGTCATAAAAGTTTGTCTATTAATCATATGGATTCCATTAAAAATTTGTTTGAAAGATAATTTCTTGATCTTTCTGATGGTGCTAAGATGGAAATGCTATAAAAATATTTCTGGTCGTTAAGGAACCAATTTGTGTGAAAATTGTTCAAAATTGTTCTAAAACATAAAATAGCTAAAAAACTAATTTGAATAAAAAAAATTTTGCTCAGACATATCATATTGTGCACTGAAGTACTTGTGTACCAAATTTCATGGCCATATGGATTTTTCACTACAGTCGGTGCAGACGAACAGACTAATATTGTTCTTTATTATTATAGATGTTCCCTTGATAGGAATGACATGTGGGTTTATTTTTGTTCCATATGGAAATCAAAACTAATATTGGGAAAAAAAAATGCACTATGCATAACTCTAATACACTAATAAGATATGCAGTATTTTAAAATTTTTATTCATATTAAGAACTAGCAGCATACCCGTTCTTCGTACGGAGTATATAATATAAAGAAACTTATAATTCGCAATCATGTGCAAATTCTGTTAAAATATTAAATTTATTGCTCATAAAGAGAAGTTTAACAATATGTGTTCTCACTATGCAAAATTATCTTCACGGGCAGATCTGAAGAATAAAAGATCCTGACCCCTTTTGTAAGCAAATTTACAAAAAAAAAAGCAATTGAATCATTATATGTAACCCCGTACTACTTATATTGTCGTAGATTAGAAAATATGCCAGTGTGTTAGTAGAAGATTACCCGTATTACAATATGAGTCTCAAAAATATTTGCCAAAATAAAGGAGATGACGTAATAAATTGAAAATATCAATAATCCCCGTAATCTTTTACCAGAAGGTCGTAATTGATTCCAATATATGCCAATATATATCAAAATATACGCCAATATACCTGTACTACTTATATTCTCGTAGATTAGAAGATATAATGCATTTGTAGAAGATTACTCGTACAACGTACTATATATGAGTTTAAACAATTTTCGTCATAATAAAACAATGTCATAATAAATTGAAAATATCAATAATACCTGAATCAAAAGTCCCCGGAAATATCAATAATAATAATGTTTAAACCTGAAGACCGTAATTGATATTATCCAGTCAAAAATGCAATGTCAATGAAATTCATTTTATATACATATCTTTATTATTCAAATCGGAAAAGATTTAATATAAAATCGTATGCCACATAACACATTGGATCCGTTGCTAAGCGACATGATATCATTTGCTTCAAATAAATTGATGGAAATCATATCATCTGAATAATGCGACCTCCATGGAAGGTTTGGCGACATTTTAGTCAATTTAGCGATAACTTAAAAAATCCCCAAATTTATCGCCAAGTGGGACTGTAGAACAGATAGTCCCATTTTGCGACAAATTGACGAAACATCATCACAATACTATCCACTAACAAAACACAATTATTTTCATTTATTAAGCGCAATTTTATCAATTCTATGATATTTTTATGGACTCACAAATATTTTTATCAATTTGGTGCTATTAAAAAAATTCGTTAAATGTGTTACTAAGTAGGATGGATGGACTGTCCGACAAATGCTACCGAAACATCATTTTAGTACTCTATTCTAAAAAAACAAATCATTGATTTGCGGCATTTTTATAAATTTGGAAACATTTCCGCTAATTTGGTAAAGTTTAAGAAAAGTTACCAAGTTATTTAGAGATATTCCGCTAAACTCGTAGCTCTAAATTTGCAGATGTGAAGTATAAAATATTCTGATCCCGTTTGTATATACTAAATGAAAACACTAAAATTGTATTATAAGATACAGCCGTTCTACTACTCTTTTTCTGCTTCAACGATCGGCTAAATGAATTTATTGGGTAAACACAATATATGAGTTTATTAGCTAAACACAATATATGACCTGGAAAACTCTTTGCTAAAATAAATGAAAATGATGTACGCAGTTCGCAATTTATATAATTAAAAGAACAACCAAACCTTTCATTTAAAAATATATTTCTTACATCCATTTATTTATTATTCAAATAGAAAAAATAATAATAAATATTAACAACACATTTAATTTCATTCCGTTGCCGAGCAACATGATATAAGATAGAATCTTCCTCATAAAATGCGAAATTAAATAGCCATTTTGATTTCTTTATACTTTTAATCGTTGAGTAAAAGCTTGTGAAATATAACCACGGAGGTAGATTTTTCCATTTAAATTCATGTTTCAAACAATTCGTGTTTTCCGATAGTGACTAATTAATGCAAAAATCCTGCACCAAACTCGGAAATAAAGTTTTATTTCATTTCGCCGTTTTAAACAAACGATTTTTATCCTTTCCGTTTGAATAAACCACGGAGTTGGAGAGTATAACTCATAGGAAAAAGTTCCGTTTTTCATTAATATCTCGACAACCCCTGGTCTTAGAAACTCGAAACTTGGACTAAATTTATGGGGGGCTATTTCAAGGCTATCCACAAAATTTCATTAAATTCGGTTTAGCCGTTTTTACGTGATGATGAGACAAACGAAAATTTCGTTTTTTACTAATATCTCGAGAATCACTGGTCGTAGAAACTCAAAACACGGACTAAATTTTAAGTGGGCCTATTTCTAGGCTACCCACCAAATTTCATCAAATTCGGTTCAGACGTTCTCCCGTGATGATGGGACAAACAGACAGACAGACAGACAGATTTTCAATTTTATTTATATAGATAATTAACTGTGCATCAGGAAGGTATAAGCAATAAATATATCCTTAACTGTTAAGAGCAAAGTTCCAAATCTTCAAATGTGGAACAAAACTGTAACTTGCGTTCTTCAACTGACATTGTTGAGTCATAGTTGGGGTAAGTTGAATTATTGTTGTTACCATCTAGGGGCTGAAAAGGATGATTTTTTAGTCAACATTGTAATTTCACTGATTCTTAGGGACAAATACAATCAACAATTTCTCAAAATAATATTGTTAAAGCTTTTATTAAATAAGGTTTTATTTATTTTTTCAAGTAAAAAATCACAATTTATTAAGTACCACCCATTTATTTCCATTATTTATGTTTTTGACTGATATAATTAGGAGACAAAAACTTATCTCATCACTGGTAGACAGTGACAGGAATGACAAATTTGTATTTTTATGTCAAAACTACATTCAATATTATTGAAAAATACTTTTTGTTGAAAAATATGTAGAACAAACACATTGTATTCTGAACAAATACTGCAAAAATATCTTTCTTATTTATATTTTTTTTTAAGCCCAAGGGATACAAAATTAGAAATTATTAAATATTCAGCCACATAAGATTTTTATAGATATATATTTTATTTAAGGCATTTTAAAAGCAAAATTATAAACTTGAAGCTTGTGTTGTAAATATAAACAGGTATGCATACAAAGTTTCTTTTAATTTTATATTGCTAGAAAAAAGACATCCCCCTTCAATCTATACCCGTTTCGCAGTTCAGAGTAGTCGTTGACAACATGCTCCATGGCTTGGGCAAGTATCTTCGTATTTGCGGTGTTGATGTTGTTTTTATTGGTAATGATGATGATCACATGCGTACTATTCAGGTTAGTAGATTTTAATATTTTTGAAGCACTAAAATTTGAGTTTGTTTCAATGTATGGACAAATATTGACAAAATTTTCTTCTGATTTTTTTAGCTTTGCTCTGTAGTGATTAGTGATTGAAACTTCCATTTGTAAATAGTCTGATTTTGAAATTTTGTAAAGAGGTCTATTTTTTTTTGTCTATTTTGCAAATTGAAGGGTTGGAAAATGATGCTAGATTTTTTTTTTCTATATAGAGTCCTTTCACCATGTATTTTAAATATATTTCATTTTAACTCTTATCTATTCAAAGTACTACTTTCTATACTAGTTCCATCTATACAGTGTTGTGATACAGCTTGACTACATTGAATTGCCATTATAATTATTTATTAATATATTACTATTTCTTTTTCAAAGGTTTTCTTTTGTTGAAAAAATAACATAAAAGTAATTAAATAAAAATCTTGTTTCTTTGTACTGTGTTAACACTATTCTAAAATACATAACTACTTTTTTTTGTATTGTTAAAATGCTTTGGTTTGTTATTCAATTAAAAAAAAATTAAATTAAGAGGTATAATATATTTGTGTGTATAAAAATGTAAAGTCTAGCAAAAATACATTTGTCATGCATATATTTTTTTTTTGTTTTGTTTATAAATCAATATATGCTGTAACAAACTGTGATTCCATTATAAAAGTGTTTGATTACCTGCTTGTTTTATTAAAGAGAAATTACTTTGCTTAGTAGTGATGAATATATTTTTTATAGATTGCTGAATCTGAACACCGAATTATTTTGACTTCTGGAACACCCTATAGAAAGGTATTTTGCATCTACTTTATATTTTGATCAAACATATATATTACGATAAGAATGTAGTATATCTGTACTCTATCTTAATATCTATGTTTCACAAAAACTTTGTTTTAATTTACAATAGCTTGCTATTTTAAAGCTTTAAAAAGATATAGGATTACCAGACCTCATTTTCAAAATGTTTAAGAAACACTAACTGGAACTGTATGCCTTATAAATTACCATGCAACATATACGAAAATGACATAAATTGCTCTATTAAATATAGATTTAGAGCATATATATATATATATATATTTTAAGTAACAAATAACATGCACACAGCTGATAAATGTATGTTAACATGTCTAAAATTTGCTATTTTCTCTTTAAAATAATCCATCTATACATATATATCTACCATCTATATATTTCAATCAAATAATTATTTTTAAAAGTTATAAAAAACTAATGGTGTAGTTTTACAATTTTGTGCATAACCTTAATTTCAGAGTAACCCATATTTGTGTTTCTAGCATCTATTTTTTAGGCCTCTAAATATTCATCAAAATCATTATTTCATTTAAATAATGAAATCTTTCATTTACTCACTTTAGTTCTATAATTAAAAAAATAAATTTATTATTCTGTTAGCTGGACAACCTAACATAAATGACTATATACATACTGAACATCCACTATGAGACTCTTTAAAGTTTCTATCTCCCTTTTCTCAAAGGCAGCAACATAAGGAACATATTAAGTTTTTTTTCATTTACTTGCATTACAATGGCTACTGGTTAAAATGTGGTTAACTGCAGATGAGGCAAGAGATGCTCTAATGTTTGCAGAAGAAAAATATTCCACAAGTTTGGTTCACTTTATGATATTAGTTGAATAATTTTTTTTAAATTATAGTTTAGTCTTTACAAAGTTTCAAAATTGTGTTGTTGCTTATGACCCCTGTTTCTGCATTAGCACGAATACAAGTCCAGTGACACCAGAAGAAGGACAGAGAGAATTACACACAAGACAAGAATACAAAGTTTAATAATACATGCAAGCATCACTGACTAAGGTCTGAAGGGTGCAGCTTCTCATTTAACGAGGACCCAGAAGGCGGAAGACTGTCTTCATCCTCAGGAAAACAACCATGCCTTACTTGGGATTCGAACCCAAGCCCACTAGACAGCAGCCGGTGACGCTATCCACTTCACTACCTGGGCGGCTCAAAATTGTTTAGGGCTTAAATAAGCCTCAATGCCTTTTTAAATAAAGATTTTAACAAATTATAGATGTAATTGCATTAATATATCTTCTAAGTAATTATAACTGGGTGTAAATGAGTGCAATTTGTGCCGGAAAAATGAATTTAGAAAATAAACAAGGAAAAAATAAATAAAATATAGAGTTTATATACTCCATTTATTTATTTTTATTTTATTTACTTCTTAAGCTAATTTTCCTTCAATTTTTTTCATTTCTTCTTATTTTACTTCTCTTTTGTCAGTTATTTTACTTTTGTTTGTTATTTTACTTCTCTAGGTGGCACTACCTTATTGGGTTCTACCATTTTCTGTTTGGCCATCATGGTCTAGCACTCATTTAGACATTCAGGTCAAGGCTTGTTCTCACTGAAGAAATTAATTCAAAAATTTTCAAAGCATATGTCTGCTTACTTAATCTTATTAACACACCAATTTACGATCATTATTACTTGGTGTGTTTATTATTTTTCACATTTTACAAAAAACTTTTAAAACTAAATTTTCGTATTTAAAATAGTAACTTTAAAAATATAAGAAACATATTACTTTGGATTTTTTTTTAATATTTTAATGCATTAATAATTAAATAATAATAATAATAAAAGAAATCATGAGTTTTCTACACCCTCTTTGGAAAAATTTGTGGATGTTAATAAATATTGTTTGAAAATAAATGTGTTTCATAATATATTATCCATATTAGAGTGCTAAGATGAATGATTTTCAAAATATTGTTTACTTTTAATAGTTTATCAAAGCCTTTTGTAAGTTGGTATCATTTGAAATTGTACGAATAGTAATAATAAAAAATTACGAATTCATCTACATGAATTCATTTAAAAATGTAATTTATTTTATAAAAATATTTATGCAACATCAGGAATATAACTTATTGAGATATAAATAAGTAAATACTGTTTTACAAGAAAACTAAAAATCCTGTTTTAGTTAGAGAGGATTATTATATAACTATATTGTTGCTTTTAAATAAATTTTATATATCCGTAATGGTTGAATCTGAAGAGAAGTCAGTTAGGTTTGGACACCATTAATCTTTTAAGAAATTTTATAGAACATCTTTAAAGAACAGTTATGGGTATTTGTACTTGACACGTGGAGAGGAGCTTTACAACCTCTTGGTTTAGTTCGTAGATTGTTTCTGACGATATGCACAATGTATATCAATGGTTTCAGAGAGGGACAGATTTTTCTAAAAGATTTGAACTGCTTAGTAGTGAAAAGTAACAAAATAGTGATGAGGTTCTTAGATAGTTCAATGGGAATTAATATACCAGTGCTTATTAACAAGAAAGTTCACAAATAGCAGAACTTGAAGGCTCAGAGAGTTTGATTAAACTCTCGAAATGGTACAAAAATAATGAGTTGGAATTAAATTAGTTTAAGATGAGCTCATCACTTGAGAATGCAAATTTTGTTCAATGGTAAATATAAAAAGGGCAGTTTTTTTCAGAGGGGTTTGAAATTTCTTTTTCATACGTATTCATTGGTAAATAATTTGTGTTAATGAAATTATTTTTTTCCAGATTAAAGGATATGTACCTGAAAATATGTGCTATTGTGTGCCTCCTGATGAAAATCCAAGAGATCAAGCAGCTTTAACCCTTAAGCACTTTAATGTTGTATGCAAAGAAACAGATATATTTTCTCGTTGCTCAGTAAATATAAATTTTTATGCTTCATTAGCTTTATTGATATAAGTATGATCATCAACATTTATGATTTCCCAATTTTTTAGTAGTTGCACCCTTGAAAGTAATGTCTGTGCTTTGTAAAACCTCCCTTCCTCTCACTCATTTATTGTTTGATCTAATCATGCAAATTACACAAAACTCTCCAAGTTTTAGTTTTTTTACATAATCTACCTGGCTATAGTATTTCAGAGTAATATGTAAATTCATTTTGTGCACAGTCAATAATAAACTACATCACAATGTAAGATGTTGCTCAAATAGGATATTAATTTTAGATGGTGCTACCTTATTGGATTCTATTAAGCTCATTTTAATTGAATGTTTTAAATTTCCTCTTGTTTTACTTCTCTTTTGTCGCACTAGGTGGTGCTACCTTATTAGGTTCCACTATTTAGCTATTTTCCGTTTGGCTGACATGGTCTAGCTCTCATTTGGCAGTGATGTGATTGCTGTGCCAATTGCACCATTTAAAGTAGGCTGCGCTATTCTGATACAAAAAGCAAAATTTAACTGTTTTTGCGCCAACACTGTGCCATTTCACGAAAATACCGGAAAAGTAATTTTTGTTTATGGGAATGGAAAGGAATCAAAAATTTCTCAGAGTACTGGCAAAATCAGAGGTCTAGACTTTTTCCATTTCAGACAGCTCTAATTAATATAAAGCTGTGGGTTGTTAAGTTCGAACAAAGAGACTTTCTAACAAACAGCCAGTTCTCCCCAAAGACACCAAATTACTTAGCGAGTACTTGACCCCTTGACCAGGTTACGTGATAGGAACCGCTATATTGAATCAGGTGCAAAAAAATAACCTCCTTTCGCTTCCTGCTTTTGTAATTTTGAACGTGATCTACATAGGGAGGAAAGAAGGGGGAAGCAATCCCTGCGGTAGATACAGTGGAGTTAGACACTGATTATACATGAGGCCTTGAAGGTTCGTGCGCACACTAGAAATCAGAGTTTAAAAATGGACTAAAATGTCAGGAAATATTGGTTTTTATTCAAAATTTTAGAAAAATCAGGGAAATTTTAACTTGTTGATCTGCACTAACTAAAATGGGTAAACTGAAAAATAAAGTGCAAAAGTAGCTTATATAGAACTTCAAGCTAAAACCACTTTTGATGACGTAAAAGTGTACATAGAAATTGGTGGAACATTTCAGATCACTTGATTTTCTTTTCTATCCGTATGACTCAGCAAAGATGACTAGTGGGGAGGAAAGATGAAAGCATTTACTGTGATTGTTTTGATTTCATATTTTTCAATAATGCAATCGAGAAGCAGCTCATTAAATCGAGGGGCGGGCGACAGTGGATTTATACTTGTTGGTTCGATAAGCAGATATTTGATGTATTTGAAAAAAATATATATTAACTGATGCTTTTGTATACATAGTGAAGTAGTAACAACTTTCAACTTGAAATTGGTCACTTATTTTGCTCTTTTGTTTGGAAAGCTATATTTACTATAAATAATAAATAACTAAACATGATCCTATTGCAAAGCATGCAACAATAAGTCCTCTCAAAGAGGTCACTGTCCTCTCAAAGGGGTCAACAAGAATGACTCATCGTATTTAAAAAAGGAGTCAACAACAGCTGCATTCGCAATGACTCATCGTATTTAAAAAAAATCTTTGAGGAGTGGTATTTTTCTTTTGAGAGGTTATTTATGTTATCTAGTGCTCTATTTTTCACATATTTGACTATTCCTAATAAAGTTTTCCTTTTTCAGTAGCACCAGCTTCTTTTTTTTTTATATATATAAATATAACGATGTTGTATACTAAATAGATGCTAGAGAATAAATAAAACTTTTGAGATTTTTTTTTCTTTCTCATACATAGTATTGAGAAAGTATTGTTTTCACGAAAATTTCCGATTTTGAGATCAATATATGTTTTGAGACCCCCCTGAACACGTTTTGACTATTTTTGGAGTGATGTTAGTCTGTGATAGATTTTTTGTGTACACGATCACTTTTACAAATATTAATGGATTTTTACGAAACTCCATATTCAGCTTTGTTAATGAAAAATGTAGAATTACATAATTTTTTTTTTAAATTCGAGAGAAAACTTCGAAATTTTATATTTCCTTAACTTGGCAGCATGACAAAATTTGATGATTGAAAGGCTCGATTGTGAAATTTAATAGTTTCAGAAATTATAATAAAAAATAGCCACTACAATTTCTGTATTCATGACGTTGTTAGCGCCCTGGGGGTACATTATTAAGTTTCGTATTAATCAAAAGATTTTTCCGAACCCTTTAAAATGAAGGGTAACATGCTATAATTGAGATCATTTGGAACAACAATACAGACTTTTCAACATTTTTTTTGGTAAAATTTACAAATGAAAAAAACAAAAAAAAAACACAAGCTGCTTAAAATTAAAAATACTTTTTGGTATAAGAAAGTCGAGTCAAGCCACACTAGTTAATTTGTTTTTCATTTCGGGTGTCATAGTAAAAATAAAAATATGGAGATATTTCATCCGCGAATTGAGAAGGGGGGGGGGAGTCAACTAGATGACTTATACTCAAGAAAAAATACCAACTGATAATCTTATACAAATAGTCGATCATGTAATTAAAAATCTTGAACAAAAAAATTTGATAACCAAACAGGAAATAATATCCATCTGCAAGATTAAAAAAAAAAAAAATGCTCAGATTTTTGCCTTAAATTATTTAGATTTTTTCAAACATTATTTATTGTAAGTTTTTAATTTTATAGATTTTTCTTAAAATTATTTATTACAATTTTTTTAAATACTATTTATTTGAAATTTTTAAATTTTTCTTTCTAAAATTATTTATTGCATTTTATTAGATCCTTTTAAAATCTGTTTTAAAATTATTTATTGATATTTTTTGAAAATTATTTATTGATATTTTTTTTTTTAATTATTTATTGATATTTTTTAGATTTTTTTAATATTTAATGCAATAAAATTTATTTAGATCATTAAAATTATCTATTGCAATTTTAAAATTTTTTATAGATTTTTACTAAAATTATTTATTGCAGTTTTATTTTTATATTAAAGAATATGTATTAAGAAAAATATTTTTTTTTATAAAACTTCATTGTCTTGGCTTTCTAATATCTGTTGTATACACTTATCCCCCGATTTATACGATTTCGCTTTTACATGGTTTATAAATTAACAGATTTCAAAAAATTGATAAAAATGTATATTCCGCTCCATATACGCCTATACAAAGATTTGATGACATTTTTGAATTTTATTCCTTTGGTAACACTGATGAAAACAACAGGGGATTCCCGGTGTTGTAAAATATATACATTTAGGGGAATCCCCGTATGTATTTCACAACAGTAAAGCTATCTGGTTCATGCAAGTACATAGTGCAGAAACATTTTAGCAGCAAAGCTTATATTATTGTGCGCTTATCTTTTGAACAGGTAAGTTTTCAACATTTATAGTTTTTCTTGCATCTTTATAGTTTGCGTAAATTTGTTAAGGTTCTATAATGTCAAAGGATTTGAAGAAAAATGAAAAGAAAAGTCATTTCTTTAGAAACTAAAATTCAAATATAAGACCGTCTACGTAATAGAAAAAGAGTAACGGATGTTGCTAAATTTTACTCCATGAATGAAGCCACAATAACGACAATAAGAAAAAATGAAGACTCCATTACAAAAAGTGTAGCAGCTGCAACCTGCAGCAGTATGAGTACGACTTCATATGTTACAGATGTTACAATGGAAAATATGGAAAAAGCCTTAGTGATATGGATAGAAGACCAAACTCAAAAGTGAATCCCGATCGATACCAATGCTGTTACAAATAAAGCTTTGAAGATTTATCAATCACTTAAGAATCAGTCGCTGTTGACTTCGTCCAATGAAAAGAAGGTATATTTTTCCACAAGCCATGGGTGGTTCAAGATATTCAAACAAAGACATTCTTTACATAATCTGAGAATGAAAGGTGAAAGTGCATCTGCTGATTCGGATGCGGCACAACAATATCAGGCAAAACTTGCTGAAATCATTGCTGCTAACTCCTACACTTCTGATCAGGTTTTCAATGCTGACGAGTCCGGATTATTCTAGAAAAAAATGCCGGAAAGAACCTTTATAGCCAAAGCTCACAAATCAGCTAGTAGTCATAAAGTAGCGAAAAGTCGTATAACAGTTCTTTTCTGTTTTAATGCTTCTGGCGATTGTATGATGAAACCATTGGTGATTAATAAATCAAAATCTCCACGATCATTCAAAGGAATAAATATCAAAAACCTTCCCGTCTATTGGATGGCTAATAGAAAAGCATGGGTCACTGCCATTGCTTTCAATGAATGGTTCCATAACTTCTTTGTTCCAGATGTCAAAAATTATTTAACTAAAAAGGGATTGCCTTTTAAGGCTCTTCTATTAATTGATAATGCACCAGGTCATCCTCCAGATTTACAACACGAAAATGTAAAAGTTGTTTTTTTACCAAAGAATACAACTTCCTTATTACAGCCATTGGATCAAGGGATAATTTCGACTTTTTAAGCACTTTACATCAAGCAAACTTTCAGGTATATCTTAGAAGAAATGGAGAGTGATGAATCTCTTACTCTGATGGATGCTTGGATCTAAAATTTACAATTTTAGATTGTGTTAAGCATGTTGGACTGTCATACACTCAGATCAAACAATCAACGATCAACGCCTGCTGGAAAGCAATTTGGCCGGATATTGTTGAAAGTGGAAATGATAAATCACCAATAGAGCATGAATATTCTCAGATCACTGAGTTGGCCCATACTATAGGAGGAGAAGGTTTTGAAGATTTAGCTCAGACAGATATTGAAGAAATAATGGCTGATGAAGAATTGAATGAAGATGATTTAATTAACATGATTCGTGAAACAAACAAACATGGTGAAGATAATGATTCTGATGAAGAGCAATCTGAACCAGTTGCGTTCACAGCAAGAATCATAAGCGTAGGACTTGATTTGGGAAGAAAATTGGGCAACCATTTCTTACAATATGACACAAATGTTGATTGAGCTCTCCGATTCCAGCGAGACCTTCGTAAATGCTTAAATCAATATGAAGAGGTCTATAAAGATTTAGCAAAAAAACCTACGCAATTGTTAATTACCGATTTCGTGACAAAGTCTTGTCAACCCGAGATCTTGCCTAATTCGTCAACCATTGAGCCAGAATCGCATCAAGAAAGCTCAAGTGAAGAAAGTGACATCATACCTATCAGAAAGAAAAGACTGATACTACATGAAAGTGATGACGGTGATTAAACTTATAATTAATTTTTAAGGGTCTTTTTGTTTTTTTGTTCTTTGTTCCTAATGTAAAATAAATTACATATGTTATATTACTACATTCATATATATATGTTTGTTGTTTTATAAACTAAGTATAATTTTAAGTTTTCTAAGATGTCGTACTTTTGTTTTACTTAAATAAATGACTGAATCATGCACATTTTGGGGTTATTTTCATTTTATACGATTTTACTTAGAAAAATCAAAGATTTCAATTTACACGGTTTTGTGCAGAACCTATCTTACGTGTAAATTGGGGGACAGGTGTATACGACAAACTGCTGAAATAAAAAAATACTTTGCATCTTATCTAACTCCTACAGTACCGAAAAATCACTTGCTACAAACTGTTACAATTTTGAAAAATTGCCTGGTATAAACTGCTAATATTTCAAAAATTTGCTGCTCCAAAAGAGTTTTTTGTAATCACATCACTGATTTGGGCATTCAGGTCCAGGCTTTTTTACATTGACTGAAGGAAATTTCTGAAGATTCTGAAGATTTCCGAAATGTATGTCTGCTTACTCAATCCTATTAGTACAGCATTTTATGTTGTGATCTAGTTTATTATTAGTAGGTAAATTAGTTCTTTCAGTATTGTATTCAACTAACTTTAACATACAACACACACTGGTATAATTCTGAAACATGTTCAGGAGGTCTTAAAATGTGCATTTCTATGGAAATTAAAAAGTTTTTGGTATAAATATTTTAGTATGCACATCAGAACATAAAACACCGTTGAATATTTCTGTAGTAAAAAAGTAGGACCTTGCAACATGATTATAGAAATGCATATATATATGTAATATTTTAAATGTAAAATATATAATACCCAAACTCTCTCCCCCCCCCCCTACTTTTCTATATTTTTTATTCAGACCAAAAAGCTTTCTTACAGTGTATGCACTTGCAACCAAATGATAATAAAATTCCTTTTAAGGAATTCTATTTTAAAACTGGACAGTGCTGTTTCTAAAATATTTTTTTATAAATATCAGCAGTAGAAAATAAGACGACTTTAAATGGGATTAAAAAGTTTGTATTGATAGTGTACCATTTTGCAGTGCATAAAGAAAGTTATATTTACAGAAGTCAATGTATTGCTTGACAAACATTTTTGGCTAGTTATTGAACTTTTTTATTTTAATAGGTTTGCAGTGGAAATATCTACAAAAATATTTCGAATGAAGGACTGTTTACTGTGTGGTCTGCTTTAGTAAATACTGATGATGCTTTGACTTACAAAGCTGAAAGAAAGAAACAGCCCATTTTCTCAAAAGATTTATTCATTTCCAGTGATGGAATGTTAGAATCTGGGGTACCTATTCAGCTGTCTGCATTGTCACCAAGAGTGTTTGAAACTGTGAAATATTTCTTTGTGTGCATTAACTGTGGCAAGGTTTATTGGGAAGGAAGCCATTTATCACGTGTGAAGAAGCATATTTCACAGTATATAGAATTTGAAAGGAGTGGTGAAGGAAATGTGCTTCAGGTAATTGTTTTGAAAATAATAGTTTTCAAATTGCAGATAATTTGTAAAATATGTATAAAAATGAATGACCAGAGTACCATAAAACTAAAATATATCTGCATGAATAACAGTTGAAACAGAATTTTTGTAAACTTTGAAGAACTCTTTATTTAGTACATATTACTTTCCTTAGGGACATGCTTTTCAACCCCTTTCGTCAAGGTTATTCAGAGGAACTCCACAAAATATCTTTGTTTTCAACTCTATAGCTAATAGCAGTTGTTATTTATGAGCTTGCTAAGCCATGTTTGCTGACCTAAATACATCATCTAATTTTTATATGCCTGCTGGATTTTGAGATTAACACAAACTTTATTTACCCTAATAAGGAACAAAAAATTATGCACATCTTTTCGATTTTACCGTTTATATAAAAAATATATTTTCAAATACTTTTAGGAGTTGCATATTATTATCTAAATCATAAGCAATGCCAGATACCTCTTGTATTATAAATGAAAACTTTTTCTAAATTTCATTGGGTAAATGTCCAAACTTTTGGATGTCAATAACTAAAAGATGGTAATTACCACAAAAATAGGAGTCTTGAGTGTTCTCTTAAGTGAAATTATTAAATTTTTTATAACTGTGGTACCTTAGGATATTGGTAATATAGCTATGACTCTTTTGCTGTTAGACCCCAAAATTAACTTTTTATTTATAGTTCCATTTTAGAATTTGGCATTCCAATTACATATTTGAAAACTCTACCAATTGGTCATCCCAGTTATGACAAGATATGTCACACTGTTTTTTCAGTTATTCGGTTATGTAGAAGGAATAAAGTTCAGTGTGGCTATTCTGGACAGTTCCAGATAAGATCTGATAACTAAAAAAATTATTGATTATTCTAGTTATAACTTGGCAGTGGCCGAAATAAGTTTTCAAAGGTCCTGGTTATGACCAGTTATAACCACAACGCTTTAAACATGGCCACTGATAAATAGTTTGTTGAAGCATTAGCATAAAACTATTTTTATGTCGAAGCATTAGCATAAGACTTTCATCTTATTAATAAAATAGAGGAAATAGTTTCTCATTTAGTGTAATTTTATTTTAAATTTTAAGCAGTATTTTTTTCATTGCAGTGTTCGGGGCCAGTTGCAGAATGTGCTGAGCAAATATTAAGAAGCTGTATAGAAAACGAAAATGACCCAATACAAGAAAATAATCCAGTATCAACTAGTCCAGAAAGTACAGTTTACCAGACTCCTATAATGAGTTTTGATATTAACTCATCGGAAGATGAGGATATTGACGACATTATTCATTGTGGCTGAAAGAGGTCAAATGTTTACTTGGTTCGTTATTTTAATCAAAATCATTGTGATAATTGTTTTTACGTAAAAATATTTTGCCTGGTAATAAATTAAGGTTACCAGTTTGTACATCATTCTTTTGTTACATTAATAAAGAAAGGTATTGTTTATAATACTGTGGTTTTATTATTGGTACATCTTCTACATATCTGGCTGATACATATTTAACTTTCAAATATATTTTTGATAAATTTATGTTGTTGCTAAGCCCCTTGACCTAGAACATGCCAGATCATGTCGGCAATGAGGCTATCCTCTCCTGGTCCTCTAGAAGACCCAAAGAGGCTTCCATGATAGCACCAATGATAAATTTATGTGCCAGTTTTTAACTTAATATTTATGAGTGGGATTCGTATGCTATATTGTGGGTTAATCAAAGAGAAACTACGAGCTGCATTTTATGAAACTTGGTAAACATGAGTGTTGAAATTTAGAACTTGATTGTTGCATTAAAATACACTTAAAATGAGCTTGAATACAGAAAAGTATATAGATTATCATGACATAGTATATAAAGTTGCACAGCTTTATAAAGGAGTCATATGCCAGTTAGATGACTACAGTTGTTTTGAGGGCATTATAAAAGCCCCCCCGTTTTCAGGCCAAAATAGAACAGTATGCACTCTTAACAAAAGTAATGTATAGTGCAAATAACAATCATACTACATACATTTACAATACTTCTATTTATGGACTGATTTTGAAGAATCTTAACTACAGATGCACCACAGACAATTGTGATATGAAAAATAGAAAAAGTTAGGAAACATGGAAGGTGTTCACTGTATGTAAAAATATTTCATTGAAAGAAGGGTTATGTGAGCCAATACAGGTTGGGAACCACTGATGTGGATAATAATGTGGTAATTTAAAAGCATGACTCAATTTGTAAATTATGTGCAGAGTTAAGCTAGTAAACATGAGAAGTTTCAAAAACTTTATTTTCAGTAAAATTAAAAATTTAATCACAGTTTAACAAAAGATACAATGAACAGACTAAGTCATCTCCATAAATAAAAATGTTTACATTAACATATATAAAGAAAATATCAGTAAAGTTGAGGTACTTCATAAAACACACATCTCAATCTCAATAGGGTATGTATACTTCAAAGTGCACAAATATTATATTGAAAAGAATACAGGTATCAAATTAAAATACAAAGAGAAAAGATAGTACTAATAAATATAAATATATTTTTAATATACGAAGTAACATTTTTTATAACTAAATAATATATCTAACAAACATTATCCTGTTCAGTAGAATATCAAAGATGCTTTATAGAGAAGAAGATTCAAAATTTAGACAAGTTTTATGGCATTCACAAGAAAATTATTTTTTAATCAATTTTGTCAAAAGTTTATTAAAATATCCTAATACCAAAAACTGAAATATCCATAATTTATATATTGCTATTTTTTCTGCCTATACAAACTTGCATTTGTATGGAAGGCTAGTTTCCAAATATAATACTCTGAAAGTCATGTTTTGTAAATGACTTGTAATGAAAATGTGCCTAAAAATTCATCTTATAAAATTTAATAAAGTGACAGTCTGTTTGAAAATAAAAGTAGGCATTTGAATATGTAACACTTTTTGATTTGGTTTTCAAAGCACATGTAAATATTTTTTAATTTGATTATTTAAGCTTTAAGTAAAACATTGATGGACTAATATAAATCTGGATTATAATCAATTAAAAATATTTCATAGTGCTATTGTATTTAAACATCAGTAAATGCCTAGAATTCCATAAAATTTTTGCACAATTACAAATTTCCATGCACAGTTTTCCAAAAGTAAGTTGCAGATTATTTATTTTAAAGCACAGTTTTGACAGAGACAAGTTTTATTGTGAACAAAAATCTTATGTTAATCCATAAAAATTGAAGGAAATTATGTATCTATAAAGCTTGTAAAACTCTGGTTTCCATCTTGGGCAGCTGAAGTACTAAGATATTGTATTTAATATTTTACTAGTTTTTCTTGTATTTTGAAAATAATAATGTGAAATCTTCAAGCTACATTATCTTGAGCTGATACTCAAAATCAATATGCATATGAATAGAAGCCAATATCTAGTGGATTACAATATTTCCTTCAATATATAACAATAATAAATTCTAGTTTTACGCTATTGAAAAATGTTTTATTTTATTTTTTTGTTAATAAGCTATACATTCATAGCATAACAAAAAACAAATAAAAAAAATCTATAGCTCACAACACTTAATTAACATTTACTGATATCTGAAATTTTGATGAACATGGGCTTGGACATCGAATACTTGATCAATTAAATATTGGGTTACTTTATTTTTATTTGATGATACAGAATACTTCATGGATTCTATATTCTTGATGGTGGTTTCTTCAATAAGTGCAGCATTGGTTTCTTTTGAACCCATGTACTAATAGGAAAGAATTTCAAATATTGAAATGTAAAGTATATTAGACAGCACATATTGAAATATTAGAATACAGTGACTAACAAAACTGAACTCTAAGGGGCAGCGCCCTCTAGAAATTAAGCTAAAAGGGCAATGATCACTGCTTTAAGATCAGTTCTGCTGTTTATTCTACAAGTACCCATTTTTTAAATGAAATTGTTTAGTAAATATTCAATTTTTTATTTTTCAATACCCTCTGGATTAGTGTAGGATGCTTAGCAGAACAGATACACAGTGTCCAACAATCTAGATGATTTCATTGATGCACAAATAAAATTTTACAGAAACAAAGCATCTCATTCAGGCAGAAATTTATATTCTAAGCTTTTAATACAATGCATTTAAGATCTAGGCTAATACTCCAAACAAAATTACAAAACACATTAAATTAAAGAAAGGACTTCATAAGATATTTATGATTTATGGTACATTACTTTCTTACTTTTATGAAGTTTATGTTACAAAATAAAAAATCTGATGTGGGTAGCACATGATTTTCCTTATATAATGCAATGAATTTACTACTTTTATAGTAAAAAAAAATAGATTATTCTTATAGTAGATACTTATATTCTTTCCAAGGTATAGAAATTTTGTCAATTAGTCATAATTTTCATTAATTTAGCATCATTTTTATCCATTTGGTGAGATTTTCGTTAATTTGGCAACATTTAAAAAAGTCGCCAAGTTGGCGATATTCTGCCAAATCCATTGCCAAAATCTAGCCAAGCGTTATGGATAGAGAAATACGTTATTCTTATAGTAGATAAATGACTATTGGCTTTCAATTTCAAATAAAGTATTACTCAAAGTATCTTTTTTCATGAATGGAACGAGCTAGATCCACGAGAATGATGTCATCAAATTTATCACATGGTATTACATATGAAAAGTGAACATGTTTCTCAACAGTTAATATTTTTTTTTAATTTATGGGATTTTTTTGATAAATTTATTTGAAAAATGTGTAATATCTTGAGAATGGTTCATGCTAGCATTCTAAAGTTTATGTCAATCGGTTTCTAAGGAAAAATTACATAAGAAATGTCTATTTGCGTACATTTATTAAAGGTTTTGATTTTTTGATGATTTTTTCAAAATTTCACTCGAAAATTTACAGGGGGTTCTGAACATATGATTTTGTTTAAAAACAATAGGCTTCCAGTATTCACGGATTATAATATTTGTACTAAATTTCATTTGAATTGCGCTATTCGTTTGTGAGATATAGTCTCCACTGACACACCCACCCACAGACATCACTTCAAAAATGTTCGAATCGTAAACAGGGATGCTTGAAACGTGTTCTCCCATCGAAAACTTGAATTCGAATTTTTGACCCTGTCACAATATTTTTCTTATATATTATACTATATATATAAGAAAGTAATTAACTGGGGTGTGGCTTAACTCGACTTTCTTATACCAGAATTCATTTTTAAGAAGTTATTTGCAAGAAATTTTTTGAAAAATCTGTATTGTTGGTTCAAATGATCGCAATTATGGTATGTTACTCTTCATTATCCTGATCTGAGGCGGTTTGTCTCCTGAGAACTTCCGTGGTTGCGATCGCTCCTCTGCTATTAATTACTTTTCAGTCATCAAAGCCTGATATACGTTTTAGGAGGAGCTTTGTTGATTTTAGCAGTACTTAATGTTATTGTCTGAACTCAACTACGACAAAAGTAATTTTTGAAAGCAATTATGACGAAAGTAACTTTCGATAGGACATCAATATATAACTCATATTGCTTTCCATCTCGTTCTGAGTTTTATAAATCACATCATTATAATTGATATTTATGGAGGCAAAGTGTGATTGAATATGTCCCAAATAATGGTTTTTGTTTACTGCATCAATTTTGTCGCTATTGGGTTAGAGACTTTCTCAGGGATAGAATGTTTAACACCTAACTTAGGACCAAAATGTAGGCTGGATCTTGCTTTAATTTAATTATCTTACTGTCTGATGTCCCATTCAGGGAAAATTGATTCAATGATTTATTTTGTAAGCCAGAATTCCCCTTGAACAGGAGACTATCATTTCTTCGTAGACTTGCATATAAGTAAAGAAATTTGGGATAAAAAAAAAGAGCTTCAAAGTGTGTGGGGGTGGGGGAGAGGGAATTTATAATCAAAGCATAAAAAAAGTCCAAACGTTCTTTTCCACAAGGCAATCCATCCTAAAACGATGCAGCAGCAATTCTGCAATCGCAACCCTCTTAAATTTCTCTGCATTTCAAAACTCTCCTGGCTTTGCATACCCACAGTACAGACACTGCTCTTCCGACTACCTGTGTATTGCAACATGGCTGGATCTAACATAGCCATGTCCACATTACAGCAACAGTTACATCTTACTTGTTTTCGATCGTATGCCGCATCTCCAATTATGGCCAATGGTCTTCGATAAAATTTTGTTCTTTCCAGAGCCACACACTCCCTATCATGCATTGTGTAATACTATAATGAAAGATTTAATGTTAAAAGTGGTTTCTTTTGCAGAGAATGCTAACAACTATGCTGCTTCACATCAATTTGGGGTTAATGAAAAAAAAATCGAAGGAAACCTTAAGGAGCCAGATATTGTTTTGATTGCAATGTGGGTCAAGGGCACTTTGGACAAAGGTTCTTTAATAGAAGGTTGGACAGTCAGTCTGGCAATGAATCAAAATATTGTCAGTTCAACATTGATGAGTATAGCATTTTCTCATTCATAATGGACTACGGAGGACATTGATGTTGTCCTCCCTGGTCCATTATCATTGAGTCATTGTCAAAGACAATGCAAATTTTTAGATTATTATAATTAAAAATTGTTTTTAATTTTGAAGTGGCAATATTCAGACATAAACAACTTGCACAGAGATTTTAAATTGTGCTGTGTACACCTTCCTTAGTGATGTCCAAAGAGATTTAGTGACATTGGTGGAGTTCACAAGTTTGGTCTCTTCTGAGAACCAAAGAATAGAATATGCATGCTTACTATTCCCACGACATCATATGTGCAGAGCCAGGTAAAAAAGTCAGTCATGTCCCGAACGAACACACTCTGCTTGGGCCAGGGATACTTTACCTGTGGGAAATGGTCGTGAAATTGTTCAAGAAATGTTGCATTAGTAATGAATTTGATGACACAGATAATGAGGTTTATATAAGTGATGACGACAGTGATTCTTATGACATGGGCATTACATAAAGTGCCAATGATGGAGAAAGACTTTTTTAAACTGTTTCGCGAGTTTAACTCTGACTATATATATTAACCTAGTTTGGAACCAGACTTTAAAGGGTTCTGATGATATGCAAGTTTTTATTTTTTTTGACATTTTTCTCTGAGAGTAGGGGAGAGGGGGGTTGACTTATATGTGAATATATATGGCATTTGCATGTCTGGAGATTTACCTACATTTTATAGGATCCTGGAGTGTGGTTGCTTAAATTCCGATTTTTCCTATTTATGAAGGCTTGAACTTACAGAGATGAAATTTTCCATCCCCTGTTCTTTTCACCAGAGATATTACGTTCCACTTCCAAGAAAAGGTCTTGATAATATATTCTAACATAACTGCTGGAATTGAGGACTAGACATACAATAATCAATTAATAACTATTTTGCTTTTCACAAAAGCAATATATTTTGAGCCGATCTTTATTAACATTCTGATAGATTAAAATTAGCACATATTTAATAAATTGATCTAAATTTGAAAAGTTAAATTAATATTAATTTTGTATATGAAGGAAAAATTATTAAATTATTGTGAGTGCTCAACCCCTTATCTAACTGTACTCCTGTATTATGTTATATTTATTATAAGAAGTTCAATTGAAATATCTTAAATCATTGATAATACAAGAAATGAAATATATATATAAAACTCATAATATTTTAGGATTATTTTTTCAGAAAAATACTGAAATTAGCAATTTCATAAATGAACGATAAAATTTGAATTTAGAGATCTTTAAAATTCAAGATTTTTGTAAAAAGTTCCTAAGTTGCAATTTTTATGAAAAAGAGCTATATGATATTTAACAAAGAATGCTAAAATTCTTGTTATTTAAGAAAGATAATTCAATTCACAATAGAACTAACAAATTTTCAGAAAATTGCAATCTTTTTAAGTGAAAAAATACACGATTTTATTAAAAGTGCTTTTCATGTTTTTTATGTAAAAAATGCAAAACTTGCAAATTTTTCACCCTTTAAAACTTACAATAATTACATAAAATTTCTCTTAATTAAAAACTAGGATTAAAATGTATTGCAAAAATTATGCCGTTTCAGTGCAATTCTTTGAAAATTAAGACCCTTATAGCTCCCAAATGCCTGTGAGTAATTTTTCTTTTGTTTGAAAGCTGGTAAAAAGTACTTTAGATTGTATGAGTAAAAAAAATTTTACCCCGCCCTCCACATATATTTTTTTAGCGCCTTGAAATCTAGATTTTTCAGACAACTATTTTTTTTTTTTTTTTTGGAGGGGGGGGGGGGGGGGGTCATATCTTATGAAGAGGTCAGAGTAACGTAACAAAACTAACAAGTCAATATATTTTTTATATAATAAGTAACTATAGATATGTATTTAAGAAAAAAAAAGAAATGGATTGGTTATTCCAAGCCCTTCATGGATTTTTAAATTTCCAAAAAATGGTAGAAAATGAGTTTTGTTCGGTAAACTTTGACCTTGAAAATAAAAATAGGATTTGGCTTCAAATCTAACTGAAATTTGTTCATATTACATGAAAAAAAGACCCTTTTCTTAGCTTTCCAATAAACTATAATTGAACTCTGCAGCTTTAATAGGAAAAAAGTTATAGCTCATAAGAGAAACCTCCAAAGTACAACTTTTTTTCTTGTCGGCCATGAAAAATATAGCCTATATATCCAGGGCTATATTATTTAAAAGTAAAAAAAAAATATATATTTGAGGTCTAGGAGGTAGGGAGAATGCACATGCAAATTTTCATCAAAATCAAAAATGTGCACACTGCATTTACTGAATTAAAATGGAATAACCTGAAAATAAATGTTAAACGAATAATTATATATTACAGAAAATCATACCACTTTTTCTAATCCTTTGAGGTTTGCTATAGAGGATAAAGAACTGTTTCTACTTTTATTGAGCATTTTGAAAATTATTTAGGTTTCAATTGTTTTCCCATGAAACCATCTTTAATAAACATTCAAAATAGAATAAAAAGAATACTCTATGAATAATTTTATAACTTGAAACATTTTATTTACATTTATGTAAGTAGAAAGATATTTTACCTGATTTTCATATTCACTGAATGCCTTTTCTTTTTCTTCCCGATATCGTAATACTTCAGCTTGAGCTTCTTCTTTTGCTTTTTTCAGTTTTAAAGCTTTGCCTATGATAAATAAATATATTTAACACATCATATAATTCCTTATAGGGTAAGTGCTTCAGTTTTGGCCACATTGTAAAGATTTTACAAATAATTAACAATTGAATGCGTTATTTAACCTTTCACAAAAGTTTATGATATTTTCAATTAAAAGGTAAGATTTCTTCCTTAATTAATTCAATAAGTAAAAATATTTCTAGGCTTTATTATAAAGGTGGCCAAAACTGTTGCAATAAACTCCACATATACTCCATTTTTGGCCATGAAGGTGGTCAAAAGTGGAACAACATGTACCCCAGTTTTGGCCATGTACATTAAACACTTTAATTTGGCAATTTAATCATTTCAAATAGTGCTACAATGTAAATTTATGTTACACAGACAATGTAATTAGTAGTTTTCGTGGTTTTACACTAAATTTGCATATGGTGAGACAGAAAGTGGGCTTAGGTGTAAAAATGAAAAGTCTGCTGTTCTTAAGTGGAAAATGCTATAATAGCAATTAAGGATGGTGTGCCAGTTATCAGCACCTGGCCATTAGGGAGTAGATACTATTTCAGACTGGATGGATGATTGGAAAGACATTTTACGAGTATACTACTGTTTTTTATTCTTATTTAATCGAAAAACAAATATTATTTCCAGTTATAATTTCCTTAGATGGGCATAAACCCCACATTACTTAATATCTTAGCAGTTTTTGCAGAGAAAAAAACATAATCTTAGTTGCATTGTTACTTAATGCAACTAACATTTTTCAACTTTTGCCAGATCCAGATGATGATTGTGTTTTGTACATGAATTATGCCAATCTAAATGAAGATTCTGATGCCTATAGATAAGAATTTGAATAATAGGAAATTTATAACACATTTTATCAATCCTAAATATGTGTTGTATTTACCTCATTATGAAATATCTTCCATATCAATTTTGTGATTAATATTTTTGGTACAGATGTAATATAATCCCTTTTACATTTTTGGCGATTTTAGGTGAGATTATGTCAATCCCAGCTATGATTTGGTGAACATTCCATTCTGGCTACCCTTTCCGTGTCTTTCGTCACCAAGGAAAAAAATTACAACATTTCATTCAGGCAACATTTTTCATGTTTTTTGTTGCCAAGGTAAAAATCAGAAAATTTTCTGATTTTCATGTGCCCTATGAGCTACAGAACACCTGTTGCACACACAGCTATTGTTACGTGCGACCTAGGACAGACAGTCAGCTTGATCGTATTCTGTGATGTATTTTTAGTAGGTGTAGGTGTATTTTTAGTAGGTGTTTAGTAGGTGTAGATTTTTAGTAGGTCTAGAAGTTTTGAATTGCTACAGATCCAACTGTTGAATAAACAATAATTTTTACGTTGGCAACAAAAAATAACAAAGGCTCAACAAAAATGCGGAAAGCGTTGCCAAAATGGAATGCTATGATTTTTACCGTGGCGAAAAAGCGACAAAAAATGTGGAAAAGGTTACCAGAATTTCACCTAAAATCGCTAAAAATGAAAAAAGGATTATACTACATCTGTTCCATATTTTTGTAATAACTTTTTAATTTAATTATCTTACAGCTACTAGACAAGCCTACAGTTATTAAATAACTACAGTCGAACCTCGATATGTCGAATTTGAAGGGAGTAGAAAAAAAATTCGAGATATCGAAAATTTGAAAAATTTTAAGGAATCCATAAAAGAATATATACATACTAGCCCTATACTTTACACATTTTTAAAAAAATCACTTACTTTATCTTACAGGCAGAGAATTGGGTATTACCCAAGAAAATGCTGACAAGAAATAAAGCGAAGCTTGAAATGATTGGATACGCATTTAATGTAATACTATGTACATACATACAGTATTAAAACTTAATCTTACATTTCTTTACTTGCAAAATAGTCATCTATGACAGTTTGGTTACAGGTACTGAATCCTTCAATATCTATCACATTTTCCAAATGAGCTAGGCGGATCCAAATGAGCTTAATTTTGTGGCGATAGTTCACTTTAAAACTCTGAATACCTTGGTCCAAAGGCTGTAATTAGAAGTTGTGTTTGGTGGCATGAAATGAACTTTTACGGATTTTAATTTCGGCACGCTATTATGCACTGTACAGTTGTCCAAAAAGAGAACAATATCATGATTTTCATGTGACATTTTTCTGTCTAGTTCCTTTAACCAATTAGTGAAAATTTCGGCAGTCATCTAAGCCTTATTGTTCGCAAAATAAGTCATTGGAACAGATTTCATTCCTGAAAAACATCGGGGTCTAGCAGATTTACCTATCATTAGAGGTTTGAACCTTTCTGAACCATCCATATTAGTGCAAAATAGCACAGTTAATCTTTCTTTGCTTCTTTTCCCACCATGACATGCTTCACCTTTAATGGCCATAGTTTTATCAGGCATACATTTAAAAAATATTCCTGTTTCATCTGCATTAAACACATTTTTTGGATCGTATTTTTCCAAATGAAAAGATGAAAATGGTAAGATGATCCAAATGGTAAGATGAAAAAATTCGAGATATCGAGAGTTTGATTAAAAAAAAATTCGAGTTAAAGAGTTTGTTTGACATTAGTTTTATACCGTGCGTGAAGGGAGATGAAAATATTTCGAGATATCGAAAATTTCGAGATACCGAGGTTCGACATATCGAGGTTCACCTGTACTATGGGCATCAGAATATTCAATCTATGTTTTTATAGATTGTAAATAATATTTAATTATTCTGGCCAAAACTTGTATATGGAGGGCCAAAACTGATGCAAAGTGGGAGATTTTGTTTATTTTTTAAAATTTCAAGAAAAACAGAAATTTTGTAAAATATTGTTATTACCTGAAAGTAAATTAAATTTCTTATTAAATGTTATGCGTATCAATTCATAGTGTTTATTCAAATTGGTAAATCCGGAGACCAGACCACCCCATGTATTTTTTCTAAGTACAAATCGTGCCAAGTTGGTGCATTCTCCAGTGTTTTGAACTTGGCTTCACCCATCCTACGTGATGTATTCTTCCGTGTTTAGAAATAGGCTCCTCCCACCAAAATGACGTTTGCTACTGTGTTCTGAACAAGAGTTTTTAATGTAAATGATAATGTAATTTAATTTGAGGAACAGTGAATACATAGTACTCATAAAAACATTACAAAATAAGATTTTTGTGAATTTTAAAATTTTTATACTACAATTTTATCTGTGCATGCTGTACGTAGCAAATCACTTTCTCTATGCAACCGACGATCCGTACATGGACAGGAGTTCGACCTAAAAATCAAAATCCGTGGAATGAATGTACTAGTGGTCTGTATGTACCAGTGGTCAGTGTAGGGGTAGGGGTTTGGCCTAAAGGTCAAAATCTGTGGAACGAATGTACCAGTGGTCCGTGTAGGGGCAGGGGCTCGACCGAACGGTCGTTCTACAACGGGGTGGGGCCACCAGTTATTTCCGGTTTATTAGGAACGGTCGCCTGTGGCCCCCAGATGCAGAATATGCTATAATTTTATCTGTGTAAGTCGCACATAGGAAGATCACTTTCTTCATGCAACCGATGATCCGCACAGGGGTAGGGGTTAGACCTGACGTTCGAAATCTGTGGGACGAATGTATCAGTGGTCAGTGTTAGGAAAAAATTTGTACTTCAAAATTTCAAAAAATTGATACTTATAAAAAAGTTTGTACTCTAACTGAAAAGATTAAGAACTTTTAAAGGAGGAAGCAATTTTCTAAACACAGAAAAATATAAACCAAGTTTCAAAACATGGGATAAATTAAACAAAAAACACTAACCTTTAGGACTCCTCTTCTGGCTGAAATGCTAAAAACGCTCCATTCAAACAAATCAGTCATTTGGTCTCTCACACGCAACTTCATTTCATCTCCACATTTAGGAGAAACATACTTATCACTCATAATCCCTTCCATAACACACTAATTAATCACTTCTTTCAAACCTTTATTTTTCAAATTATAATAAATTTTATACAAAAAAATCAAATAATAAAAGCACGTGCAACAATGGCAAAAGAAATGTGCTTCTACATCAGAAAACTGTAGCAACCACAGAAACATTCTTATGTCACCTTCATGAATATTCTTATTGGATGTTATACAGTTACACAGCCGAAAAACACAGATACAAGAGATTACCAGATTACAACATAAAGCGCTTGCAATCGGAACGCTTGGCGAGTGAGCTGAAAGTGTGGTGAGTTGGTCTCCGGATTGCGGAAGGCCAATAAGTATACTAAGTCAGAAAGCCTTCTTTCAAATCAGATGCCAAATGTTGTTTTATCGCCAGCGTGATAAGCGAAGGAGCGCTCTCTCTCTCAAGGTCACTATAGCAGCCACATCAAGAGAAAGGACTCTCGCAATTTGGTTTATCTTTTTATAGGATATATAACTTACATTTTAGCAATAGAGACACATTTTAAATGGATTATCACTTAGATTGGAATTAAATTAATTCAATATTGATTAAATTAAAGAAGTCGATATATAACTTACAATTAAACAATATATAGACACTTTTTAAATGCATTATCTCTTATATTAGAATTAAATTAATTCAGTATTGACTCCAATTAAAGAATCATGTTATTATTTTCTAATAATATTGTATAGAGGAAGTTCACGGATAATCACGACTTTTAGACGAAAAAATACATTTAAAGACACCATGAACACATTTCCAACATTTTGGGAAATATTTCCATCAGTGTGTGTGTATCTGTGGGGTGCAAATGCACGTATCACTATGGCAATTTCACATGTTTTTAAAATTTAAGACAATTTACATGAAACTATCACGTCACAGAATCCCAATGGTTCCGTGGAACACACCTTGAAAAACGATGAATTATACTAGGTATGTCAGAAAAGTAACATTTATTGCTCCCACAAACCAAAAATGTCAAGCAAATTTCCTTAAAATGTCACAAATTTTGCATTTTTAAAATGACAAATATTCCCTCCTTTCAAATAATCTTCAATTTTCGTCACTGTTGTACTGTATAAGTATTGAACAACATACGGTTCCTACACATATTTACTCCGAAATCTAGCATATAAACGTTTCATTCAAATAATAAATTATATATATATGTGGGTGTAACATTTCTTACAATCATTGCAAACAATCTGTGTGCAGTACAAAAAGTTCTTAAATACATGTATTTTCATAATATTACTTTAAAACCAAAATGTACATAAAACATGATTTAAATAATGGGATACAAATGTATCTGATCTGTCTTCATGAACAATATCACGGATTAAAAACAATCGTCTTTCTCTCCGCTTTTGCAGGAGTTGCAAAAATAGTGTACCAGAACTGGCGATAAAAAAACGTGGGATGTGAGAGAAGCTTTCTGAATTGGTATACGTTTAGGCTTATCGCCTCCGGATTAGCCATTTAATTAAGCAGAATAAATTTTTAAACTTATACTTCCTAAATGAGGCCAGAACTGGAGCACTCACCCTAGAGTGCAGAAGTATATTATAAAAACATTTTATATTAAATTAACATAAAAACACCTGCAAAAAAGAGTGATCAAGTACGTAGGATTATTACTTTTATTTTAAGAGATTTAAGTTTATGTTTACCTTAAAAGAGTTCAATCTCTGGAAATAAAATGGGATAAGTGACCCTCCCCCAAGGACATGATTAGAATAGTTTTCACAATAAGTAAGTGTATTAAAATGATTATTTTTAATAACATAGAAACAATAAATTATATAGAACTCAACTGATATATTTTCATAAAGCATATCTCGCGTCAAGATAATTTGGAAACTTACGCTTTCTGGCTTGGTTAACTTTCTCATCAGCTCGTTTTTCAGCAGCCAAAAGTTGTTGGATACCCTGAGTTTGACTTGCCATGGTATCGAAGTAAAACTAGATTATAATTTCCTTCTTAATATTAATATAATACACTTCTAATTAAATTCTTACTAACTATCAACAGTAGCGAGATAAATATACAGGCTGACGATGAGTAGCGTTGCGCAGAAGACGCAGACGAAACCAGGTTATCAGAGGTTGATTGTGAAAATTAGATATGATATATAAATCTGTAATAAATGTTTTTGTCGCATTAAAAGGACGTGCTAGCTCATAAATTATGCTTATGATGCTTTTGACTAGTCTACTACGTATTTTTTTAATTACATCTATTTTTTTTTAACTTTAGGTGGAATTTTAATGAGTCGTTCTTTTTTGCACTCTTTTTGTCAAATATATTCTTCAAAAAATAGTAATCCATTGAATTTATAAATGGAAAAGGTAACTGAAATTTAGAATAAAAAAATAAAACTTGAAAAGTACTTTTCCCATTATTATTCTTTTTCTTTCTTAAAAACATAGTAAAAAAAAATGTGTATCCACCGTTTAAGTTATTCTTTATATCTGGCAATGAGTTAAATTTCGTCTGTCTGATTGATAATTTTCTTAAATTGTAAATTGCTGCAAACCTTGCTGCAATGCTTGTGAATGGTTTTCGCATTCAGTGTGAGATACATGACATTTGTTTAAGGAAACATGTTTTGGACATTTTTAAAAAGCTAAATTCGTTGGGACTTTAGGATGGTAGGAAGTTTACTCAACATATTTTTCTCTTTTGATTGTTTTATATTAAATAGCATTCTGATACTGTGTTTTTTTTAATTTTCTAAAACATGTTAATAGTTTTCTATCCTGATGTTAATAGTTTTCTACCTCCCCTCATACCTAAAAAATTAATTTTCATTAAAAATGTTTGTTTCCTGAAATTTGATGCAAATCCTCCTATATCTGTATTTTCTTTTAGGTTTCACAAGCGTTTATTATGCAAGAACTACGAATGTGATTGAATTAGAATTAAAATATGGGGACTCCTTTAAATGCATCTTCATCATTTAAATTTGATATTTCAACACTTCTGCCTGAAGGACATGAAAAGGCCTTTAAGCAAGCATTTTACAATGTAGCTGCTTCAGTTTTTGTAATTTTTATTATTATTGCATGTCTTGCTGTATATTTAATTTTGGAGCCTTTTCTTAGACCTCTGTTATGGGCTGTTCTTTTTGGCTCTGTGCTACATCCTTTCAAGCACAGAATGACAGTTCTTTTAAAAAATTGGTTGCAAACATTACAAGTTTCTGGAACACCTTTGACTGTTGGTGCTATCACATCACCATTTCTTATAATTGATCATGTGTCTGAGCAGTTATGGGAATTAACTTTTCAATATGCTTTAATGATCATTGGCATCATTGCTTGTGGTTTTGTAGCATTTTCATTTTATAGTTGCGTTCCTGATTTTGTTACCCTATCATTGCATAATCTTTTAAGTCGATTACTTACTGGTGTATCATCACTTTTAGAATTTTGTCATGGAGCTACATTGTTTGTAAGTATTTATTTCAATTACTTTTGTAATATTTTATTTACTTATCTAAGAGTGAATTTAAAAATAATAATCAATCTTTTAATGATTAGGTCTTGGTAAAAAATGTAATAATGCACAGTCATAAATGTGAAATGCTGTACAAGTAAAATGTAGAAAGCAGTTTGTCATTTAGAAAATATATTACCAGTTGTCTTCTATGTGAGCAAGTCAAGAGCTGCATGCCCAAAAAGTTAACCACATCCTTGTAACTGTTAAAATACAGCAGTAGTAATGTAAATACAAAATCAAAATGATGAACTAAGAAAAAGCATGAGAATGAGGCATGATAGGAACAAATTAAATATAGTCGAGCCTTAAATAAGAAAACTATAGTGTTTTAAACGTAAATCATTTACTAGATTGTTGGAATTTTTATCTAAAGGACATGTGACTATACATCTATGCTCAGCATTTTTCTCCACTAATTCACATTCTCAAAGTCTTGTTTAGTGTCCAATGAAAGTTTTTTATCTATAGAACATTAGCTATTCAAAGACATTAATAGATTTTAATTATTTGCAAAAAGAGAAACACACACACACACACAAAATCAGGGTAAATTGGACTTAAAAATGATGAAAATTTTGCTGAATTTTGACTTTTAAGCTCCTGACATTTAAACTAATTTGAATTCAAAAAATAACTCTATGAGGTCTGTTGTTCTGGGAGTTCGGCTACCCTTGTATCGAATTTCATAGCGTCCAAAGAGAAGATACATACAAGCATCTTTTATTATGCAAGGTTAGAAAATGTACCCTGGATTTAAGAGGCAAACCTGTGCTTAAAATCGCACCAGAAATTACATTGAATTCTCTAAAACTATAGAACACTTTAACCATACACCTACCTAGACCAACAACCAAAAAAAAGAAAAGCTGTGCGGATGAAACTTGTAAAAATATCTTGTACTTTTGCGAGATTGTCTTCATATGAAAAGTATATATTTAAAAAAAAAATTACAAAATTTATCTATTAATCATATGGACTTTATTTAAAGTGTGTTGAAAAATAATTTTTTGATCTTTCCAATGGTGTTAAGATGAAAACTGTGTGATGATATTTTTGGTTAGAAAGTAGTCGAATCGTAAAATCACTTAAAATCATGCTAAAACATCAAATGATTAAAAACTACTTTGAATTTTAAAAAAATATCACCGATAGACATTGTTTTATGTCCGTATGTACCTTTGTACCGAAGTTTCATTGCCATTGAATGCTTTGATTTTTTGCTACAGATGACACACAGACAAACAAATACATATAGATAATTTTCTTTTCATCAAATTTATCAGAAATTGATTTCTCTTAAATTAAATGCCCTCTTTTAGAACTTTTTTTCACTATTTTATAAAGAATTTGTCTTTGAGATATTTACAATTTTGTAAAGTGTTAAAATATGGCATTATATTACTTTTAATCAGACATCCAAAATAAGAAAAATTTAGCTTGTGAAACAAACTTGCTCTAGCACACTTGTTTAAGTTGTAGAAAACATTGATAGTATTTATTAATGACATCTGTTTGAAGTGAAAATATGTCCATCTAAAATTTATGTATACTTAAAATTTTTGTATAGCTATGCTTTTTGTTTGAAACATAATGAATCCTTCTACTCTGAAATGTTATACTTTGTTATAACCTGGCAAAACTTTTATTTTATATTTTATCAAATAGTTCAACTTTTATCATTCAGCTTCTTTCTGCACATTAATCACTTATTAACTTATTTTCACATATGTAATACAAATAAGAAGGCTGAATGTTTGTTTTATATTTAAAAAAAATTGTATATTTTATTATGCTTTATGGTTTCTAGGTCTGGACTGTTGTAATTGGATACATAATTATTCTTTCGCTGTGGTGGACTCCTAAAACAAAACCTTATTTGATTTTTCTATCACCTATTGTGTGGACAGTCTTAATATGTCACTTAGTTAGTATTGCTGGTTCTCTGCGTGTCACCATTCTTCTGGGTCTGTTTTGCTTGATGCTTATTGGATTTTTGGCTGAGATAAAAGGAAGATACTCTGAAGCTGGTAAATTTACTTTTATATAATATTTGTATATCTGTGTAGTATAGGTTTCAAATACATACTCTTTTATCCAGGGATTGCGCTTACTCACATTTTATGCTTACTTTTTACATAGGTAGACTTGTTCTTTAAAATATAAAAATGTTAACAGTTGTTTTGTTAAAATCTAGTACTATTCCAAAAACTACTTTTTAGGTGTGTTTGTATCCTATAAATTCAAAAACACACCTATTGTAATCGATTTGTCTGTTTGCATGTAATACCGCAAACACCATCAACTTGATTTTCATGAAATTTTATATATAGTATCTAGAGACGATTTCATCGAGTCAAAGTAAAATTTGTTAAACATATAAGTTCAGATTAAAAAAAGTTAGGATCGATTTTATATTTTTACTGTCATTGTTTCTTATGGAAGAAAAGGAAATAGTGAATTGAGTCAAACAAATTTTAATCGACTAAACCTGTGTTGTCATTCAATATTTTGATACATGAAATATAGTTCATTTAATTAAAATGCATTTTCAATAATTAAATAGCAGATCACATGACATTTTTAGAAATTCTCACAATATATTGGCTCACTAGGAACTGCAGTACATAAATACCACTATGAACAAACCTTTTTGTGACAACAATTTTCATGCAGCTTGTTTTCTTATCTTGTTAATGCTTTAAAATTGAAGTAATTTAGCTTCCCTACAATTCAATTTTTTTTTTTTTTAAATATTAATTATTAATTTGTGAAACTTTCATGTTATTCCTTATTTGACTCACATTTTTCATATTTGGCAGGTTTTTTAAGCTCATGCAGTCACTTTAAATTGCAAACCCTGATGTAATTATATTTATATTTCTGTTTTACTCAGTGCTTAAAGGAGATTTTGGCACTTCATACTACCCTACTTAAAATAAAATGTGTCATAAAGAGATTTTAAAAAATGGTTGAGTAACGTGGAAGCAAATGCAGACTGTAAATCCGGAGATCAGCCCACCCCACATATTTTTTCTAAGTGTAAATCACGCAAAGTTGGCGCACTCTCCCGTGTTTTGAAATTGGCTCCACCCATCCTAAGTGACGTATTCTTCCATGTTTAGAAATAAATTCCTCCCATCAAAATGACATACTGTGTTCTGAACAAGAGTTTTTAATGTAAATGATAGTGTAATTTAATTTGAGCAACAGTGAATAGTACGCATAAAAACATTACAAAATATGATTTTTGTGAATTTTAAAATTTTTATTACAATTTTTATACTATCTGTGGAACGAATGTACCAGTGGTCCGTGTAGGGGGCAGGGATCATACCTAAAGGTCAAAATCTATGGAACAAATGTACCAGTGGTCCGTGTAGGGGCAGGGGTTCGACCTAAAGGTTGAAATCTGTGAAACAAATGTACCAGTGGTCCGTGTTAGAAAAAAATTTGTACTCTAAAGAAATTTAAAAAAATTGATACTTATAAAAAAAGTTTGTACTCTAACTGAAAAGATTAAGAACTTTTAAAGGAGGAAGCAATTTTCTAAACACAGAAAAATGTAAACCGAATTTCAAAAAATGGGATAAATTAAACAAAAAACACTAACCTGCAGAACTCCTCTTCCAGCTGAAATGTTAAAAATGCTCCATTCAAACAAATCAGTCGTTCGATCTCTTGCACTCAATTTCATTTAAATCTCCACATTTAGGATAAACATACTTATCACTCATAATCCCTTTCATAACATACCAATTAATCACATCTTGCAAACCTATATTTTCCAAATTATAGTAAAATTTTATACAAGATTCATTCAAACCCAAACCAACATCCATTCTACCTCGTTTTACAACACTACATTCTTCTTCTATTTGTTCGCACTTACCTAATGACATGAGGAGAATATAATCGACAACAAAAACAAGTCCATAAAAATAAAACTCAAATTAAAAAGAATTATTACAGATTAGGAAAAAAAATATCAAATTCTTAAAGCACGTGCAACTGCGGCCAAAAATATTGAAAGAAATGCACATTTACCTCCGAAAACTGTAGCAGAACTGCCAACCTCTCAGAGCCAAAAAGCGTAACATGATGCACGCGATAATGTATGCGCAGTATATTTCAGCTATGTAAATTCTTGATAATCAGGCTGTAGCGATTTTTTTTCCTTACATCAAAATTCTATTGAGAAACCAATTAAATTATTACAATCCACAGCAAACATTTTTGTTGTTAATTTTTGAATTAAACATTTTAAATTTAAATAAAAATATTAATTTTTTAGTGAAATGCATCAATATAAAACAATTAGAAAACTATAATCCACATCAGGGCCGGATTAACCACGGGGCCAACCGGGCCATGGCCCGGGGCCCCCGACTCTGGGGGGGCCCCCAAGTGGCATGAAATTTATATTATATATAAATTAAAAATATAATATAAATATAATATTTTATGAATTAAATTTCGACTGTATAAACGCGTAGCTTTTCTTCCAAAATAAAAATTTATCTTATACATTTTTCAGGATTAACTTTCGAAACACACTTTACAGTTAATAAAGTGTAGAAAAAATTTAGTGAATAACACAAATAGTGAATAACACAACTTGTGATGAGGTCATTAACGTCATGGGTCAGAAGTTGTTAGCAGCAATTGTGGATGAAGTGAAACAAGCAAAGTACTATTCGATATCTGTGGACTCTACGCCTGATGTATCTCGCATATATCAACTGACTTTTTCATAATTAGATATGTAAGAAGTGACGTCTCTGTAGAAAGGTTTTTAAAGTTCATACCAATTTATGGACATAGTGCTGAAAATCTTTTCAATGAAGTTACTGGACTTCTGAAGGAAAACCAAATTTCCCTGTCTAACTAACTGCAGAGGTCAATCTTACGATAACGCGTCTAACATGAGCGGCAGGTACAATGGACTTCAGGCCAGAATCAAGGTGGAAAATCCTTTGGCATTATTCATACCATGTGCAGTTCACACCTAGAATCTTGTGGGTGTCAGAGCAGCTGAAAGCTGCAGAGAAGTTGCTGCATTTTTTGACTCCGTACAAAATCTGTACACCTTTTTTAATTCCTCAACGTATCGATGGGGAATTCTCTCATCCATGTTAGGTTCAAAAAAGAAAATTCTGAAAAATTTATCTGATACCCGGTGGTCTGCTAGAGCAGATGCAGTCATAGCCTTGAAAGAGAGCTACCCAGCTATTGAGGCAACATTAAATTCCATGTCATCAGACTTGCTTGAATCATCTGAAACGAGATTGAAAGCTGAAGGCCTAAAACAGTATATGGAGAAATTTGAGACACTCTTCCTCACATACTTTTGGTGTGATTTATTAAGAAGAATTAATAAAGTCAATACGTCTCTGCAAAAATCAACTGTAACATTGCATGTCGCCGTGCAACTTCTGGAATCTCTCACATTGTATCAGAGGGAAAGCTATGATTGGTATGAAGCCTTGGCCACATCAAAAAAAGAGCCTAATTACCAGGATTCCATAATCCGAACAAAAAAACGAAGTTCTAGATTGACATTTTATGATAACGAAGGTACCCCAGATGTTGTTTAAGTAATCTGGTAAAGTAAAGATGAAGATTGAAACTTTCCTTCCTGTGGAAGACAGTTTAATCAATAACTTGGATGCTCGATCTAAAGCTTACCGAAACATCTTTGAGATTTTGGGATTCTTTGAGGATCTGCTTTTCTTAGAGGAAGAATCTGTAAGGAAGCATAGTGAATGTTTTGCAAAAATATACAAAGATGATGTTGATGGAAGAGAACTTGCAGAAGAATGCATCCATATCAAAGTATACATTAATGCAAATTATCCTGAGATAGCAGTGCTCTTTATGGACATCTCTGTTGATGACGAAGATGAGAGTGATGAAGACAATGATGGAGAAACAGGTTCCAGATCCATGGAGTTCCAGATGAGATACATACAGGAGAAAAGGAGACTGAACCTACAAAACCTTTACAGCTATATGCATGAAGTGGAATTTCATCTGCTTTCACTAACATAGAAATAGGGTTGCGAATATATAGTTGCATGATGGTTTCCAATGCAAGTGATGAACGTTCATTTTTGAAGTTAAAAATTATAAAATCCGAAAAACGCAGTGTGATGAAGCAGGAGAAATTAAACGACCTAAGAATTTTAAGCATTGAAGAATTTTAAGCATTGAGTTACTTAAAGTAATGGACTTTAACGATATAATTGATGATTTTGCTACTAAAAAGTCAAGAAAAAAGATTGTGTAAGTCAAAATGTGTCTTGAGTCTTCTTGTAACTTGTTTTTCAACAAATCGTTATGTCACAGTCCCATTTTTATAGTTTAATATCCCCCCTTATATGTTGTAAAGAATGTAAACATTTGATGTCAAAAACAAATGTAATATTCGTTGGAATCATCCAACTGGTGATTATTAAAACAATTTTAGCCATTTGTACATATTTAAGTATACGTTTTACAAGTTAGTACTATTTCTGTACGTATATTATTGCGAAGAAAGAAATTTGCAAAATTTACAGTGAACAGGGGCCCCACTCTGAGTTCTGGCCCGGGGCCACAGATATGCTTAATCCGGGTCTGATCCACATCATGGATCTTTGCTTTCTATTAAAAAGAAAGGTAAGGACACAATTTTCGCACATTACAACAACATTAATAAATCTAACTTTTATTTAAACCAGCATATGTGGCTGACTTTGCCTTTTTTAAAAACCCAGAAGAATATTTTTGCTAGGAACAAGGTCCAGACATACAGGATTTTGTAATCAAAAGTGATTCAAGTGTTGAAGTGCTCAAAGAGCCTCTTGCATCAGTTTTACTTCTAAACTAAAAACTCTTTCGCAAGAGGCATTGCTATGAGGCAAGGTTAAAATGCCTAACATGACTTTAGAAAGTTTGCTACAAAGAAATTTGATATCAGAGTTATTTTCTTTTGATAATAAATGCCATTGTTCACTAATACTTTTACTATTTAAAACGTTATCTGGTAAAGTTGCAGTTTGAAAATTTAGAAATTCACTTTCTGCAACATCAACAGCTCCAGAAAATGTTTCATTCTCACATCTACAAGGAGACATGGGAACATATCTACTAAATACTGAATTGATGAAAAATTAAACTGCTCTCTTCTAGAAATATCAGCAACTTGGACATGATTTAAAATTTCCAGATTCCATGGAAATTTAGAAACTATATAGTCACAGCCAGTAATAAAATAATTTCTAACTTTAGAAAAAAATTCTTTCTGCTCCTCAGTGCTAACTGTCTTAACCAATTGTCTGGTTTCAAAACCAATTGATAACTCTTCATTTTCTTTCTGGTTTTCTATTTCATTATATTTAACATAAAATGTTGATTTTGCTTGCTTAATAACAATTACCTTTACAAATTTAATTAAGAGTTCAATAAAAAGACATTCAGTATCGGATTTGAGTGTATGCACACGAGGTTCCTCCTGCTGAAACATTATATTGTATTTTTTAAAAACTTTTGTAACATGACAAACAAATAATGCATAAGCATGATTCACAGTAGAACTTAAGGTAAAGAAAATTCTCTCTTGCTTATTTAAAGCATCTCTTGAGAGACTTTTTTCAGACTGTTCTTGTTGCTTCTTTTTAATTAGATGTGTTGATTTTTTATCATGTTCAGTGTTAACTGCATTCATTTTTAATTTCTTATTAACAGAAGTCAAATTCACAATTTTCCTCTTTAACGTTTCGTTGGGTTTACAACTTTCTGATTTTGAATTATCAAGTTTTGGGATGGTATACGAAGAAATTCTTGGGGAGAAACCAATTTTTTTTTCACTTACATTAGAACACTCTTCTTTAAAAAATAAAGTTAAGCAATGCCACTGCTGTAATAATCTCTCAACCAAGAGAAAGCCACCGAGTGCAGCCATGTCTTAAAATCTTTTGTGTTTCAACATCACACAACTTTTGAATTTCTTTTAAAGCCCGTTCCTTTTAAAACTTTTTTCTAGATAATAATAAATGCCAATTAAAAGTTCATGAATTAGTATAGGTAAGCTTTCGGCAGATTTTTGTGCTACCAAATTAATCAAATGGCATAAACATCAAAACGCCAATAAATTTGGTTGCTTACTTTTTAAAAATGCTGAAACTCCCTTTTTCTTGCCGATCATAACAGGTGCGTTATCACATGATAGAGCAAGGCAGTTTTCCCATGGAATTCTGTAGTGTTGAAATTCCTCATTTATTAATTTGGCAATGTTTTCCCCAGTAGGGGATTCCATTAATTTTGGCAAAGACAATAGCTCAGTTTTTACTCCATTTGATGATTCTTTGAAATACGTTAAAACGATTGGATACAGTTGATCATCGCCGCAATGACTCTCATCAGTAGACACCGTAAATGATTTTTAGTAGCTGCAATTATTTGTTTTTGATTTTCACTGGCTAGTTCTTTAATAATAAAAGCTGTTTTTCTTTGCCCACAGGAATAATGCTTTGCCTCTTTCGTATCCGGGAACATCGCTTGAAATAATGTGCGAGCATGGTCTGCAGTAGCTAAATGAAGATTATGTTCTAAAATGAATGAGGTGAACTTAACTTCCGCTTTAGTAGTCTGCAATTCTTTATTCACAGTTAAAAATTCATTTATAGACTTCGTAGATTTGGAAGTCTTGAATTTATCCACGTGTTTGGCCGTTTTCGAATGTTTAACTATGTCCGCACGTGTGCCATGAGAAATGGAGATATCACAGTTACATACAACACAAAAGGCAAGAGATGCATTTATTCTTGATTCTTTGATAAATTCAAACTCTCTGCAATACTTTTCGGAAAACGTTTGAGATCGGGCATTCGTCTTTGTAGACATCATTCAATTAATTAACTATATAAACTAAACAGAACTCAGCAAAAATTTAAAACAAGCATCGGGAGAAATCTACAAAACATCACGTGCTCCCTCCGCGCATGAGTTTTTGCAGATAACGGGAATAGCTACCTGTGTTGCCAGGTCTTCGCCAAAACTCCCGCACAAAAATTGACAAAAACTAGTCCAATGAGCTTAGTTGGGTGAAAATACCATTGAACTAAGCAAAAGCTGAAAGTAGCCCAAAAATTGCAACCCACACGGCATCCAGAAAATTTTTTCTCCAACTCTTCGCCAAAACTAGCTCAATTGAGCGGGAAAATCGCGAAACTGGCAATACTGCAAATACGCGTCTACATTCCAGCGCTGACCAATCAGTAGCTTTAAATATGATGAGAAAGAATGGGAAAGCCGAATGAGTCCTGAACAGAAAAGGAAAAGAGACTGGATTGGTCTATTAGTTGCTGGTGTATTTTTTGTTTGTTTCCATTGGAAAACCAAAGGCAGGGAATTTGTTAGAAATCAAAAGCCTTTCGAAATTCCCTACTTCGGTCTGAAAAAGGGAAAAAATGAAAAAGTAGGGGAAAATGTAATTTTTTTAAAAAATTGTACTTTTGGTGGCAAAATCGCATTATCGTACTGCTCGTGATTTATCGTACTAAATACAATTAAATCGTAACAGTTGGCAGGTCTGCCATAGCAACCACAGAAACCGTATTGTTACTGGATATTATAACATTACCACCGAAAAACATCGATACAAGAGGTTACCAGATAACAACATAAAGCACTCACAATCGGAATGCCTAGTGGTGACTTGGCGAGGGATCTGAAAGTGCGGTGGGTTGATTTCTGGATTAGCCATGCAGACTTTTGACATTAATAGGGAATGTAATCTTCTATAACATGTATACATATGGGGCAGCAAAGACATCTGATCAAAGATACTTGAAACCTGTACCTGAATTATAAGAATGGAGGAGAAGCTAGCTTTTGCTCAGTGATTATAATGTCGGTCTTGTAAGCAAAGAGTCCTTGGTTCGGGGCCCTGCGACTCCTAATTGCCACAGTGGTTAACCTGGACATACGAGCATGAAAAAACCTTCCTCTCCAACGATTTCACCTCTCAACACGAGATGGCAGCACCACACGGAGTCAGAGGCCTTGCCACTCCCTTCCTGGTTGACCACGATAGACATCACGCGCCCGAGGCAACACGTCTCCCGGCCTTCAGCCCCTCAACTGCATTTCGGGGGGATACGTGGGGGTTTTCTCAGCGGCCCCCTCCTCGCTGAAATTAGACCGGGGCCTTCATCAGGTGATAGAGTGTGCGGCAGCAAAGACATCTGATCAAAGATGCTTGGAACCTGTACCCGAATTATAAGAACGGAGGAGAAGCTAGCTTTTACTCGGTGATTATAATGTCGGTTTTGTAAGCAAAGGGTCCCTGGTTCGGGGCCCAGCGACTCCCAATCGCCACACATATATCACAACGTGATTTCATGCTTTCTATAAATTGGTTAATTAGAGCTTGAGGCAATAAATTCCACTTCTCCAGCAATGCGGTCTTCAAAGCATTGCACTCTCCAAGAGGAGGATTCTGTCATGCAACAGTTCTTCCATGGGTGTCCCATAAGTTCACAATCAGGTTAAAATCAGGAGAGTTGGCTAGCCAGTTTATTCGCTTAATGCCTTCACTTTCAAGAAATTTATCAAACTGCTTTGCTCGATGTAGATGCTCATTATAATCCATATACAGAAAGTCAGATCCACTTGCATCCATATAAAGAAAGTCAAATCACATGCATCCATATAAAGAAAGTCAAATCACATGCATTCATATAAAGAAAGTCAGATCACATGCATCCATATAAATGAATCCATATAAATGAAAATATCATGAGATACACATGCACCTCTAAAATGTCTTGTGTAGGGTTATAAGACTCCATCTTCGTATCTTTGGCCAGACACAGATCCTCTGTCAAATACATGCAGGGGCGTACGTTCATTGATCATTATATTATGCCTTCCCATACCATTAGATCTGAACAGCCATAATAGTCATTTTCCCTAATATTAGTGGGAAGATTTTGAGTTTTTGGCTTCCTCCAGATCAGGGTTGGGTTTTTGACGTCAAAAACTGGTTTTCGACATAACATTGGTTTAATCCGTATTTTAACCAGATAAAACCGTCAAAAATCCAATAGCTGTGAACAAAAGGGGAATTTGATTTAAAAACAATAAAACCACCATGTCAATCATTATAAGATTGATCACCCATATAAATTTGAACATTATTATAAAAAAGAAAATGTAAGTGATTTTAAAACATTATCCTTACAACAATATAAGTACATAAATACCTTCAAAATATTGAAATACTAGCAACAATTAAAAATAATTTTTCATTTATTTGAATTTAAATATCAAGGTATTTTGATTTTGTTTTAAATTAAAAATAATATTTATAACTTTTCTGAAGTTTTATTATTTTAACATTTAAGAGAAAACACAATTTGTTTTTAATATTCGAGTTCATTACATCCACTTGGTATTCAATAATACATAACGAGTTTAGAACTTTTCTCTAGTCCTAAACGATTTCGCAGTTTAGAATGGATGATTTCAAAATTTGAAAATATTCTTTCTATAGAAGCCGAACTAGCAGGTTGGAATATCAGCATTATTACTAGTTCTGCTAATTTAAAAGCTGCATTGTTTTCATCCTGAAAACTTTCACACTTCGAAATACCTTTCCACCACATTATCGGATTGGTGAGTTTTGCACTTGTACTGAAGTAAGATGTTGGGAGTGGGCTTTCTTGGACTTCAAGTGCAATCAGAAGTGGTAAATAGTTTTCAATTTTTTCTGTGGTATAAAAACGGGCAGTTTCCATTTGGCTATCTGTTAAGTCTTTACCCATTATTTCGGTTGCATGATGTAAGTGAGGAAATGGATTGGCATTAATGCCTGTTCAAATCTTTTCTGAACAATTTTAATGTGTGGTTGCAGGGAATCTTTTTTCATAAGACTTAGCCAAATGTGGCAAGCATCGACCAGTGTTGCTGTATCTCTTTATAGTATATAGGCCTACATTTTAGGTGGCAAAAAGATTTTTTCTTCCAAAAATTTATTTCCAAGGGGCTATTCATTTTTTTTTTTTACCAATATAATAAAAATAACAACAAATTTATTCAAATCAATTAAATATACAATTTACAAATAAAGTTGCTCTATTTCAGTTATTATATATTGTTTTCTTGTATTTGTTTTATTAATTCTCTCCCTCCCCCTTAAAAATACAAGGGACCTGAAAGTAAAACATTGCGCAGGGTACATGAAAATTAGTTACAGTTCTAATTGAGGGTGACAGGATTTTGATTGGCAATATTGTTTGTTTCGTTCTCACTTGACAGTTTTTGACATCCAGGTTTTTGACGTGACGGTTAAACCGGATAAAACCGTTATGCGTCAAAAACCTGCTAACCCTGCTCCAGATGTAATTGTGTTTAGATTCAGAGGTTAAACTTAACTTTGACTCGCCACTGAAGAGAACTCAGGCCCATTATTGTTTACTCCAGCTCTGATGTTCTCTGCACCAATTCAGACTGGCCCTCTTATGTTGTGACTTGTGAGGTCAGTGAAACACATTACCATTAACTTTCTGGCATAAAGGCCTTTCTCATTAAGCCTTTTATACACAGCCTGTCATGATGCTAAAGTTTCAGTGGCTGGCGTTGCAATATCTAAACTTGGCTTCTTTGCAGTTGATTCTCTGTTGCGTTGGGCAGTTATGGATAGATACCGATTTTGAAAAGCAGTTGTTATTCTTTTATGGCCTTGTCCATTCTATCTAGCAATAATTCTAGAGTTATGAAATCAATTCCAGAGAGCAGAGATTGTTTGTCGTTAAACATTCAGCAATCTTACAATACTTCGACTTACAATAATGTTTGCCTAGTTTCTAAATGGCTGATAGCTCGTCACCTCAAATATTCTTCCAAATGATACTTTGGAGCCATAAAAAACTGTTTAAAGTCAATAACATCGAAATCAAATCCTGAATTACAGAAGTTTGCAGTGAAATATACTTTGTGCACAGCACTCGCATCACCTTTGAATGATGTAATGCCAGTATTTGCATATGAAAAGCAGTTTGATCAAATTGGATTGAATGTTTATAATTAGGTTTGCCTTTTGCTGATTTCTCTAGAATATAAATAATATTAGTTGGGTATTTCATGAAATATCATTGCTTTTATGCATGCAAGGTTAATTTTGGACACCAGTGTATATAAAGTAATCTTCTAAAAATACATCATTTCTGAATATCAAATATAAGTTAAAATAGATTATTCAAATTGCTGCAAAAATAGTTAAAAAGTAATACCTTTGTTAAAAACTCACTATAAAAAACAAATTAGTAATGGAAACTACCGGTTTTGGAGATAAAAAAAGGAGCCTTCTTATCCAGGATATTCTGAAGAATGAGGCTACTTTTTGCCTCTGAAACTAGTTGATATTTTTACTAATTTATTTTATGCTGTGTTTTTAATGGTTTTACTTTTTATCTAAGATAATATTCTTAAATTGCTATTCATGAGAATAAATAATTAGCTGCAGTACCTGATTTCAATTGCAGGTTAGAGAAGGAAAATATCTGGTAAAGAGCTCATAGTAAACATTCTCCACATTTTTTTAATTGAATGATAGGATGTTTCAAATTTTATATTTTGTAAATAATTCATTTTGGATGGTTGTTTTTAATTTTGTAAAAACTCTATTTTTGGAACTTCATGTTTTGTGAAGGGTCCTTTGCCAGTCTAAATGTTGCAAATGATTCCTTTTTAAGCCTTTACATTTTTTAAAGGGAGGGTGGGGGGGGGGGTCTCAAGAATGGATCTAAATTTCATTTGGGTGGAACCTGGTCATTTTGTTGTAGTGTAGAAGTAAAACAAAAAATTCATTGACATTTGTTGAACATTTTCTTATATTTTATTCAACATATGCAAAATTTAATGATAAAATACAAGTTTACTAATTAAATTGTTTTTATTAGTTTACTAGCAGCATACCCATTCTTCGTACGGAGTATATAATATAAAGAAACTTATAATTCGCAATCATGTGCAAATTCTATTAAAATATTAAATTTATTGCTCCTAAAGAGAAGTTTAAGAATATCTGTTCTCACTATGCAAAATTATCTTCACGGGCATCTGAAGAATAAAAAACCCTGGCCCCTTTTGTAAGCAAATTTATAAAAACAAAAAGTAATTGAATCAACATATGCAACCCATTACTACTTATATTGTCGCAGATTAGAAAATATGCCAGTGTTTTAGTAGAAGATTACCCGTATTACAATATGAGTCTCAAATATCTTTGCCAAAATGAAAGAGATGATATAATAAATTGAAAATATCAATAATCCCCATACTCTTTATACCAGAAGATCGTAATTGATTCCAATATATGCCAATATATGTCAAAATTTATGCCCATATACCTGTACTACTTATATTCTCGTAGATTAGAAGATATACCCGTGTATTTGTAGAAGATTACTCGTACAACGTACAATATATGAGTTTAAACAATTTTTGTCATAATAAAACAATGGCATAATAACTTATAAATATCAATAATACCTGAATCAATAATCCCCGAAAATATCAATAATAATAAAGTTTAAACCTGAAGAACGTAATTGATATTATCCAGTCAAAAATGCTATAAGAAAAATCAAATCGTTCTTTTCTAAAATATATTTTTATATCAATTTATTTATTACTCAAATCGAAAAAATAATTAAAATTAAAAGACAGATTTAATTTAATTGCATTCCTGAGCAACATGATATAAGATAGAATCTTTCTCACAAACTGCGAAATTAAATAGCTATTTTGATTTCTTTATACTTTTCATTGTTCAGTAAAAACTTATGGGAAAATAAACCATGGAGATAGATTTCCCATTTAAATCATGTGCCAAACAATTCATGTTTTCAGAAAATGACTAATTGGTGCAAAAAATCTCCCATCAAACTGAGAGATAAAGTTTTAATTCACTTTCAAACGATTTTCAAGCTTTTCATTTGGATAAACCACAGAGTTAGAGAGTAGAACTCCTAGGAAAAAGTTTCGTTTTTCATTAATATCTCGACAACCCCTGGTCTTAGATACTCGAAACTTGGGCTGAATTTATGTGGGGCTATTTCAAGGCTATCCACAAAATTTCATCAAATTTTGTTCAGCCGTTCGCCCGTGATGATGAGACAAACGAAAATTTCATTTTTAACTAATATATCGAGAACCACTGATCGTAGAAAATCCAAACATGGACTAAATTTTAAATGGGACTATTTCCAGGTTACCCACAAAATTTCATCAAACTCGGTTCAGCCGTTCTCTGGTGTTGATGGGACTAACAGACAGACAGATTTTCAATTTTATTTATATAGATATGGTACTTTTATAATTTTACAAAATTTCTGCTTTTTGATTCAATAATTTCTATTTAAAAGAATTTTTAAAAATTATTTTCAGTTGTATCCATAGAACAGGAGGAAGAGGATTCATGCCCATTAACCCCAATGCAAGCTATCCGCTCGGGTTTTGCATGGTTAAGAGGAGCAGATGATAGCAGTTCAGAACTGTCACCAGATGTAAGTTAACACTGTCTCTTAGTAACGAAAATATTAAATTTTTGTAGTTTTTCATTGAAGATGTATTTGGATATAGACTAGGATTACCAGTAAGCTAAGACATTAGATTTCAGGTCCTTCAGGTTGAATAGTGTTAATCAGATAATTAGAATACACACACACAAAATATTCAAAATATCTTTTTTTATAATTGACTAATCATATAATAATCAATTGAATTGAAAACACAAGATAAAACCTATAAAAATCCCATTAAGCAGATAGTTTTTCTCAAATTATATTTCCCGAAAATTATATTATCTTTCTTAGCAATGGAATCAATTTGCTTCTATTCTCTAAAAAAATGTTTATTAGTCACATGTGTTAAAGCAGACAAGTTTGTTTATCCAATCTAAATAACAAAATTAATAGAAAAAAGTATATTTAATAAATAAGTGGTATTATATTTTGAATTGTGATTTACTGGTTGTTGCTATAGAATAAAATGAAATTATTGAATTGTTATTAATTTTTCAGTTCATTCATTTTTATTTTTTTGGAAAAAGTTTTTTAAATTTATATATTTTCAATTGTGTTTAATGGATGAATGCAATGTGATAAAAATAGTACTGTTAAATGGGGCTACATTGAACACTTTGAACAAAACTCAGAAAATGATTATTGATGTTAATTTTTAAATTAAAAAAAAATGATTATTTTTTTGTGTGTTAGGTAGTGATGTTAGAAAAACAGTTATATACAGAAAAAAGGATTAAAAATACTTTTTGCGTATTAAGTTTGATAATGTTAGTGACACAGACAGCGTTTTTTGGATAAAAGTATGCCTCTAAAAATGTCATGTATAGCATATGTCCAGTATATGTCATGCATATTATATTTTTGTGGAAAATTTTATGGTTTTCACTGCCAATGTGACTTTTTAACTTGTTTTAAGGAAATACTATAAATTTAAAAAAATATCAACAAACCTCACAATGTTTAAAGAAAAATTTGATACAATTTGTAGATGAAAATAAGGACTACTTTGAACTTGTTTGATTATATTGATATTTATCAGTTTCATAGCTGATAAGAACCAGTTGGCACTATTTTTTACTTTGTTTTATTTCTTTACATTTTTAATTTACGATTGCCATTAATAATGGTATATTTGTTGTTTTTATGTGATTTGTTGGAACTAAAACTTAATTGTTAATAAAAAACATTTAATTAAATGCTACAGTGTCTTGTGAGGAAATTACTGTTAACATTCCATGTTTAGTAAAAAATTCTAGTAAACATTGGTTAGAATATGCAAGAAAAAGTAGGTGGTACACAATATAGAAATTACAGTTACACCCAATTAGAAGAAGCAAACTGTAAAAACAATTTAGTGGCATTAAAGTGAATAATTTTGTACTCCTCATGTAATACAAAATTTTCTCTTTAATTTAGCACAATGCATAGTCATAATAAACCTTATATATCCAATCTATGATTTAAAAGAAAGACAGCTATAGCTTCATGGAAATTCAGGCAAATTGATTCATTTATTTAATTTTAATGATTTTAATTTGTATCAAACAGAGACATATACTATATCAAAGTGTTCACAAATGCTCCAGTTTTTATATGATGTATCAATGAATCTCCAGCTGTGCTGAAGTAATAGTACAAAGCACATACAAATTAATGTTTGAAATGGGACTCATTGAACACTCATTCAAAAAATATATATTCACTTAAGAAATGAACAGCTAAAACTTTTCTGTTGGCACTTTAATAAAATAAACTTACCTTATAGTTTTAAAAACACAACAAAGATATTATCATGAATAATAAAAAAGTTTTTCTATTAAGTAATTTTTCCATTTCAAGGAAGTCCTATTTAATGGTATGGGAATATCTTTTGCTACTGTTTCAGCATCTTCATTTTGGTATATGTTGACCAGATGTCATATATGTTAATTCATTTACAAATATTAGTAGAACATTTTAATCTTCAGACTTGTTTGTAAAGTTATTTTGCATAATGAAAAGAGAGATTTTTATACTTTTTTATATTGGTAGGGGAATTGAATTAAATATTCTAAATCGCCCTTGGTGACCATTTTGGTCATTTTTAACACTTTACAACATAGTTGAAAAGTGTTTGACTTTGTTCATTCTGTTTGTATGTCTGTCCGTTAGCACGATAACTGCTGTAAAAATGACTTTATCAAAATGAAATTTTAGTATGTTTTTCAGACGGTCTGTGGGATCTATGAGAATATAAATGAATAATATCACCCAATTAGTTTTGGATTGAACCCGGGTTGAAAAAATGAAATACATTGAACCCTATGGGACCTAATTTTTCAAACATTTTTTAAGCGAATTTAAAATCCACAAATTGCTTCGAAAGTTTTAGGAAATATTCAAATTATTCCATAAAATATATAAAAAGAGTTTCAGTAAAATATGTTAGGTAGTTTTTTAAATAAAAATTATTTAATATAGGGAGAAAAATAAATCCAATTAAATTATGACTCTTGCTATATCCCCCAGAAACAAAAAAGAGATATATTTTATAATAAATATCTTTCCAAGAGTTTAATTATCTTATATATGAGAGGTTTCACATTTTAAAATAAATATGGTAGATAACAATTTTTCAAATTTTTTTAAATTTTATATAACTCTTCATGATTGATGGTCATCTGTCTGTTTGTCATTTTATACTTATGTGATGGCATTTTTAATGCACTTTCCTACGTCCTAGAGAGTTGAAATTTGGTACACAGCATAAATTTGTAGAACATTTTATTCTACAAAAATTTAGTGGAACCTCAAATATAAATCCTACATTTTTTTCAAAATGGCCTGCAAATAATCCCCGTTAACTTCTATGAATCATTGTTGTAAGATTGCTAAAAATTCTGATGTAGGCAGCACATGACTTTCCCTGCAGACTCATATTCACGTTCTCTTTATTTCTTCAATAATAATTTGAGTTTATCTGCACAAAATAACACCCATAAGTATTTTAAATGACACTGAATTTGCACGTTAAACTTAAATTTGGTTCTCATTTGATAGCTGGACTTATTGTCAAAGGTGGCATAGCGAAAATGTGAAGAAACTAAAATATCTCAAGAACGGCTTGTCCTAGATTAATGGGGTTAGTCTTATTCTTTTTGTTGTTAAAAATCACGTATAAAATAAGCATTTAATTGATATAATTAAGCACACGTAGTCTTTTATTTTTAAATTTAATAATTTTTGCAGGCCATTTCACAAAAACAGCCCATTCTTTTTTCCCGAATCATATCAGAATAACCTAAAAGTGATTTATATACCAAATTTTGTTAAATTTGGTCCATTAGTTTTTAGCTAGAGTGGATAAAGGTAATTTTTGCCAGCCATTTCGCAAAGAAGGCAGATTCTTTTATTACGAATCGTACTATAATCTAATGAACATCAGGGTTTCCCACAAAAAACATACCTACCAAATTTTATGAAATTCGGTCCATCAGTTTTTCAGTTAGAGTGGATGCAATATCCTCACAGACACACAGATACACCCTTACACACATAGACGTCTTCCTAAAAATAGTTTTTTCGTATTCTAGAAGTCCCAAAATGTGTAGATCCTTCGAAAATTCGAGTTCAGATCTTCGGCACGATTCCAATACTTTGAATACATACACACACATGTATATTATTTGTGTATCTGTATCTAAATTCTGTGCCTACGCAATTACAATAGTTGTGATTTTAAATGATCCCTAAACTTTTATTATTTCTGTAACGAAGCCTAATTTTAACTTATGTAGAATGCAAATATCTCAAGTGATTGTAAGACGAGTTATATAAGAATTGCTGAATTTTTTCACTCAAAATTATTTAGCTCTGGAGTCTGGAATACAAGTTATATGAATGAAATATTCAATTGATTTTGCATAGAGAATCAGACTATTTATATTTTGATGAAGTTTTAAATATTTAATTATAATAAATTACTGTAGTACTGTAATAATGTAAAAGATATCACCACTGAATGTATCACATTTTAGAGATTTTTAAATGAAATTGCATTTCAGTTGGAAAAATGTTTCATATTCAATGCTTATGCATGATTGATCTTTCTTGTTCTAAACTTGCAATAGCTGTAAATTGCATAGTTACCCCCCAGCATTGGTGTACATGCACCTAGCTACATACTAAGCTTTTGCCAGTATGCTGAAGGTTGTGCTATGTCTGTTTTGCAGGTGCAGCTTGTTGTGTGGTGTAGACCCCTATTACATGGGCATAGGGCATATTGGCCATTACATTCGTATATAACTGTGTATTACACTGCTACAAATAATTTGGATTGTGCATTGGTCTGCTATGAAACTGGTTTTGAACTTAGATTTATCTATTACAAAACTGATATATATCTTAGTTTTTTCATGATACTGATTCATGTTATTAATATATAGCACTTAATTGTATACTGGTATTTTGAGAAAAAATGTAATATAAACAGCTGCATAATTGGTATTTGAAATTAAGAAATTTTTACCTCAAATTAATATATTACTTATAGATGTTGATTAATTTTTCTGATGCATATTTTTCTTTAGAAATTAATGCTGATATAAAGATGCTGATTTGAACATGTGTTCTATCAATTCCTTACAATTTTTTGATATGCCATTAAAACTGCCTTCATTTTTAACACTTTACAACAAAGTTGAAAAGTGTTTGACTTTGTTCATTCTGTCTGTCTGTCTGTCTGTCTGTCTGTCTATCTGTGTTCTGTCTGTCCGTTAGCACGATAACTGCCGTAAAAATGACTTAATCAAAATGAAATTTTAGTATGTTGTTCAGACGGTCTGTAGGACCTATGGGAATATAAATGAATAATATCACCGAATTAGTTTTGGATTCAACCTGGGTTGAAAAATTTAAAATACATTGAGCCCTATGGGACCTAATTTTTCAAATATTTTTTAAGCTGATTTATAATTCACAAATTGCTTCGAAAATTTTAGGTAATATTCAAATTCTTCCATAAAATATATAAAAAAAAATTCAGCGAAATATATTCAGTTAGTTTTTTAAATAAAAATTAAAATAATAATTACACCTCTGATATGAAGCCATCACGTGACCATGATATGAAAAGATCACATGACCCACTTCAAAAGGATATATGGCATCCATCTTGTCTCAAAATCGTGATTTTTTAAGTTCTTTTTAATTCATATTGAGTGTTGTATCTGTCCTGAAACCACTTTATTTTTGCTTAAATTCTGTGCATCTACATGCTGAAACAATGCAATTACAATATATTTGAGTTTAAATGATCATCCAAATTTGATTATTTCTACAACGAAGCCTATTTTTCACTTGTGTGAAATGTAAACAGCAAAATATGTAGAATGAGTTGTATTAGAATTGCTGTATTTCTTTAACACAAAATTATTTAGCCCATGGAGTCTGCATAGCTGATATGAATGAAATATTAATTGATTTTACAAAGAGAAGGACGATTTTTTTCGATGAAGTTTTAAGCACAGAGTTAAATTACTTGTAGCTCCATGGTCTTAATTTTTAAATAAAATAAATTATTATGGTATTGTGATGAATGAAATGAATGGGAAAATGTTATGAATGAAATGCTGTTTTTATAGAGATCCAGGCGTGTTATTTTTTCTATGACGTCATTTTGAATGAATTTCAGTTGTTTTCGATGAAGTTTTCAAATATAATAAATTATCGTAGTATTATGATAGTTTTTAAAATATTACTGAGAAATGTATCGCATTTTAGAGATGTTTAAACCAGGCAATTTATATTTCAATGCCGTCATTTGAATGAAGTTTATTTTTTTCGATGAAGGTTTAAGTTTTCTAATATAATAAATTAATGTAGTATTGTGATAAGTTTTAAAATATTACCGAGGAATGTATTGCATTTTAGACTTGTTTAAATAAAATTGCATTGAAGTTGGAAAGTGTTTCATAATCAATGTTTTAAGCATGATTGATCTTTCTTGTTGTTTTTGAAATTGAGTATGAACCCTGTTTAAGTATATCTGCTATTTTTATTATAATTTAGCAAATATTCATTCTTATAATTTTAGTGATTAAAACCCCAGTGTTAAAAATTTCCTATTTGTAATAGCTCAATTTAAATCAGTTATTTTTTTTATAAATTATTTTATAATTTTTTTTTTTTTTTTTTTTAGCTGGATTCTGATAAGACCGACAGCCAACAAAATGTACAAGTTGATCCTAAAACTCCTGAAAAAACCAGACCACCAACATTGCAGTCCACTATGTTTGAAGAAAGTTCTGAGGACAAGATGAGCAATTTCTATTTATATGGATTAGTTTGGGGTTGTTTTTTTGCTCAAGTGTATCTTCACATGTGGATCTTTAACTTATTACTCATACCATGCATGTATATGGGACTAAAACATGCTGGTAATAATTAATATTTAGTTTATAGATTTTATAATAAGTTCTATAAATTCTTTTAGTTGTATTTCGTACATTGATTAGGTAATATTAGATAGTTTGATTCTTGACATGTAATATTTACAACTAGATAAAGCTTAAATTATTGTTGTTCAGTATGGTAGCTACTGGTTACTGCACTTATTTTTTTTTACATAAGTCACACTCTTTTACTAGTCATTCACTTTTAGCATAACAGATGTACTATGTTGTCAATTTTCAAATAATAGAAAATGTAACAAGGATAAGTAACTAAAATAACATTCAGTATAACAAAAACATAAGGCACTTAAAATTAACAAACAGGTTTGATTAAAACAAAACAAAACAATGAATAAATTATTGTATTCCCACCATTGTTCTAGGCTTTTGTAAGGACTAAAATAAAATGTATTGGCTGGCAGGTGATATTTAACTGTCTGCTCATTGTCATCATATAGAAAAATCATCATATGGAATATGATGATTTTTCTATAGCTGTATATTACATTAGATTACATTTGTTTTCCTACACAAATTTGGAGTGCTATTTCCTTTAAAAATTCCTCCATGAAACTCAAGACCCTTTTGTTAGTTTTACATGTTTGAATAATTATCTCCCTTCTTGTTATTACTAATTTAACTAAGTTGTAAAATGTATTATAAAATGAGGTGACTAAAGTAATTAAAATGTATTTTTATTAAATAGCTTTAAAATTCGGTGTCATGAGATTTATTAAAGACAAACTAAAGTATGGATGGGATTCATGGAATCAAGCATTTGAACAAAGGAAGGATGCTTTAATACCTGCACCACTACGGGGTTTATGGAAACTCATGGTCCTTGGAGATAGAAAAGTAAATTTTCTTACATTATTTCATTGTGAAAGCAGTATTAAATGTTTCACAAGTTTTTATTACTGTACTTAAAAAAATTATTTCTGATATTCTTTGAAATATTTTTTTATTAGCATGTTATCCATTGATTAATTGCTAGAAATAAGTTCTCAGTTTTAGGTATCAGATTTTAATGATGAAATAATAATTTAAAATACTACAATTCATTTATGCATTAATTGTTTGTATGCTAGAGATTTGCACAAACTAAAAGAAAATAATCTAAAATCTTTAATGTTGTGTAATTTTGAATTTTTTTTTTTTTTTTTAGTTCTTGGTATTGCTTGAAGGATCAATTGATACATTTACTAGCATTATGACAATTTTTGCAGTGTTTCTACTTGCTGTAATGGGAACAATATTTTTGTCTGTACAAGTAAGTTTAATTAATGACTTCATTGCATTTTTCTAATTATTCCACACCATAGAATTTTTTTTTATGAGATTGGTAATTATCAAACTTTAAATGCAGTTTAGAAATTTAATTTTTATTGCAGCTAATTCTACATACTTATTTTTACAAACTTATGGTGTAATGTGGTGTACAGTTTGATTTTTAAGAAACTAGTTCATCTAAGAAAATTGATCAAGAAAAAGTTCTGTTCTCTCTAATAGTGAAAAGCACTGAATTTCATATGTAAAATGTTCTAGAAACTTTTAGCACAGCAGGGTCTCTCATATCCTGTCTGTCCAGTAATAATCTAAATATTCGACAGCTTGCTATATCTGAGGAGTTTTGCAGCTTATAATGTTTCAGAATATAATAATATTTATATGAGAATGAATGTTACAATTCCAAATTTAATTATTTATAAAAATTTATCCAATTATTCAGAAATTGCCATATTTAAATTGTTTTCATTCTTAAGAAACAAGTGTTTATGATGCATTCAAGATTAACACAATTACGCAATTACACACTTTACACAATTTAAAAGGGTAAAATTGTATTGATTTTTTTTCTTTTACAGAAAATTGACAGAGTAGACAAAAGTTTTGTACCCTTTTTAATGGAAAAAAATGTAAAATTAAAAAGTAAAAATTAAGTAAATATGAATTCTTTCAAATAACACAAAATTTATCCTGCAGACAAATAATCTAATATACTTTTAATCTTCTGTATAATAAAAGGCAATGTCTGTCTGTCTTATACACTATAGGTTCAGCGACTGCGCATCAGAGAGCTACGAAATTTGGCAATTGGAGACCCGTGGGGGTGGGAAGGTGACACGTAAAAACAGATTTTTAAAATTTGAATTATTTTTTTTGTCATTTAATGTTTTATGTGATTTCAACCTTTTTTCCTCCACCATCCAGACGTCGTAGAAAAAAACAAATCACACGAACGGAAAGAGCAGTCAATTGCGAGTAAAAATATATCAATTTCAATTTCTAGTACTTTTTAAATCCTCACATCCAAAAAGGTATCTAGAATTTTGACTAATAATTTACATTTTTAGAAAGCTCAAACATCAGGCTTTCTTACAAGCCCAATCTGGTCAAGAAATAATTATAAATAGCAGTCCGATCCTGATTTTAAAGAAGTAATAATTTTAAATTTCTCGACGACTTCACGGAGAAGATCCGATTTTTCTACCACATGCGCGCACAGCCGGGGTCGTCACACTGTTTCCATGGAGATATTGTGAGGGTGAAATTATTATTGTTATTTAATGTTTTATGCAATATTTTAAATGGTGGAACAATATAGATTTTTAAATGGATATTTTAATTTATGGATATTTTAAATGAATATTTTAATTTTATGGATATTTTAAATGATGGAGCGATGGAATGAGTGTTAGAAAAACTTCAATGGTAAACAAGCATATACGTGAATCGGTTGACATACTGTCTAAATCCAAAAATTACTTCGTTCTGATTGGCTGATCGCTTTCGGATAGCTTGTTAAGAAGGTTTACCACCAATGGTCTGTGATCCTGCAAATTGAAATTAGCATAAACCGGAAGGTTTATGCTAATTTCTACTTCAACCGATTAGAAGTTAGCATACTCTGGAAGAAAAACATTTACTTCAACTTCAATGATACGGCACTATTTAAGCTAGTGCTTGTATCAGTTCAGTATCTTCGTGATATATATTCATGATCACGTATGATCGTTATCTTCGTGTACGCCGGTTATGGGGATGTTCTTGGCCGATGTTGTTAGGCCTAACTGTGAAGTCTTATAGTTAAATTTTCAATGCTGTTTATGCAAGTTAAATGTTTTGCTGACGCCATTTTCATAAGTTATGGAAGTGGATATGTTTCTTTTTAGTTATGATGTTTTTAAGTTCGTGAAAATAAATTGAGTTTTTTTTTCACGTCGACTACTTTCATTTTTTTTTCACTGTGACGCTCTGCTATTCAACAGGTTACAAATTTTCGCCAATGCAAAAAGAAAGAATTCCAACAATGAGGATGATGGAATTAAGAGTTTAGCATATGGTCATTATAAAATTTAAATGATTGAATTATGGTTTGTACGGTTTTTGGCCTAGGGACAATTAAAAACCAAATCAGTGTTTGCTTTTTATAAGGTTTTTGGCTCATTATGCTGGATTGAATTGTGGCAATGTATTGTATACATCGGGTGGTGGTTGGGACTACAATAAAAAAACTTAAACACTGAAGAAATAAAAAAATAAATAAAAAGAAAGTTATGGAGATTACAAGTTTGCCACAGTCAGAATTTTCAAGGGTAGTGAACAGGCTGGTTGGTAAACAAGGGTAGGGAACAGGCTGGTCGGTAAGGCGACTAGTCTATATAATAAAAGGCAATGTCTGTCTGTGTGTCTGTCTTATACACTATACGTTTCGCCACCGCGCGTCAGAGAGCTACGAAATTTGGTAATCGGAGACCTGGGGGGGAGAGAAGGGGACACGTGAAAACCGATTTTTAAAATTTTAATTTTTTTTTTATTTATTTAATGTTTTATGCGATTTCGACCATTTTTTGCCCTTTTTTCTCCACGATCCAGACGTCGTAGAAAAAAACAAATCACACCATTGGAAAGAGCACACAATTGCGAGTAAAAATATATCAATTTGAAATCTGAAGTTCGATTTCTAATATTTTTTAAAGATTTTAAAACAAAAGTCACTTTTGGCTCAAAAAAACGATTTTTGGTTTTTAAATTCTCGCATAGTAAAAAGTACTCATAATTTCGACTAATAATTTACATTTTTAGAAAGGTCAAACATCTGGCATTCTTACAAGTCCAATCTGGTCAGGAAATATTCGGTATTGCCCACAGGATCGGGATTTTAAAAGTTTCCGAATTTCAATTTCTCGGCGTTCCGCTCGGCATGCCGCTTCTTAACCGGCGTTTCTCCCCCGCAGAAGGAGGGAAGGTGGTGGGTGGGGACGTCAAGGTGGAGGTGACGTCACGGTTTTGAATGGAGCTCCTTTACTCCATATAAATTATTATATTTATATTTTAAATGATGGAACGATATGGATTTTTTAAATGTATATTTTAACTTTTGGATATTTTAAATGGATATTTTAATTTTATGGATATTTTAAATGATGTAACAATGAAACAATGGAATGAGGATGATGGAATTAAGCATATGGTCATTTTAAATTGCAAATTAGCGCGCGGGAAGTTAGCGGTAGGCCCGGGTTCGATTCCCGCCACTGCCAAAACTGCCGCCGTGTTTACGTGGAATACGATCACGTTAAATATGTGGGTCCGTAAGTCCTTCGGAGAGGTTGGTGGTAGGGGAAGGAGGATACGGCCCCTGTGGATGCCTCCCCCACTGGGTTCCCGTCTAAATTGGGTGTATATATAGAAAGTTATGGAGATTGTCGCGGAGGGCGCGGCAGCCCAGTGGTTAGCGCGTGGGAATTGCACTCAGTAGGCCCGGGTTCGATTCCCGCCACTGCGAAAACTTACGCCACGTTCACGCAGAGTACGATCACGTTAAACATGTGGGTTCGTGAGTCCTTCCGAGAGGTTGGTGGTAGGGGAAGGAGGGTACGGTCAAAATTGGGTGAATAAAAAGAAAGTTATGAGATTGTCGCGGAGGGCGAAGTAGCCCAATGGTTAGCGCGCGGGAATTGCACGCGGTAGGCCCGGGTTCGATTTCCGCCACTGACACGGAGTACGATCACGTTAAACATATGGGTCCGTATGTTTTTCCGAGAGTTTGGTGGTAGGGGAAGGAGGGTACGTTCCCTGTGGATGCCTCCCCCACTGGGTTCCGGTCTAAATTAGGTGGCACATCCTGGCCGTCCAACCAGTTACTTACCAACCTTTCTGGTAGGTCGCGCCAACGAGTGTGCCACGGTTGGAATTTGCCACGATCAGCATTTTCAAGGGTTGCGAACAGGCTGGTCGCCAAAGGCGGCTAGTAAATAATAAAAGGCAATGTCTGTCTGTCTTATACACTATAGACCAGGGTTCCCACTAAGTCAGGAAAAGAGGGAGAGAATTTCTCTCCTTCCAAAAAATTTTGGGAGAGATTTTCTGTTATAAGGAGAGACACTTAAAATTTCTTTTTTTTTTTTACGATGCTAATTTAGAAAGTAATAAAAAAGAAAGCATTAACTATAACTCATATTCTTCGACATTTAAATTTTTTAATTCTTAAAACTAACATTCTTTTAACATTCTTACTAACATTCTTTTAAAAAATTAATTAGGAGTCATTTAAGTATTAAGTAAGCACATTTTTGGTAATTTCATAGCTCCCCCCCCCCCCACTTGTTAGCAAAAATACTCAAATTCCTGACTTCCCCCATGCTTACGTTATGATTTTATTTGCTGACATAAAAACGTCTACATGGGTTATTTTATGTAAAATGACTCACATGCGAATTTACGATTTTTTTGTCTGTAAACTGCAAAAGTCGAGGGCCGACTGTATTTACTTTATATTTTCATTTTTAAAATCATTTTATGATCAATTTTCATGCAGCAATAGCAATTAAAAACTTTAACGATTTTTGATAGCCGAAGGCGAATATCGACGAAAACTATTTCACTAGGCAAATAGAATTAGGTAATAAATTTGACTTTATGTTTGAAAATGGATTTTTTTTTTTTTTTTTACAAAACTTGCAGAACATAAGGATTGCATCGTCCTTTTGTTGAATCTCAAGCCAGTCGTGTGATTTTAGCCATTTTGTTTGACTCGACTTTTTTCTTTTTGTTTTCAAAATAGCCCTTTATTTCATAAATAATACGTTTGTAAAATAATTTTTCTGTATGAAACGCGAAACAATTACAAACACTGTAGTCGATGCAAACAGATTGGAAAAGTGGGAAATATTTTTCAAATTAAACGAGGTATGCCGAGGATAGCGTACAAATGCAGATTTTCGTGATGCTGCGGCCAAAGTAACCTTTCATTTTATTAATAATACGGTAGAAAAATGGTTTGGTTTTTATTATTTGTATATTAAACGACATAATTATAAAAAAATTCAGTCGATGCAAATATATTGTGAAAATGGCAAAAAGATATTCATTGGTCATCTCTCCTCAGAAAATGTGGGAATCGCCGTATGCGAACGCCGTTTTCGCAATCGCGGAGAAACAGATTTTCAGATCATGTAAGAAAGGAATGCCTCTGATAAAAAATTCGTTGCTTTGTTCAAATTTTGTAACATTTTTTGGGCATATATGGCCAATTTCACGACATTTTCGGGATTTTTGTAACCTGTAGACATACTGTGTACGGGGGGAAAGGATTTTCACCCGCGGAAAGAAAATTTCTCGAGCAAAACACAAAAAATGCGGGAAGTACGCGGAAAGAGCATAATTCAAATCCGTGAAAGAATCCTATTAAAAAAAAAGCAAAATTTTATTTGAGCGAATATGCCACCCGCGCAAGCTGAGGGGACACTTATAGTTTTCTATAAAATATCTCTCCAATTAGAAACACGTAGTACTTTAGTGTACCCAAATCGCGATTGACTGCGATTCAGACGTAGCTACGAAATCGCGGTCCGCGACCGCTCGGCAATCGGCCCGCGATTCGCAACAACGAGGCAACTGATCGCGATTTGCGGTCGCGAAGCAATCGGCCCGATCTCCGATCGGGATCGGGCATCGGATTTCTCGGTATCCAATTTGAAGGAAAAAATAATTTTAGGCCGGAACTGGAGAGAGAGAAATTCTCGCGCAGTCTAAATTTTTACGCGAGATTTTTCATGGATTACGCGAGAATCTCGCGGGTTCGCGCTGAAATGGGAACCCTGCTATAGACTCAGCGACTGCATGTCGCAGAGCTACAAAATTTGGCAATCAGAGACCCGGGGGGTTGGGAAGATGACACGTGAAAGCTGATTTTTAAAATTTGAATTTTTTTGTTATTCAATGTTTTATGCCATTTCAACTGTTGTTCCCCCTTTTTCCCCACCATCTAGGCGTCGTAGAAAAAAACAAATCACACGACCGGAAAGAGCAGACAATTGCGAGTAAAAATATATCAATTTCAAATCTCAGGGACAAATTCTAATATTTTTTAAAGATTTTAAAACAAAAGTCACTTTCAGCTAAAAAAAAAGAACTTTCGTTTTTAAATCCTCGCGTCAAGAAAAGTACCAACAATTTCGACTAATAATTTACATTTTTAGAAAGCTCAAACATCATGCATTCTTATTCTTACAAGCCCAATCTGGCCAAGAAATACTAAAAAATAGCCGCAGGATCCGGATTTTAATGAAGTCATGATTTTCAATTTCCCGGCAAACTGCGAAACAAGTTTGATTTTTCACCCACATGCGCGCGCAGACGCACAGTGTTGCTATGGAGACAAAAAATAAATAAAGGAGGGGACGTCATGGTTCTGAATACGCAATAGCGAAATCAAATGGAACATTCGATATTTGCGCCTGCCAGATAGTGATTGCTTTTTATAAGGTTTTTGGCTCATTATGCTGGTTTGAATTGTGGCGATGTATTTTTTACATTGGGTGGTCGTTGGGACCACTATGAGAAAACTTAAACACTGAAGAAATAAAAAAATAAATAAAAAGAAAGTTATGGATATTGTCGCGGTGCATTTATGCATCGGGTGGTGGTGGGAACAATCTTTAAAAAAAAACCTTGTTTTCGCTGAGCAGCATCGTTATTTCTTAAATACTAAATTCACATTCAACATCATCAGTCTCAAAAATACTTTCATGTCATTTGCGATGCAATACTAAAAATGCAGACAAACGGATACAATTTCATTTATGTAAAACAAAAAATAGAGGAGCATACCTCTATAAAAAACATAGGAGCAGCTGATCCTGGCTGTGAGTACACATCAAAGGGATCCCTTTCCTAGGGTTACAGGTACAGAAATCCTTAGAATCTCACAGTTCACAAACATTAGAATAAATTCACTTTACAAATCAATTTTCAAGAACCCCCGTAGAACATTATTTTTCATCTTAAAATTTCATTATTAGTTTTAACATCATTAAACTAAACCAAAGTTTGTTAACTCCATGGGGTCGAGTATGCGGTAGCCCAGTGGTTAGCACATGGGAATTGCACTCGGTAGGCCCGGGTTCGATTCCCGCCACTGCCAAAACTGTCGCCATGTTCATGCGGAGTACGATCATGTTAAACATGTGGGTCCGTAAGTCCTTCTGAGAGGTTGGTGGTAGGGGAAGGGGGGTACGTTCCTTGTGGATGCCTCCCCCACTAGGTTCCTGTCTAAATTGGGTGGCACTTGCTGGCCGTCCAAATAGTTACCTTACACCTTTCTGGTAGGTCGGATGGTCTGGGTCTCAACAACAACTCCACGGGGTTATGGCACCAGCGAGTTTGCCATGGTCAGAATTTTCAAGTGTAGTGAACAGGCTGGTCGCCGAAGTCAGCTAGTACATAATATATAAAGGAATCCAATATAATGAGGGATATAATTAGCACTAATTTGACTTGAGACTAGTTTGACTAGTTGACTTAAGTTTTAAAAATATTAGTAATTATGAAAAATGAGAACAACTCTTTATTTTTATCTACATCTTTTCTTGATAATATTTTATTACTTGTCTAATCACTGCTACTCCTTATGGCACAAATTGGAGCTGTTGTTTAACTATATCTTGAAATAAAAATGCACCTTTTACTTAGAGAGTAAGGTTTAAGAGCATGTAAGGTTCTTTCTAAAATGAATCTCTTTTGAAATTCCTCTGGCAGCATTGTTATTTTCAGTCCTTGCCTATATGCGATTCCCCACTTCAATTTCTCACTTTATTTATTTTTATTTTTTTGAAAATTTATGGCTGTTGAAATAGAAATATGAAACTTTAGGATACTATTATAACAAAACAGAATTGTTACTATTTCAGAAAAGTCTGGAACTACCAGGAAATTTGAAAAATTGAGTTATCAGGTAAATAGTAAAAATAGTATCAGGTAAACAGTAAAAATGCCCCAAACTTGGAAAAATGTAAAGCATTTGTAATTGTCAGATATACTGTACATTTACTAATTTCTGAACAAGTGATAAATGAGAGAGGCTAATCAATTCATTTGATTTGATTTCTGAAACATTTCAATTCAGAAGTCTATCTAGAAAAATTTGGAAATTTATTATGCTGTTGGGATGAGAGCTTTGTAAAAGTCTCAAGCTTTAGTAAACAGAGTGTTATTAACTAGAGTATTTTCAATATGATCACTCAAAACACAAATGCCAGTGTTTTTAATTCCCCCCAAAAGCTATCTTCATGGAGTTTACTTAGTAAGTTTTAATTTATATTTAAAAGTAAGTTTATTTAGATGTTCTAACACATGGTTATCAACCTCATATGTGTCTTTAGCACTGTGCAGCATCAACTAGACTGCATTTCAGACGTCTAGCTTAATATTTAAAGGACCTTTAACTTTTTTTACCAAATTCCTAAAGTATAATTTATAACACAATTTGTCTAGTACTCCAAACTAAATTTGTTCACCAAATATTACTAAGTTTGATTAGAAACATTTTTTAAAGTAAAATATCAGAATATATATATAATATATATTTAAATATTAAATAGGGAACAAAAGGAAAATGTTATAAACATCAAACTATGTAAACTTCTGTTACTTTTATATACCTGCTTTTGCAATTAGCAAGCAAAAGTGGAAATATAGGTGAACATTATTTATTGTTCGTAATTTGTACCAGAAAACTATACATTTTATGCAGATTGAATATGAATAAATTTTAAATTCAGCCTTTGTATTGATTTAAAAAAATATATATGAAGGTAAATATTTATGCGCTTTACATTATTCTGAATTCAACTGCTAAAAAGGCAGAAAATAAATAAAAATGCAGCAAATGATTTTATCCCATTTTAGATTAAAGAATATTTATACTAAATTTGAATAAAAATTGTCAAACTGATGTGGAATTGTGTAAAAGACAAACTGGTAGACGAATTTTTAATTTTACACTAATTGTATCACATGGCTAGCTGCTAATTTTTCAAAATTTTGTAAACCAAATGCACAGTTAATTGAAAACCCAGTTAACCAGGTACTGATTAATTATTTAACAGAAATATTGATTTATCCTCCAATTAAAAAGTTCCAATTAACATTTTTTCTTGATTGGCTAGACTTGGAAGAGCTGAAACATTATGGAGAAAACTTTAAAGGGTTTTTAAAACATTTTTTAAATTTTCAGTAGCATTTTTATCGTGTACATTTTTATTGTGGATGTAATAACCCACCATTTACCTCTCTGCACGAGTTCCTTAAAATAATCATTAATTAAAACACTATACGTTGAATTCCACCTTTTTAGCTTTTAAAATAAATATTATTTATTCACGCATCTTATTGTCATGTTTAAAATTACATTAATCTTAATAAATGCTTAAGAGGAGAAAAGCACCATGTGAAACCAGGTTTTTAGAATATTATTCCAAAATCAATAATTGACCTAATATATATGCAGACTGGCACATACCTCTGTTTGTCAGGTTCTGTTGCTCAAACTGGAATTGTTGGAATGACTGGAATTGTTGCCGCTTCTTTATCTGACATTTGGAGTCAGCTTTGTCTTTTTCTATAACATTTTAATATTTAAAATAACACTCACTACACTGTTTAAAAACACGACTCTCTAAATTTTTTGATAATCATTCTGCTTATAAACCACATTTCTTGACTTGCTATTCCAATCTTTCATGACCTTTCTCCTCGCTCTTGAATTCTAATTAATTTCAACACGTCTGCACCATCATTGCTTGAATATTCATCAACTTTATAAGTAAAGCATTCTTTATATGTAGATAGCTAAATATATACACTGTCAAAAACTAGTAATAAGATATTAATATATAATTATAGATTTATTAAAAGAAAAGTTATGTTGTCATTTTAGATTTATGGTGAAAGCATGCATCTTGTTACTGTTACTAGCAGCTTGATCAACAAGACAGTACATGATACTGATATTCAACAGCTGGTTCCTGAGAGTTTCAGAGACGTGCAAGGAACTCTGGATGCGATGTTAGATGATGCCTTTCTCTATGGTAGAGGTTGGATATCTGCTTCTGTAAGTTTCTTATACTACATTTTTACTATTGGGATTTTTAATTCTTTTTTATATAGTATCATTTCATCTTATAAGCATTGTTTTGTGCCGCGTGATAACCCAGGTTCGAATCCTGGTCACGGCACCATCTGTTTTGTGCCGCGTGAGTGGGGGAGCGAAACAGCTTTGACCAGAGCAGACACAATCAAGAGCACGAGCAGCTCTTCAGGCGGGACATCGCTTGTCACGATTCCGGTGTGTAGATGGAAGTTGATAGCATAAGGTTCCACTGGCAACACAAAACATGGTCGTGATGTATAAGCGTATTTACTTGTTAATATTGCGTTGTGTTAACTTGAACGTCATGAAGCCGGTAGGTGAATAAGTGGTTTAGGTTCAGGGATGAAGAAGGTTTCCATGTGAGGAATTTCAGGGATTACACATTCAGTAGCTCGCGAACAATGAACTGCGATGATGTGACTTGGTTGTTAAATAATGACTCAGGAGTTGTTTCATTCCAGTTCCAATAATCCTTTATTAAATTCTTTATGCAAGGTTTTCATATTAACACCCTGACAAACATTTGTCAGATATATAATTTCCACAGATGATACGCCGAAACATTCTTAGACTATTGATCAATTATTCGATATATGAAACATAAGTAGAACATTATGCATTACACGCATTGAAATCCATCTGTTCTGAAAATCATCTCACAGATATGATAAAACTTTAATTTCTTCTGAACGCGATATTGTACTGAGATACTTCGTTATTCCATATTTAAGTTTAAAACTATTAAGAATTTAGATCAACCATTTCGATTTATTGTCCTGTGGGCATACACGCTACCTATTGCTTTGGAATTACATCGCCAACTGAAACTACTCACAATTTCCACACCGAATCGTCTTAGTATTATTATGCATGTTCATGACGACAGAAAAAGGAGTTCTAATGCTTATCTATATGAAATGCAAATCTTCTAATGCTTATCTATATGAAATGCAAATATCTAAATAAATGCAGAAAGGGCGGGATGTAACAATACGCCAAGGTTTATCGAAACTGGTGGGAAAGATCCAAAAAGCCGAATTACAAAATTGGTGCGTTATCAATTTGGAATAAAATTTAAGAAGTTTTAGAATTGAAAGTCAATTAGAATTCGCCGAATGTAAAATTTAGACAGAAACAATTAATAAACAAGGGCATGCATTTCATAACAGCATTGTCATTTAAGGTAATTCTAAATTATAGGAAAAATGTATTAAACTGAAAACTAATCATTTTTCTTCCATAATCTTATTTAGCAGTATTATCAAGAAAATTATAAGTATTTGTAATTGTTTATTTATTGCCTTAAAATGATGTTTCTCAGTCTTTGGTATGTATGCCTTTTGTGGGAAGGGGGGGGGGGAGGAGGAGGAGGAGGAGATGCAAAAGTGTACATTGCCAAAATTAATTTTAGATATGGATCAGAATAACAATTAAGAAAAAATTATATGCAAAAGAGACATTCTATGTCAAAGGTGAACGTTTTCACCAAGCATGAGTTTTTAAATATTTCACTACTAGTGTGTAAAGAAATAGTGTTGATTCTACAAGCTTTTATTTTTCTTTTACAGTAATTTACAGAGTACTAATAACTATACCCGGCTTTGACCAGGATTTAAAACAGGGATTAATTAAATTTATTAAATTCTTCAAAAGGGTTAGATGCCCACTGCGTTATCATGCATTTAAATTATGAAACATATGTGAGCTTATGCTTGCCCTAAATAAGCACCTAATAGCACCTTTGACCACTGCTCAGGTATGTAATATGTCTTGGTCACGGCATTGGGCACATTGAATGCTACGCCCTAACACAATTGCATATTACACCCTAGATATGTCTTTTACCCTCTGCGCAAGTGTGTTATGATTATTTTTAATGATATGGTTTTTTCAAATTAATTAAGGTTCAGAATTCCTAAATTTTCCCCTTTCCCTTTAAAATTCTAAATTAATTTATTTTTATTGTTGTGTATTTCGGTGATTTATCTCATACGGGGGTCACACTGAAATTTTGAGATACGGCTAAGTGGTACAAGTTAAATGTTAAACTTACCAACTCTTAAGAGTGTTCAAAGTACTCTCCTCCAACATGAATGCACTTTTGTAGGTGAATTTCCAAACATTAAATACTTTAAGCCACCTATTTCTTGGAATTAATGAACCTCATCAATCTCATCTTCGGAATGAAAACGACGCCCTCGTAAATTTTTTTTAGATTACAAAATAGCCTAAAGTCACACATAGCAAGATGGGGAGAATAGGGTGGATGTTCTATCACTTTAATGTTTTTTTGTTCAAGAAATTTAACTGTCATTCTTGCTGAATGAGAAGATGCATTGTCATGGTGCAGTATTTGTCCCCTAATATTCACTTCCTGAAGAATTTCTGGAAGACACTTAGTAGTGTACTAGTTAGCTGTAACTGTCTTCTGTCCCTCTAGCTTTATGACTTGACCAGACCTGTACTTCTGAAGAACACGGCATACATTGCTTTTTTCATTGCTCGTTGTCTTTTCACCATTGTTGGTTTGGGGTCATCTTCAAAGATCCATACGTTTATTTTCTTGACGTGTTGGAATGTCAACAAATGGCATGTACATTTCATCACGAGTTATGATTTTAGAATTAATGCAGTGTTCACCATCATTAAGTAATTTTAGGGTTTCTTTACTGATTCTGATACTCTCCGCTTTTTGGTATTCTGTTAAATTATGGGGGAGCCAACGACAAACTAATTTTTTCATATGCAGTTCTTCATGAATAATTTTATTTATAGCGGCGGATTCAATGTTAAGTTCCTTCTGTATCATTTGGTAGGTACAGCGATTATCATTGATTAATATTTTTTGAATGGCAGACATATTTTCTGGGACTACAGCTGACAAAGGTCTTCCTGTGTGTTTTTCATCCAGGAGAGAATTTTGACCTATTCTAAACTGTGTAAACCAGCTGAATGCAGTGGCATAAGATGGAGCATCATTTCCGTATGCTATTTGTAAACGTTGAAGATATTCTTCTTGATTTAGTCCCACTTTAAAATCATAAAAAATCATAGCTCGATAATGCTTTCACATCAACTTAATTTTTTCTTTTTCAAAATTTGTTCAACGATAGCTAAATTGTAATTGTTGCCACAAATTATCATCTGTGGGCATAAAAAAGTTCAAATTTAAATATCCGACCAATAATTTTTTTCTAGTGCATATCGTCTGCCCCTGTTTAAAAAATTTCAGTGTGACCATCATATTAACGTTAATTTATTATCTGCTTCTAGCATTCCAATATTCTAAATTACCCACAATTTATCGGAAAAATGCTAAATATATCACTCCAATCCTTTGTTAATTCATCAGTGTCCCCTGTATGTTTTCTTTGCAGCTTCATTTTTTCTCTTTCGCTCAGATATTTTATTCAGCAGATCGACAAAAAAGTGCTTTTTTTTTTTTTAAGAATGAAAAGCTCTTTGCCCAGCTATAATCTTAATAACAGATGTTTTGGGGTGCCTATGGATATTCTTTAACTGTGAGTCAACGTGGGTTCAGGGTAGCTAGGGTTGCAAATTTCAAGGCAATTTCGTGCTTCTCGTTTTTGGCGAGGCATTCTATTTTTCTACACATGTTATGCTTAGGTGTTTGACAGAACGTGCAAGTTTTTACTCGTAGCAAGATTGGCTGCTCTTGGGAAATGAAAATCTCGGCGGGGCTTTCTGTTCCGAGCATCAGCTTAGTCCCAAGATTTTGGGGTGCTATGGTCTGGGGCTCATGCTAGGGCACCTGTGACCTGCGGTCACCGGTGAGAGGATTTTCCATTTTTCTTGTTTTTTTTACTTTTTGAGTCTGCCATTCCACTGCATCTTTTGCATCAAACCTGTGTGCCAACAATTAATATGAAGTGTTTCTGGTCTTGCTGTTCCATCTCACCATCATCAATCTATTGTTTCTCAGATTGGTTATGCCAGTTAAGTGAAAGTTTTGCCAGGCTACAGTGCTGCAGTTTTGCCAAGTTACAGTTTCTGCATCGTCACCTATGCAATATATCATTTTATATTTTTTAAAATGCTTAATGTAAAATAATCAATATATGCAATGAAAATTGATATAAGGCTTTATTTCTGTTTTGATGCTTGAGTGGTATTGTTCACTGTTCTTGACAGCTCAATAGGTTGTTTTATCTGGAGAGTGAGAGTTTTCAAGTTCAAATTCAGCTGTGTATTGTTAACTTTTTAATGCTTTGCAATCCTTGTTGATTCCCTGGAAGATAATGCAAGATAACAAAAAATATGATTGTGATGAATTAGTGGAAAATTCAGCGATTAGATTGAGGCCAAATAGGCTGTTTGGAATTTTTTGACTATTTGTTTTAAAGTGTCCTTCTTCATGTAAACCAAATTTGGTTTATTTTAATTAAAGTTTTTTATATACTCAAAATTCTTTTCCTGATTGTAAGTAAAAAATGTTTATTTTTAGAAGGGGGAGCATATTAATTTCTTATTTTATTGGTTTTTATTATTTATTGAATCTTTAGCAGTGACTTATTATTTACCTTATTTTTACACTTCTATTAATATCAAATACAAGAATTTGTTGAATGAGGTTTTTTTTGTTATAAAGGTCAGAAAAAAGAAAAATGCCAGCATACCGCTTGTGGGAAAAGTGAAGTTTCCAAGTTTGGTGTAATATCATTTATTAAATATTTTTTTGTTGTTAATTTGTTCAGTTTTGTTCTTTGTTTTTTTTTGTGTTGAACTATGAAACAGATATACCTCTGATTAAGACACACATTTTTTTTTATTATCACTATTAATTATGCTATTAAAATGAAAGAAAATCTGTATGTCTGTATATCACACCGTCTCCTTCCAAAATAATTTGCTTGAAAAATAATATGAGGTACTTTTAATACTTGAGGATATCTTTTCAGCTGTAAAATCAACAGTATTGGGGGATATTTTCGATGTGTTTATAGATAATAAGTTATGCATATTTTGCCATAGAATTTTCATAGCATGTGTTTGTCCACAGATTATAAAAACAATTTAATTGATATACACTATCGTTTGCCATCTTTTTCCTTGCTTTAGAGCAAATAAGTTATTTCACTGTAACTTTAACATGTTTTAATTCTAACAAATTGGTAGATTAACTATTTTATAGTTGTTTTAATCAAAATATTAGCATTTGAAATGCATTTTATCTTTTAACAATGTTATACTACATAAAATATTTTCAAAGTCACTGATTCATTGATAATTAAGATTGTTGGCCCAGTGCTATTTTTACTTTTATCAGACCATGAAACTGCCCAGTTATATGCTCTCTTTGTATGTGCCTAGATTCTTTTCAATGTTTGGGGAAAAAAATGTTTTGTTATTGCCTTTTCTCACATATTTATCTTATTATATAAGAAAAATTCTAAATATGCCAAAATCAAAAGTGCTTTCATGGGAAGTGCATAGCTGCCAACCGTTCCGGATTTTCCGGATTCGTTCCGAATTTTTACGTCTGTTCCGAAAATCCGAATTTTTTCCACAAAATCCGAATTTTTGAAAATATTCTTGTTTTACCCCATTTTCCCCCTCTGTGACCATAAAAGTTACATATCTGCCAACTCTACTGAATTTGGCGGGAGACTCCCGATTTCTCGCTTTTGAAGACGCATCTCTCCCAATTTTAACGATTTTTTGAAAAAATCCCTACGTTTAGGGATAATATCCCAAAAAGTTTCCCTATAAAAGGGATTTTTTAGCTAAGTAGAAAATTTTTCTCTATTTGATCAAAAGTACGCTCATAAAATTACAGATCAGACGTGAAAAACTCTCTGGATTTTGGCCGGAGACTCCGGATTTTTCGTTACTTCTCCGGCCTCCGGATTACTAACGATATTCTCTGGCTTTTTTTGTTTGAAATTTATCAAGTAACCAGACATGGTATAATTCCTCGGAAACGCCGATTTTCTGCTTTTTTAACACTGATTTCTACCATTCCCGGGATCGTAGCAACTCCATGAAAAATGCAGGGTAATGCCAATCAAATTAACGTAGATTTACGGCAGCGTGTAATGTAAATTAAGATCTCGATCGCTTATTTTATGAAAGTAATAAATATACTTCTTCAAAGGTTATCTAATTCAGCATAAATCGCTGAAATGTTATTTTGTTTATTAATTTCGCATAAACACTGTGATTGCGCAATTCAGTTTGTTCTCATGAATCGCCGAGTGACGAGTGTGCAATAATATCTTTTTCCATAAATCTCAATCTTCTACATATTGCATTTTTGATTGACTAAACTAGCTTATTTTCATATTCTGATTAATTATTATGGTTAATTTCTTAATAATTTTCGTATAAACAGTGCGATTGCGCAATTCAGTTACATCGCGTGAAATGCCAAGCGTACGTTAGTATCTTTTCCCATTCATCTCCATCATTTAAATGTTGCATATTAGATCGACTAAATTATCGTATTTTCATGTTCTGATTAATTATTACTGTTAATTTCTTAATTATTTTCGCATAAACAGTGCGATTGCGCAATTCAGTTACATCGCGTGAAATGCCAAGAGTACGTTAGTATCTTTTCCCATCCATCTCCATCATTTAAATGTTGCATATTAGATCGACTAAATTATCGTATGTTCATGTTCTGATTAATTATTACTGTTAATTTCTTAATTATTTTCGCATAAACAGTGCGATTGCGCAATTCAGTTACATCGCGTGAAATGCCAAGAGTACGTTAGTATCTTTTCCCATTCATCTCCATCATTTAAATGTTGCATATTAGATCGACTAAATTATCGTATTTTCATGTTCTGATTAATTATTACTGTTAATTTCTTAATTATTTTCGCATAAACAGTGCGATTGCGCAATTCAGTTACATCGCGTGAAATGCCAAGAGTACGTTAGTATCTTTTCCCATCCATCTCCATCATTTAAATGTTGCATATTAGATCGACTAAATTATCGTATTTTCATGTTCTGATTAATTATTACTGTTAATTTCTTAATTATTTTCGCATAAACAGTGCGATTGTGCAATTCAGTTACATTGCATGAAATGCCGAGAGTACGTTAGTATCTTTTCCCATCCATCTCCATCATTTAAATGTTGCATATTAGATCGACTAAATTATCGTATTTTCATGTTCTGATTAATTATTACTGTTAATTTCTTAATTATTTTCGCATAAACAGTGCGATTGCGCAATTCAGTTACATTGCATGAAATGCCGAGAGTACGTTAGCATCTTTTCCCATCCATCTCCATCATTTAAATGTTACATATTAGATCGACTAAACTATCTTATTTTCATATTCTGATTAATTATTACTGTTAATTTCTTAATTATTTTCGCATAAACAGTGCGATTGCGCAATTCAGTTACATTGCATGAAATGCCGAGAGTACGTTAGCATCTTTTCCCATCCATCTCCATCATTTAAATGTTACATATTAGATCGACTAAACTATCTTATTTTCATATTCTGATTAATTATTACTGTTAATTTCTTAATTATTTTCGCATAAACAGTGCGATTGCGCAATTCAGTTACATTGCATGAAATGCCGAGAGTACGTTAGCATCTTTTCCCATCCATCTCCATCATTTAAATGTTACATATTAGATCGACTAAACTATCTTATTTTCATATTCTGATTAATTATTACTGTTAATTTCTTAATTATTTTCGCATAAACAGTGCGATTGCGCAATTCAGTTACATTGCATGAAATGCCGAGAGTACGTTAGCATCTTTTCCCATCCATCTCCATCATTTAAATGTTACATATTAGATCGACTAAACTATCTTATTTTCATATTCTGATTAATTATTACTG